>OX419599.1:6587337-7161810 GCA_948473455.1 Teleiodes luculella | reverse complement strand
GCAAAGATGTATTTATTATGTAACGTTGGTAATAAAATAAATGACATAAATTGACAAAAATATATTATATGTATTATTTATTGCACAAAATTGATTACATAGAAAGAACAACATGAAAAGAAATAATTCAAATGGCGGCCTTACCGCTTTAAGCGATTTCCTCCAGGAAATCTTTAGGCGAGAGTAGAAGACAGACGTACAGATGAAAAGAAAAGGTAAATATTATGCGTAATGCAAATTTTTATTCTGTTTGCATACCATGTGCAGCGATATGTTCCTATTTTTTAATCTGGAATTATGTTAGTAATTCATTTTTTTATCATCTTAATCAGAATAATATTCTATTACTATCTTCTTTTGACCTTACCTTATAAATTCAACAGAATGATCACAAACCAAAAAATATGATGAATTTAAATTTTCAACTAGAAGATGTTTTACCTCATTATGTCATCTTAACGTTATATTATAACTTTGCAAATCGTCTAATAAAATATATATAAATAAGCTGAGTGAACGTAAGCGTCAATTTGACTTATAGTATGATCTTTAAGAAGCGTCTATCGCTGTGACCGGTTCTTCGTGTGACCTAAGGCTCTCAGGTACTCTAAGTACTTAAGTACTAATGCATGTAAAGGTTGGAATCGTTCTAGACACTATGAAGTTGATGATAAGCAATTTGCTATGCTTCAGTAGCTAGAGAATTAAATGCTATAGACACCATTAAAGTATATTCAGATTAATATTACGGAATAAAGATAACGTAAAATTAAACCTTTGACCTACAATAATATTTTGAGGTAAATGTTCAAATAAATTTTTTCACCTTACTAAAAATAATATGCAAAATCTACAATTACGAGAATTAATTTTATATGCAAACAGATAAAAACAGGAAGTACATCTGTGTTCAAATATTATGATGATTTATTAATTTTATTGTTAGATTTGTATAAATACGAATTTTGTCTTCAGTCGGTATTTAAGACAAATCAATATATTTTTATTTAAGTAGGTATCAATATTATTTTAAAATGAGTTTCTTCTTATGCTGTAGCAACAAAATAACAATCAGTTTATCAGCTAGCGAAGGTTGATTCAACAACAGCAGGTGCTTAATTTAAAGACTTTTGTCATTTAATTTTATTATTCATTGTGATGTCACTCAAAAATATAAATTTTGCTTATATGTGGCCATTGGATATCCCTTAAAATGTTTTTGTCCATACAAATGAACTTTAAAATAAGTTACGTTTAAATTAAGTAGTTTTTAAATCAAGTAGGTATGTAGGTACTTGATTCTTAATAATTTCGAAATTACTTTAGGTTCATAAAATTGTGAATTTAGAGCCATATCAGAGACGTGAGTCTTAATTTAAAGCTATTTTTAGCTATTTTGTGAATTTTTTGAGGTTTTGTTTTTGGACTAGTCAGATTAAGCATTATTTGTATTAAACCTTACAAATTATGTTTATAGTCTCAGATCGTGACTTTGATGTCCCTTGTATAACGGACCTTGTGGTCTAAGTGAGGTATAATAAATGCCTTGAAATATATAAATCATTCGTCATGAAGCTCTTATGCTAAATACAACAATTAATTAAGAATAATACGTGCAGTCAAAATTCTCATTGATAGATTTTGTTTTAAATGGTTCGCAAATTATTTATAAACATAATAATATTTTAAATAATGCAGTATTGTGGTATAAAGCTGTGAATTTCATATTTACAGGTCAAACAATCACAATGACGCTGGCTTTGTAACTTTACAAATTGTAATATTCGTAAGTTACTAAAAGTGTCAAAATTTTGACTTCTGAATAATAATAATATGTATGTTGGTTAAATAGTTATAAATTACAAGTATCTACGTAATAATTGACTAAAAATATATCAAGTACATAAGTAATAATATTTTGTAAGAATACAGTTCTTCTGATAGTTCATTCTTACAACAGACAAGTTAACAACAACAACAACTTTCTTGAATTTAATAATTTCATAAAAAAAATAAGAAAATGAAGCTTTAATACCTTGTCGTATAAGTGCAAACGGTCCCTTAAACATTAAATTTTTTAATGCTAACGACATGTTTATTTTTATTACAGGTAATTTCATTGAGCGTTTTTCGAGTGTGGCCTTCGAAGCATCACGACTTGCGAAAGTAGCGGTATTTTGAGTTCATTCACAACATTTCGGTAACTTTGGTTCAAACTTTTAAGCCCAAAAATAAAATTCCCCGCAAATATCGTCGTCTCTCTTTAACTGAGGGTTTTTTTTTGCTTGTGTCGAAAAAGCACTACCAATCAAGCTTCACCGGACTTGCGGAGGAGGCATTTAACTGAGAGGGTAGGAAGGTAGACTATAATTTATTATTGTCACAAAAAGTACAAGAAAAAACTAAAATTAGAGAGTTTTATAAGCTTTCATTTCATCTTAGATCATATTTTGCTACAATGCACCGTTTCTGTAATATTGGCAAAAAACCTAAAAATGAGACCTTTGACCCCCCCCCATCCTCCCTCCGGCTAAACTCCTAGACGTCGGGACTTTTAGTATGTTTTATCGCTAAGCACTCTGAATGAGTTTCTGAAGAAATCGCTTAGGGTCCCGCTCACTCACTCTACTCTACACCCTCCTTTGAGCCATTCGTTAATCGAACTACTAGTTAAATTGTATATTTGAAATGGTATCGTAAGTTCAAAAACAATGGTGTTTTTTTTATTATTCCGTAAAGAATCAGCGCAATAATACAACTCATTGAACCTAAATTAATAATTCGGTAGTTAATAGCTATACCAAATTTTGAGATGGTCTATCATTATTAATTTATTACCTGTTGAATTTATACAAAGCTTTGATTGATTGCTGCCATTTAAAACACGATTATAGATTGGCTACTTACTTGTTTCTTTTATTCGAATGTTGCAAAACGTATTGCTTCATCTTTGTTTGCTTTGCTGTATCGATAATAGATTCAATTAATAATGTCTATATGCTTTTTAACTATTTAAACACTTATAAAAAGTTGTATTAAAATTTTTATTTGGTGTTTTAGGTGAATATTTTGACGCTTCTTTATATTGTTTCTTTGGTTCAGCTTTACCCCAACTGACATAATACACATCAGACATTCCTCCGATAGTGTTATTTTGGTCACAAAATACCATGAAGGAAGAAAAAATTTTACGCATCAAATGGGCGTGGTTTTTTTTTCCTTCGTGCAAAATACTAAATCACTATTTATTTTCATTCATTGACAGCTCACATATTATGTCCCCACCGAGGGGCTCGACCCTATCCTGAATCAGGGTGAATTGACTTTAGTCGACGACGCTTGCCCAGTGCGGATTGATCAACTTCACACTATTTATGTTATTCAAGTAAAATTTCAAGTAAGGATTTCTTCCCATTTTCTCAATCGACCGACTATCGGTATCTGATATCTTCGTTGCTACTTATACGTAATGACATACTGATAGACTTGTTAGTGGTAAAACATGCATCATTAGGCATATTAGCTGTCCTTATATGGGAAGTTAGTGATTAATGAGATGTGATTGAGATTTTGTTGTCAATAGAGAAATATTACACCACTGCGCCTTATTACGTAGTATGCACTGACGTCGTTCTAAATTGAATTGTTTGAGGGGACCGAGCTTAACCTAAAGTGATTAGGCCTTAGTCGACTATGATGGCCCAGTAAGGGACAACTTCACTCACACACATCCTTTGAATTTATTTGTGTGCAGGTTGTGATGTTTGCATGCACCTGCATCTTACTATATTAT
Source organism: Teleiodes luculella (assembly GCA_948473455.1). Lineage (NCBI taxonomy): Eukaryota > Metazoa > Arthropoda > Insecta > Lepidoptera > Gelechiidae > Teleiodes > Teleiodes luculella. The sequence goes on along the minus strand of OX419599.1, from coordinate 7,158,017 downwards.
GCACATTACAACTCTCGTGAATATGCGTTTTTTGGGATTTTAAAAAATATCATATCTTCACAATTCTCGGAGATATTTTTCGTGAAATCGGGGCCTATACTGGAACAAACAAATAGACATTTCCAATGTCAAAACTAAAGCACATTAATATATGCCGAGGCTTGGATCTGCACCTTCCGAATGGATGACAACGGCCCTAGCCACTGAGCCACCGAGACGATCAATTTTAGAAATGATTGCCTACAATCTTAATGTAACTTCACTATCACTACATAGTATAAAATAAAGTCGCTTTCTCCGTCCCTATGTCCCTATGTCCCTCCCTTTGTACGCTTAAATCTTTAAAACTACGCAACGGATTTTGATGCGGTTTTTTTTAATAGATAGAGTGATTCAAGAGGAAGGTTTATATGTATAATACATGCATAATATACTGAAGGATAACCCACAATAACCATTTTCCCGTGCGGAGCCGGGGCGGGTCGCTAGTACATTTATATGGCTACAAATTCATTTTATTAGCACTCCGCATGAATAATTATTATGCAACTCGCACATCTTGTAAACGTAATAATCACTACAAACTAGTTATGCCTATCTAAGCCGTTGTATAAGCTTGGGTCAGGCCCTTTCGGAAATCATGATTGTATGACACATGCCAGAATCATCATGATTACTATTCGTTCCACTATGTGCAACGAATCTTTAAACATAGCCTTTATATTAAGCACATTAAGTACATATTTATTATTGCTGTTACTCGAGATTTCAATAAACTCATCACTTCTACCGATTATGTAATATTAATAATAATGATTGGATATTAATGAGGAAAGAAGGTAACGAACTCTTATGGCTGATTGACCCATAATGCATTCATTTAAACAAAATGTTTCTATTTAGTGGAATTGGGAATGTTTTTAATTATTTTTTGTATTACCAATGAAGTACTTTTACTGAAATTTATGTTCATTTTAAGAGATATACTTTATTATATTGTCTTAGTTATTTTTTTATTTTCAATCAACCAGTCCGCTCTGCAAGCGTTTGAATTGACACTCAACAAAAAGCCTAATTTTAACACTATCTTATCTAAGTTCCTATAGTTAATCACAATTGTTTGATACTTACATATACCTTCTAATTTTATTTCAGTTCGTATTCATCATACTATCATATCATACTATCATCATACTCATACTAATGTTATAAAGAGGAAAGCTTTGTATTTTTGTGAGTCTGTGTGTGTATGTTTGTAATGAATAAACTCAAAAACTACTGAACCGATTTCAAAAATTCTTTCACCAATAAAAGCTACATTCACCTTGAGTAATATAGGCTACATTTTACCGCGGAAAAATGGCTCATTTCCACGGGAAAAACTGTTAACACGGGCGAAGCCGCGGCGGAAAGCTAGTAACTTATACCACAGCTTATACGGCTTGTGCAGAGCGTCCAAACAGATCATTTGGAGACAAGATGAAAATATTCATTGAAATCGCTGAAATAATGCAAACTTCGAGTGTTATCACCGGAAACTTGGTAATGTTGTTAGGAATTCATATTATCTTGAATTTGCAATATTTTTAGATTTAGAGAAACTATAACCAAGTGAACACATTCAATTGCTGAGTAAAATGTTTATATTCTAAAGAAAAGACAGCCCCATGACAGGTCACTGATCAGATCTTACCAGGAGATCGCTGCTCATTGACGCACGATTTCCTTTGCAATCCAAAAGGTTACCGTAGGTATAGACCACTAGATTATGATCATGGATTATTTGTAATATCAGATACCATTATGAATTTATATAGAAAGTATTTTATACCTTATTACAATTATTTACGGGTCTTAGCGCGATAATTTTAAAAAGGTAGGTATTTCATACCTACCTTTAATATAATAAAACTTTGTTGTTACTAAATTCAAATAATTTGTTTTAGCTTTTAGATTTTTTACGTCACTTGGTTAAATCAGATAAAGTTACATTTAGTTAAATAACTTCTTAACAATGTATTACTTGAATATTTCGTACATGGTTCTTTAAATATAAATGCAAGTCGCTAGTCTAGCAACACAGAAATTATAATTGCAGCAACCAATCATAATAATACCCAAGGACGTCATTTCTTGTTAATCGCAGCACAAGCTGTGACCCATCATTGCCCTACGAGATTGTGCAACCGAAATTGCCCACAAAGCCCAGAACACAGGCTGACAGTAATTAAGGGATTCGTGGCCTAACAAGTTTGTGCAACGATGTTATTATTATAGGGAAAATGTTGAGGATGCTTTGGCAATACATGTAGCTCTTAAGTAATTTTTATACTGAAAAAACCACATACTATATACATATTATGTTCAAAATGGATAGTATTTAACCGTACCTCAAATTATTCTCTTGTTCCACCTAAATATCTTCACCAAATTATACTCTTGTTCCACCTAAAATACTAATTGTGCACCAAAACATGCAAACTTGAGACTTCTTGAGTTATCAACTTTGAAAAATTCACAACTACGGCGGTCGCCGGCCGCTGCCGATCATCAGTCTAACCTAACCAACCAACCGATTTGATTCTGGGTAGATTTGTTTTTTTTAGCGGGGGGCGGCCCCCCGAGCCCCCCCGTCCCCCGCTTCGGTTCACGCCCTTGGATATTTGGTGCAAGATTAGTATTTTTAGTGCACGAATAGTATATTTGTTGTAAGATTCGATTTTTTGGTTAACAGAAAATTATATTCCGTTCAAAATAGACTAAAACCTGTAAGGTACGACTTAATTCTTGCCATGCATAATGAAATTAATATTAATGTGTATAAAGCAAGAGAAGTATTCAGGATCGTATCTGTCTATTACTTCGGTAAAGAGAATGTAACTCTCTATATTCAGTAAAATTATTACTTTTGGCAAATCTAGTACAAACAAATGACTTAACTGTGAATTTCTATGACAACTATGACAGGTATGGCCCAGCGCACACCGGGAGAGGCGCGGCGAAGATACTGAGAACGTATCAATTTAAAACTAAACCTTAAATATTTTGACATACGGCGCCGCGCGCGGTCTCGCGCCGGCTCTCGTGGCAGCTTCGACGCGCCGCGCGCTACTCGATTTTGGCATGCCGTTTTCAACCGTATGCCAAAATATTTAAGGTTTAGTTTTAATTGATACGTTCTCAGTATCTTCGCCGCGCCTCTCCTGGTGTGCGCTGGGCCTATGAAAGTAACATTCACACGTTATATAATGCTAGTTAGTGCTTCTATCGTTTTGAAAAATCATCCAACAGATTAGTAAATGAGCAACAGATGACTCAATCAACGCAAAATAGCATCATACACAAATTATATTTTTTTCCGTATTGTTTGCTATAAAGATAAAATATTGAAATTAAGGTTGGAGGAGTATCATATTTATTCTAATAGAAATCAATTGAAGGACATCATGACACAGATTACTATGGGAAACCGACTAAAATTTACGATTCAATTTAACTCAGTCGTTTAGCTGCAGAACTGATTGTTATAAACTACACCTCAGAAGTAAAATTTTATAGTCTACTTTATTGCTCTACAGATGGCTGTCCAAGTTGTCTTAGATTTCTGAAATGCAAGATCAACTTTGTATACTTGAACTTTTAAAGCGATAAGTACGTAATATGTTGAGCATGCCATTACTCATTTGATATGGGTAAATAACCTTTTGTATACATACATTCTACATCATGTTCACAGGTGCAAGACCCTTTATAATGATGTATCTACTTATTTAAATTTTGTTTATCACTACTTCGCACGTAACTTTATGTTTCTGAAATTGTATTAGGTAGGATGACTATCGGAATGTTACTAATTGTGGAACTCCTTGTTTTTTACTTTTTGCGTGCTTTATAATTTTCGTTTTCTTCTTTTTCATTGAGTACTTTAATTTCTTTTCCTTATACCTCTATACTTACTTATACCGTTAAAAAATCTCTATGAAGACATTTATCACGTGAGCCATCATTGAGGCCATACACATTTATCTTAACTTCTTACGTGTTAAGGGGTGTTAATCGTGTCACATAAACATCGGACCACTTCAGACGGTCAATTACAATGTCTCGTCGATCAAGAGATGGACAATAATCGAGTGTTTTACAAATTCGCGTCTTATGCAATACTGGGTGGATCCTCAGCTCCGGTAAAACCGGTCTAGGGTGAGGGTTCTTGTTGTGTTCTGATGTCACTGCGACCGTGACACCGATTTCGTACAATTCGATGAGACCGACCTATGTTAATCGTTCTTTTGTGATTTCTATATCACTACTCACTACATAGTATAAAACAAAGTCGATTTTTTTGTCCCTATGTCCCTATGTATGCTTAAATCTTTAAAACTACGCAACGGATTTTGATGCGGTTTCTTTTAATAGATAGAGTGATTCAAGAGGAAGGTTTATACCTATGTATAATACATGCATAATATGCTTAAGGATAACCCACAATAACCATTTTCCCGTGCGGAGCGGGGGCGGGTCGCTAATTTAGTTATAATTTTATTTTCCTTTTCAATATAGTGTGTGTGTGGCACAGGAAAGAGAGTCATGGAGAGAGCGGAGAGAGGCTTTTGCCCAGCAATGGGACACATGAGTCTAATTGAGATAAGATATAGTGTGTCGCTTGATCAAATGAGAGCAATGTATGAAAAATCCAATTAATAATCTGTATCCCATTTGCAGATTTACCTATAAATTCAAAAAGTTAGGCAATGACGTGAATTTTAAACTGTTAGTTTTTTAATATAGATTAGGTGTGATGTTTTAATTCAGAGCGTCGGTGGCCAAGTAGCTAGGCCCGTTGACTTCCATTCAGAAGTTCGCGGGTTCAAAACTCGGCACGTACCAATGTGTTTTCCATTTTCAAATTCACTTCATTTATTCGATGCTCTTACGGTGAAGGAAAACATCGTGAGGCAACCTGCGCACACCTATGAAGAAATTCAAAGGTTGTGTGTGAAGTTGACCTACCCGCACTGGGCGAACGTGGTCAACTAAGGCCTATTCAACCTGATATCAGGGTAGGCTCGAGCCTCTCGTTGGGGACATATATGAGCTGTTAACGGGGATGTTTTAATTAAAAGAATAGGGATATAAAAAAAAAGTAATAGGGATATTAAAAAAAAAATAATGTAAAATATAAGTTTATAATATACACATTTTAGCACTATAATTGAACATTAATCAAAACAATAATTAAGCACTAAGCCCGACGCCGTTGTCTCATATGTGAATTCCGATGGAAGAATGACCACTCCTTGAACTTATCATAATAATTACTAACCATATAATAGAAATGATGATTTCAACTACTTCCACTTCATTAAACCTTTTGATTGAATTCTTAAGTTCTAACAATTGTTTATGATGATAGATGATTCTTTTTATTACGCACCTTATTGAATCCTATTTTAACAAAACATTTTCAATTTTAATTACTGTAATATATACTCGTATAAGACCTTCAGTTCGTCAATTATAATTGTAATTAATTGTATTATAATAATTGGATTACGTTATTTAATCACTTTTTGAACAGTGTTCTATTGTTACTTTTCATAACCTATGTGACGAAGCTGGGTTTGATTACCACTCGTTAAATTTACAAACCTACGCTATTTTGATTATAATATGCGTATCGATTATAATTGAAAATGTTTGGTACAAAGACTCTGTAGAACCACGCAGAACGTCATCTCCGTCTCCACAAACTGTTTTGTTAAATATCTTGTAAATATATTTGAAAAGATGCTACACGATGTAGAGCACAGACGAACGCCACTATTGTACGGCCAACCATGGACAGCTTAATATTATTACCAAACTGCTGCTTCGACATCAAAATATGGTGTTTGTAAGGTTTTACTTCGAATAAAAACTTTTGAATTCGAATTTTGAATCACTAATTTGCTGTCTTGTATGACCTGTCATTAGCTATTTCTTCCTTGTCCTGCCTGCTTGTAATTATTAAGTCTAGTGATCAGGATCTAACTACTAACATAAATGCTGCCATCTTCACAACATTCCTAATACGACCTGCATGTACTTTGTATTCCTCACTTGACTAAACATCTGATGGAAGGACAATCACCGATGAATTGGCTATCTATTAATCGTCAACGCGCAGACAATACAAATAGGATTTTGTAAACAAATGTGTGTTGAACAAAAACATGGGAAAAATACGCTTTTGTTGTGCCGCCAAGATCATTAATATTTCCTTACAAGTGACATATGGTGGGTACCTTATTTACTCATATAATGGGCGTACTTTGTCTCTAAAGTCTCCGAGTTTTCTATTAGGTGTTTGAATAGCCCCATTTAGTATTAAATTGAATATGTTTGTGGATTCTTTTTGCAATAACCGATTATAAAAATATTAAAATTTTATCGACATAGAGTTGGTAGGTAGGTACTGTGGCGTGCATGCGTCCTACATGCTCGCCGCGTTCGTGCTGGCAGCCTCTTTCCGCGTTTTGAGCCATTTAATTATGAAAAGCGATAAATGATTTGAATTTCGTTGATGTTAAAGAGATGGCCGTAGCCCGCGCTACGAGCCGGACGCCATTTTTCTATTCCCAAGGCTTTGTACAGATTCTCGTTTAAGTTACTAATATATATAATGCTCTATTTAAATTCCTACGTTGTTTTCCTTGCTTCCACCATTAGGGCCGGTTCGTACAGTACACCCAGCTTAAAGAAAAAGCTCTTCTAAAGATAGGCGACCGGTTTTTTCAAGTGAAGTTTCTCAAGACAAATAAAGTCATGAATTTGTTCCATATTGCATTGAACTTATGAATGTATTGATCTGAAATAATTTATGGTAATGGTATGGCCAAGAACAAAAACTTTATGCATGACTCACACAATGTTTTGTTTTTACTAAAGTGCCATTCAGTTATTTAAATACCAATGAAGCAGTAGATGATACGTAGCATTTTTTAATTCAGTAGCCAATTAACCTAATCAACTTAATAAAAAATAATGCCTATCAAGTTGAGGTCCGGATGGTCACGCAATGTGAGAAGCAAATTCAATGCCAACATCTTCACCTACTTCGGAAGAAGGCGTGAAGCTCACACTAATCATAATAAGATAAACATTATTTTTTTGTTTTGTTGTTAATAGGTTATAAATGGCAGGTCACGAAGAGGACGTTAATTGTGAGGTTGCATCGACTCTCGTGAGGTCAGGCCGCGTGAACCCGGGTACCAAAGCTAGTGTTTCCGCGTCGCATTTCGAAATAATACCAATTAAACTATACTGAACTATTTTATTTAGAACGTTTACACAATATTTGGTATCTATTAATAGAAGACCACAATTATTATTGTCAGTATGTGAAATTGTTGCGCGGGACCGATCGCTGTAGAGATCTTTGGGGATAGCCTTTGTCTTTGTGGACGTTTACAGGCTTAAATGATGATAATGATGATGTGAAATTGTTTATTAGCGATGAGAACATGAAAGTCACTTGTAAGAACCTTGCACTTCTTATCTCAATCTTACTTGAGTATATTCATTATTGTCACATGTCGTCGATTATTGTCACTTATCAAAATGTTATTTAATCTACATTTAGGTCAGATGACGTTACAGCAAAATTTGCGTATTTTGAGTTTTAGTGAATAAAGATCATCAAGATGTCATATTTTAATACCTACCTTAATCTATGAAATTAAATTTTGCACGTTGACGTTGCATGTAATTTTACACTAAACTTGTAACTACATTAGTACATATCTTGCTATTGTAATTAAGCTAGGTATGCTTCATTACCTAATTCTTATCTTGAAATTATGCGATTGTGTTAACCCGTGAGACAGCCACTTCGTGATTATTACCTTTTGTGTTTTAGCTGTAAAATGAAATATCCTTGCATTGCTATTGAGACTTGTTTCATATTTGAGAATTCACACCTTTCCTTCATATAATGTCTAATACCTGTCTATTCAATTTGTATAGTATAAAATCTGTCATAGTCGATCATTCTGCAAGTTTAATCTACATGTTTTTCAATCATATTTTTTTGTTAAGTCCCGGCATTAGAATAGAACCATGCCATGTCTTCCCATTTGGGTGTCGTAGAACTCGACCAGAAATTCAGGTAAATGTGAAGGCTGGCAACCCGGCAACCTGGGAAACACAAAAATTGATTGATTGATTGATGTCTTTCATTTAAGATGTACCGAATCACTTTGATGAAAGTGATTTCAGTTTGGGCTCCCTGCGAGCTTACTAAAACTCTTTTCTCACCGTTACGAAAAAGAATTTGTCTCTACGTATGTGTCTAGCATGGATGTTTTCAATTTGAAACAATTCCAGTATACTGTCTATTATATTACTCTTTTATGTGATTTGTTAGTCAGCTTAGTTTTCTGAAACGGTTTTCTTTTTTCATATTAAGACTTTTTATTTTGTCTTGGTACTTATTTGCTCTTCTTAAATTCAATATTTAATTGCTCAAATCAGAACATCCCTTTCTGTCTGATAAACGATTATTTTATAAAATGGATTGCATTACAGAAATACTCTCTTGTCTTTTTCTGAAATGATGACATGTCCATTGCATTTGCTATCAAACAAACTCCTACGCACGCAGGTCTCGGCGTCAATCTGTCTGCTTGCTCTCTCAATTTGGTAAATGCGTGTTATTGCGTTACTTACTTTTACCATTGTACCAAATATTTTGGTTGAATTGATAAAATTATGTAAATTTATTTTCTATGAAATTTCTTCTACACCCTTCGTCGCAAGCTAAAACAAAAATATTTTGTAGAATTTTATATTATGTAGGTATGCAAAAGTGGTAGCAAAAATTTGAATCTTGATTCTTTGGCTAATTCTTCTCTAGGACCCGATGATGTTTTGATTCTGCTGTTTAAAACATCCGTAAAGATGATAAAGGTCAACAATGATGTTATTTATTGCTACACTGACATTGTTAAACTTGTTAAACTTGTAAACTCATTCAACTGTGAGACAGCCTGATTATTATTTATTTATCTTTACCACTTATTATTGTTTTCTGTTATGGTTTTGTAAATTAATTTTGTTTGCTTTTTTTTTTAGTTTTTCATATTTTTAATAAAATGTAGCATGGGTGCACGTGGTAAAAGGGACGCTCTGAAAAACAGCACTGCTCCAAATTATGTTCTGGAACAGTATTTAAGCTGAGAGTAGCCCTATTGCCACAATATCTTTGTTGATTTATTTTGTAATCTTTTTTTAATTGTTTGTGTATTATTGTGGCAATAAACGTTCTATCTATCTATCTTAAATATGGCCATATTAATGTCAGATTAATTATTATTTTGTCATATCTTTGTTTTACCCGACTGCCGCAGGTGGGTTATGTTTTCCGAATGTATGTACCTACATACATTGCCATTTAAACAAAATTGAAAAATTGCCAATTAAACATACTCGTACATACCTATGTACGAGTATGTTTAATTGGCATGCTCTGTACGGTTTGGATTTTAATGTATACTAGATATACTTATTGTTAGATTCCGTCTTCACAATAATAAAAAAATTGTGTTTTTTTTTGGCGGCAAATTAAATGTCATACATAACGAGTGGGGTATCAAAACAAAGGGTTTTAAATACGGGGTTACAAAAATATTATTGTAAAATGTCATAAATATGTGTTTAAATATAATTTGAATAGCAATTCTAAAAAAGACTTCAGTATATAATAACAAAGCATTTCACACAGTCAGCTGTATTTTTTATATAAATACTCGTAGTTATTATAAATGTATTTTCACTTTGTTTCAGAGCCTAATGAAGCGGCTGTCATGCGCATAGCGGCACTGATTGCACTCGTGCAGGTGATTTATATTTAATTAAATACTACTTCTTCTCATAGTAAAAGCTCATAAGTCATCCACCGACTTTACTCACCCTGGTATCAGAATTATAAAACCTCTTTCTTAACACCGCGCCGCCGCCGCCCACACTAGCGTCATTTGAGCGTCGACGCATGGACTTAGTAACATAGTTATACTATAGTGTAGTAACTATGGTAATACGTCCATGCGTCGACGTCGTACGTCTCGCATCCAAACATCCGCGTCCGTCTTTTGTTTCCCTCGCCTAGCGACGTCCACGCTCGAAAGACTTTTTTTTTAATTAACCTATGCTTGTGTCGAAAAAGTACGACCAATCAAGCTTCACCGGACGTGCGGGGTCGCGGAAGACTACCCCCAAAAAAGTCATATACCAACGCGTCCAGGGGCGACTCGAGGGAGCCTCGGACCACGGCCTAGCGCGTTGATACTGAAAAACATCGTGAAGAAGACGACGCCTGAGGGACTCCGTCTCTGATTATTCTGATTCTCGAAAGACGCTAGTATGCGGAGTCTCAGAGACCTAACGGACTTCTCTTAAGAATTTACACATCACAAAGATAACAATAATTTCGCAAGCACTCTAACCATAATCGAATTTACATATAAACGGTAAAATCTTCCAACACCACCAAATATTTACCAACATCTGACTTACATTACATCAGAGTACCTTCAAGAGAGGTCAGAGTGCACAAAATTTTCTGCCTTAACAGAGAATACATAAATAATTTAGATATTTCACGATCACCATGCAACCATGTTTATTACTCAATCATACTAACAAATTATAAGCGACGAAATTTATAGGCTGTATTACAATAATTTCAAGAATATGATTTATTCTATTTTAAATTTTATGAACCACATCCCGGAACAAAGAGTAGTCTTACATAATCCAATGCCAAGGATAAAATTTTTAAAAACCTTTGTTGATTTATTATGGTTAACATCTAAAATTATGATTAAAGTTGAAAATATACCAAATGTATAAAATAACAATGTCGGAAGTAATCTTATTCGGTCTATGAGAAAGATAATTGGAAAGAATAACAAAATGTGATGAACAATGCAACTTATTACTGAAATAAACTTTAAGTAAAAGCGAAAATGTTTAGATTAACAGAACAATATAGAGCGCTTGTTAATTTTTCACATCGCTCAACGGCCGATGAAATATTACGTGAGAGAGGGAAAAATGCTCATTGTGCGAATGAACAATAATGTTAGAGATGTACTGATAGCAGGTCTGCCTTGCTCCCTAATCTAATAAAACTATTATTGAAGCAATAAATAATTACTGTTGATATCTATTAATTTGACACAATATTATAATGAGCTACGAGAGCTCGCGCACTAAGCAACCTGGAGCTCTACTCTTGACATCAATATCGATCCCGATTTCAACCCTATGCAATACCAATATCAATTTTAGACTGGTACATATCAAATCAATATTTGTCCTTTATGCAACCAAGGTGGCGCTAGTGTGGCATTCGAGAGTACGAAACCCCCAATCCCAATGTCGACCTATCGGAATCGGCGTCAAGAGTTGCCGCAACCAGCAAAATTTGTATGGGATTAGCTGCGGCAACCAAGTTGCTTAGTCCGCGGGAACTTTTGTCTACACTACAGAAGGATGTTTTTAAGACCTTGAATGTCTTTATGTGCTGAACAACAGCCATCATCAGCCGATACATAGGGGCTGCTTTTTATAAGTCGCTTGAGTTCGACTAGCTAAGGATATTCAACGGGTGGTAGACCGTGTCGTTGTTTTGTTGAAACAATTAGTATAAATCGACCATCACAACACAACCATGAATATTTACTGAACTAGGTATATTCTAAAGTTTAAAAATCAATACCTAATTTATCTCGTTAAAATGTTACATACAATCTAGTTGCAAATTATGGCAATTTGTGTTTTTTTATACTGCATAAAAAATAAAACACAAGCTAACTATAAAAAATGCTGTAGCTGTCGCTCGCTACAGCTGTTTCAGATGAATCAATCCAGACTTTGACCGCGGCTGAGTTGAACCTCCAGTTGGTAGGAGACAATGGCCTCTCCCCATTCTACGAGGTCAGCTCGGAAGACACCGGGGTGAACTTCATTAGGGGGTCCAGAGCTGCTGATTCCCCACTCTCCCCTGATATCAATGTGGAATGCTCAGGGGACTATATCCAGGTCACGGTGGACTTCCCTGATGTGTTCGACGGCATCATCTACAGTAAAGGTCACCTGAATGATCCAAAATGCAAGTGAGTAACCAAGGGTGTTATAGACAGTTATAGTATAATATGAAAAATTGCGAAATTTAAAAATACCTACTCAATTCGTTCCTCCTTCATCAACAAATTTCACTTACTATACAATGCATGTAGATAGCTGGTCCAACAACTATGTATTTAACTAATTATGTGAAGCGATATGTATTTTAAATAACTATTTTACTTATTTTAATAATAATGTAAAAAAATGACAGAATGTAAAAGTTTAAATAATTTAGGTAATCAGCAAATAAAGATCTAATTGCGTGGTATCGTAAATAGTTGTAAATATGGACCTATCGTTTGATTTTGTTCTACATACATCTAATTTCTTTCTTTTCAGGTATGTGTCTCTCGGAGGGAGTAAAAACCAGTACTCGTTCCAAGTTCCTCTGAACGCCTGCGGGTCCCGCCCTCTTTGCAATGCCTGTGGAACTATTGACAACGTTCTTGTGTTCCAAGCCGATGATTTCGTGCAAGGACCTTTTGACTTTGCAAGAAAGGTAGTATATCTTTCAATAGTAATATTAGCATTTTTAAATTAATTAACTGATGCTTAAGAAATGTAGCAAAATCTACGTATGGAGCTTACCATATTTGGAGGAAAGTAAAAAACTCATGCGCTTAGTTAGCTATAGTTAGCTATAGTTATTATGAATGGCTAGAGCTGTTTTCTTCCATTCGGAAGGCGCCGGCTCAGGCCTCATCATCATCATCATCATATCAGCCGAAAGACGTCCATTGCAGGACAAAGGCCTCCCCCAAGGATCTCCACAATGATCGGTCCTGCGCTGCCCGCATCCAGCGGCTTCCCGCGACCCTCACCAGATCGTCGGTCCACCTCGTGGGGGGCCTGCCCACACTACGTCTTCCGGCGCGCGGTCGCCATTCGAGAACCTTTCTGCCTTAACGGCCGTCGGTTCTACGCGCAATGTGCCCAGCCCATTGCCACTTAAGTTTAGCGATTCTTCGGGCTATGTCGGTGACTCTAGTTCGCCTGCGGAGCTCAGGCCTCGGCACGTATTAATGTGTTTTCAAATCCATACGTCTATACACGGTGAGGGAAAATAATATCGTGTAGAAACCTGTACAGATCTGCAAAGTCAAAAATTGTCCGCTAAGCTACCCGCACTGGTCATTAAGGTCTATTTGCCCTGCTTCTGGGTAGGCTTGAGGCTTTCGGTGGAGAAATTAAATGGGCTATTAACTGAAAGTTCCTTGCCGTATCATTTTCAGGTGTCATGTGCGCGTACGTCATTGGAACTATCAGCTGGAGGACGCAGGGAAGAGACGCATACACTGAAGTTGAAGCCTTTTATGGTCGACATGTTGGACGTCGTTGCCGTTCAAGGCCCAGCCGGTGGTGTTGAATGCTGGATGGATATACAAAAAGGAGTTTTTCCAAATGTAAGACTCATTTAAATAAACAATCTAATAGAAATCATTATTCAGGGGTCAACTTGGCCCACACTTTACTGAGCCTACGGGCCCGTTTTCATTACACACATTTCTATAAAATGACTATGAAATTAATCGTTCTAGCGTTAACATCCACAACACAAAAATAATATTCTGTACTTTACCTTAAATATTTCTAGTATTTTAATAGTAAGTTAAATAGGTTGGGCCACCTAAAGCCGCCAACATGATTGAGAAAGAAAAGTTCAATGATGAATTTTAATATTGGAAAAATATTGTTTCCTAGATCAAAGTACGCTTTATTTTTATAGTGTCTTTAATTAATGTATCTCTTGCCGCAAAGCTATATTTTCACCTAATGTTGAATTTTGAATCTCCGTTTCAGACAACTCCCCTTCAAGACTCAATCAAGATTGGAGAATATCTTACGATATTGGTGTATCTTAAGGACGTAAGAAAACAGTTCAACTTGAAGATTCACGACTGCTGGGCCTACGACAATGATAATTACGACGGACCACAGACAAAGAAAATTCAGTTAACTGATAAAGATGGATGCCCTAAGTAAGTAAGGTGTCAATGAAATACTAAAGTAAAATGAAAATTTCAATAATAAGGCGTAATAAAAGAAACAGAAGTCATAAATCATAATTTAAGGCAAATAATAATATGTAATAAATAATAGTATGTTAATTAATTTCCAGAAAAAAAAAGCTTATCGATCTCTGGCAAAAATCGACCAACACTGGGAAAAGTGGAGCAACTTTGATAGCTTACAGCAAAGTGAGCGCTTTCCGGTTCCCTGAAACTGATCAAGTGTACCTTACTTGCAACGTTGAGGTTAGCATAATTCCATTTTCCATCATGTTCTTTTATTTATTTCACTACTCATTTCTATCTGTCACAAATTGAATAAATACATTAATGATATTCAGTATTAGAAATATTTTGTTATCGTGCTTAATACGCGAATTTGTCTTCAAATAAAATACCAATCCTTAATTGTCTTTTTTATATTCAGTTATGTACAAACAACTGCGACTCGAGCTGCACTGGCATAACGCAGGAAGTGTCCACAACTATCAGACCACAGCAATGCTATCCTGGTTCTCCGGACCCTAGCTGTCGAACGATAACAGGACCACCTCAAGTACAATGTTATCCGGGTTCAACTGACCCCAGATGTCCAAGCCCAACGCCGTCTAGGCCAAATTGTTATCCGGGATCAACCGATCCTAGATGCCCAAGCACAACGCCGTCTCGACCAAATTGTTACCCAGGCTCTCCAGATCCAAATTGTCAACAGCCCGAAAAATCAACCACAAGAGTTCCACCAACCTACTTGCCTACACCCTCTGGGTGCTATCCAGGCAGTACAGACCCTAGATGTTCTCAACCTTCTACTCCTTTACAACCGAATTGCTACCCTGGAAGTACCGATCCTAGGTGTCCGAGACCTACTACTCCGTCATCGCCAAATTGCTACCCAGGTAGCACTGATCCCAGATGTCCCAGGCCTACGACGCCTAAACCATCTTGTTATCCAGGTTCATCTGACCCTAATTGTCCGCAACCAACTCGACCAACAACTTTATCACCTCCAACGTACTTGCCTCCTTCTTCAACACAGCAAGCTAAATGCTATCCAGGTTCAACAGCACCTGGTTGTCCTAAACCTACGACTCCAGATCAACCTAACTGTTTTCCAGGTTCCACTGATCCGCGATGCCCTAAGCCAACTACTCCTGCTCCACCTAATTGTTATCCAGGAAGTACGGACCCACGATGCCCCAAACCTACTACCCTATCTGCACCTAACTGCTTCCCTGGAAGTACCGATCCACGTTGTCCTCGACCAACTACCCCTTCTGCTCCCAATTGTTATCCAGGTAGTAATGATCCTCGTTGCCCCAAACCAACGACACCAGCTCCTCTAAATTGCTATCCGGGGAACCCTGACCCTAGGTGCCCAAAGCCAACTACACCTCGACCTACTACCCCTGCACAACCCAGATGTTATGTTGGATCAACTGATCCTAGATGTCCTCAACCTACAACACCGGCTAAACCTGTATGCTATCCTGGTTCACCTGATCCTGGATGCCCACAACCTTCAAGGCCTACAACACTTAGTCCCCCAACATACTTGCCTCCATCGACTCAAAGGGATACTACTCCGGAACCACCTAAATGCTACCCTGGCAGTAATGACCCCAGGTGCCCCAGACCCACCACACCATCTGCTCCTAACTGCTACCCTGGCAGCAATGACCCCAGGTGCCCCAAACCTACAACACCATCTGCTCCTAAATGCTACCCTGGCAGCAATGACCCCAGATGCCCTAAACCCACAACACCGTCAGCTCCTAACTGCTACCCCGGCAGTAACGATCCCAGGTGCCCCAAACCTACAACACCATCTGCTCCTAACTGCTACCCTGGAAGCAATGACCCCAGGTGCCCTAAACCCACGACACCGTCAGCTCCTAACTGCTACCCTGGCAGCAATGACCCCAGGTGTCCTAAACCTACTACACCATCAGCTCCTAACTGCTACCCTGGCAGTAACGATCCCAGGTGCCCTAAACCTACTACACCATCAGCTCCTAACTGCTACCCTGGCAGTAACGATCCCAGGTGCCCCAAACCTACAACACCATCTGCTCCTAAATGCTACCCTGGCAGCAATGACCCCAGGTGCCCCAAACCTACAACACCATCTGCTCCTAACTGCTACCCTGGCAGCAATGACCCCAGGTGCCCAAAACCCACAACACCATCAGCTCCTAATTGCTACCCTGGCAGCAATGATCCACGTTGTCCTAAGCCAACTACTCCATCACAACCTAGATGTTTCCCTGGATCGACTGATCCTAGATGTCCACAAACAACAACTCCAACAAAACCAGTTTGCTATCCAGGTTCAGCTGATCCTAGCTGTCCCCAACCTTCAAGACCTACAACAATCAGTCCCCCAACTTATTTACCTCCGCAAACAACACCCTCTGCTCCGCGGTGTTACCCAGGCAGTACGGATCCTAGATGTCCTAAACCCACTACCCCGTCTGGCCCCAATTGTTTCCCAGGAAGCACAGATCCTAGGTGTCCCAAGCCTACTACACCCGCTCCGCCTACTTGTTATCCAGGTAGTAATGACCCTCGGTGTCCTAAACCGACCACTCCAGCTCCCCTGAATTGTTACCCTGGAAGCACAGATCCACGCTGCCCAAGACCCACGACTCCTAGACCCGAACAACCTCAGTGTTTCCCCGGCTCAACGGATGCCAGATGTCCACGCCCGACAACTCCTGCTGGTCCTAACTGCTACCCTGGAAGCACAGATTCACGTTGCCCCAAACCTACCACTTCTGCTCCTCCAAGATGCTTCCCAGGAAGTAATGATCCAAGATGTCCAAAGCCTACATCGCCAACAACACCCTCACCAATTCGATGCTATCCAGGATCCACTGATCCTCGTTGTCCCCAACCTACAACTCCATCCAAACCTGTTTGCTATCCTGGTTCTCCTGACCCTAACTGTCCTCAGCCTTCAAGACCTACGACTTTGAATCCTCCTACCTACTTACCGCCTCAAACAACGCCTTCTTCTCCCAAATGCTACCCAGGTAGCACTGATCCTAGGTGTCCAAAGCCTACAACTCCGTCATCGCCAAATTGTTATCCTGGTAGTTCAGATCCTCGCTGTCCAAGACCTACTTCACCCCAACCAACTACACCAGCGCCACCTCGTTGCTTCCCTGGTTCTAACGATCCTAGGTGTCCAAAACCACAACCTACGACACCGGACCAACCGCGATGCTTCCCTGGAACCACAGATCCAAGGTGCCCACAAACTACTCCGGTTCCAACTGCTCCCCCGCGGTGCTATCCAGGATCAAATGATCCAAGGTGTCCAAAACCACAACCAACAACAACACAACAACCTCGTTGCTACCCAGGTTCTAGTGACCCGAAATGTCCTCGACCTACTACACCTAAACCTGCTTGTTACCCAGGCTCTTCAGACCCCAACTGTCCTCAACCATCTCGGCCAACTACATTAAACCCTCCAACTTATTTGCCACCTTCTACCACTCCTTCTGCACCCAGATGCTACCCAGGTAGCACTGATCCTAGATGTCCAAATCCAACTACACCATCTTCTCCTAACTGCTACCCAGGAAGCACAGACCCTCGCTGTCCAAGACCCACGACTCCAGCGCCTCCTAACTGCTATCCTGGCAGCACAGATCCACGTTGTCCCAAGCCTACCACACCTACTCCTCCAAGGTGCTTCCCTGGAAGTACCGACCCTCGTTGTCCCAAACCAACCACCCCAGCTCAGCCTAACTGTTACCCAGGAAGTAACGACCCGAGATGTCCAAGACCTACATCACCAACAACGCCTGCTCCACTACAGTGTTATCCAGGATCCACCGATCCTCGTTGTCCCAAACCAACTACCCCAGCTCAGCCTAGCTGCTACCCAGGAAGTAATGATCCGAGATGTCCAAGACCTACATTACCATCAACACCTGCTCCACCACGGTGTTATCCAGGATCCACCGATCCTCGTTGTCCTCAACCGACAACTCCATCCAGACCTGCTTGTTACCCAGGCTCTCTAGACCCCAAATGTCCTCAACCATCTCGGCCAACTACACTAAACCCTCCAACTTATTTGCCACCTTCTACCACTCCTTCTGCTCCAAGATGCTACCCAGGTAGCACTGATCCTAGATGTCCAAAGCCAACTACACCATCTTCTCCTAACTGCTACCCAGGAAGCACAGACCCTCGCTGTCCAAGACCCACGACTCCAGCGCCTCCTAACTGCTATCCTGGCAGCACAGATCCACGTTGTCCCAAACCTACCACACCTACTCCTCCAAGGTGCTTCCCTGGAAGTACCGACCCTCGTTGTCCCAAACCAACCACCCCAGCTCAGCCTAACTGCTACCCAGGAAGTAATGACCCGAGATGTCCAAGACCTACATCACCAACAACGTCTGCTCCACCACGGTGTTATCCAGGATCCACCGATCCTCGTTGTCCTCAACCGACAACTCCATCCAGACCTGCTTGTTACCCAGGCTCTCCAGACCCCAATTGTCCTCAACCATCTCGACCAACTACGTTAAACCCTCCTACTTATTTGCCACCTTCTACTACCCCTTCTGCCCCCAGATGTTACCCAGGTAGCACTGATTCTAGATGTCCACAGCCAACTACATCATCTTCTCCTAACTGCTACCCAGGAAGCACAGACCCACGTTGTCCAAGACCTACGACTCCTAGACCCGAACAACCTCAGTGTTTCCCCGGCTCAACGGATGCTAGATGTCCACGCCCGACAACTCCTGCTGGTCCTAACTGCTACCCTGGAAGTACAGATTCACGTTGCCCCAAACCTACCACTCCTGCTCCTCCAAGATGCTTCCCAGGAAGTACTGATCCGCGTTGTCCCAAACCAACTACTCCATCCTCTCCTAACTGTTACCCAGGAAATAATGACCCACGGTGTCCGAAACCGACAACGCCATCTCAACCAAGATGTTATCCAGGGTCGACGGATCCTCGTTGTCCACAACCCACAACACCATCTAAGCCAGTTTGTTATCCTGGCTCTTCAAATCCTAACTGCCCGCAACCCACTAGACCCACTACGTTGAATACGCCAACATATTTACCGCCGCAGACGACTCCAAGCGCACCGAACTGTTACCCAGGCAGCACTGATCCTAGATGTCCAAAGCCAACCACACCATCTTCTCCTAACTGCTACCCAGGAAGCTCAGACCCTCGTTGTCCAAGACCCACAACCCCTAAACCCGAACAACCTCAGTGTTTCCCCGGCTCAACAGACGCTAGATGTCCTCGCCCGACTACTCCTGCCGCTCCTAACTGCTATCCTGGAAGCACAGATCCACGTTGTCCCAAGCCTACCACACCTGCTCCTCCAAGTTGCTTCCCTGGAAGTACCGACCCTCGTTGTCCCAAACCAACAACCCCAGCTCAGCCCAACTGCTACCCAGGCAGTAATGACCCGAGATGCCCAAGACCTACATCACCAACAACGCCTGCTCCACCACGATGTTATCCAGGATCAACCGATCCAAGATGTCCAAGACCCACTACACCACAACCCACTAAACCAGTATGTTATCCGGGTTCTCCAGATCCAAGATGTCCGCAGCCATCTAGACCTACAACTCTAAATCCTCCTACGTATTTGCCACCAGACAACCAAGTAAAAACGACAACTTCTGCTCCAAGATGTTATCCTGGCAGTACTGATCCGAAATGTCCAAGACCACCTCAACCTACTACTCCTTCCCCACCTCGTTGCTATCCAGGGTCAAATGATCCCAGGTGTCCAAAACCAACCCAACCAACAACACCATCGCCTCCTCAGTGCTATCCCGGAACCAATGACCCAAGATGTCCGAAACCACCTTCTACCCCAGCTCCCCCTCGTTGCTTCCCTGGCAGCACAGATCCTCGGTGTCCTAAAGTGGCAACTACACCCGGACCACCTCGTTGTTACCCAGGCTCAAAAGATCCCAGATGTCCAACTTCTCCCCAACCCACGACACCGCAGCCCCGTTGTTACCCTGGTTCCACCGACCTCAGGTGTCCGCAACCTACTACCACACGAAAACCAGTTTGCTATCCAGGTTCCCCTGATCCCAGCTGTCCGCAGCCTTCGCGGCCTACAACACAAACTCCACCAACTTATCTTCCACCAGCTACTAAAGCCCCTAACTGTTATGCAGGCTCTACAGATCCACGTTGCCCACGACCCACCACACCTGCTCCTCCAAACTGCTACCCAGGTAGCAATGACCCTAGATGCCCTAAACCTACAACGCCTGCTGCACCAAACTGCTACCCAGGTAGCAACGACCCCAGATGTCCTAAACCAACTACCCCAGAACAACCTAAATGCTACCCAGGTTCCACTGACCCACGTTGCCCCAGACCTACATCACCTGCCCCTCCAAACTGCTATCCAGGTAGCAATGACCCCAGGTGTCCTAAACCAATAACACCAGAACAACCTAAATGTTACCCAGGTTCCACTGATCCTCGGTGTCCGCGACCTACGACGCCAGCTCCTCCAAACTGCTTCCCAGGTAGCAATGACCCTAGATGCCCTAAACCTACAACGCCTGCTGCACCAAACTGCTACCCAGGTAGCACTGACCCACGATGCCCAAGACCCACAACTCCTGCTCCTCCTAACTGCTACCCGGGTAGCAACGATCCGAGATGTCCTAAGCCAACTACCCCTGAACAACCCAGATGCTATCCAGGATCCTCAGACCCTCGCTGCCCACGTCCCACTACTCCTGCAGCGCAGCCTACCACCACTTCTGGTCCCCGCTGCTACCCAGGCTCCAACGATCCACGTTGTCCCAAGCCAACAACACCAGCCCCTCCACGTTGCTTCCCCGGCTCAACAGACCCAAGATGTCCCCAACCAACCACACCACAAAAACCAGTTTGCTACCCGGGATCCCCTGACCCTAGCTGCCCGCAACCATCAAGACCGACTACTCTTAATCCACCTACTTACCTGCCTCCAACAACAGGAGCTCCGAAATGCTACCCAGGTTCCACTGATCCACGGTGTCCTCGACCCACAACGCCTTCTCCTCTCAACTGCTTCCCAGGTAGCAACGACCCTAGGTGTCCTAAGCCCACTACTCCACAACAGCCTACATGCTATCCAGGATCCACTGACCCACGATGCCCAAGACCCACAACACCCGCTCCTCCAAACTGCTACCCAGGTAGCAATGACCCTAGATGCCCTAAACCTACAACGCCTGCTGCACCAAACTGCTACCCAGGTAGCAACGACCCCAGATGTCCTAAACCTACTACCCCAGAACAACCTAAATGCTACCCAGGTTCCACTGATCCTCGGTGTCCTCGACCTACAACCCCTGCTCCTCCAAACTGCTACCCAGGTAGCAACGACCCCAGATGTCCTAAACCAACTACCCCGGAACAACCCAGATGCTACCCAGGATCCTCAGACCCTCGCTGCCCACGTCCTACAACGCCTGCTCCTCTAAACTGCTACCCAGGTAGCAACGATCCTAGGTGTCCTAAACCCACTACTCCACAACAGCCTACATGCTATCCAGGATCCACTGACCCACGTTGTCCCAAGCCAACAACACCAGCCCCTCCACGTTGCTTCCGCGGCTCAACGGACCCAAGATGTCCCCAACCAACTACACCTCAAAAACCAGCTTGCTATCCGGGATCTCCCGACCCTAGTTGTCCGCAACCATCAAGACCAACAACTCTTAATCCACCTACTTACTTACCTCCGTCAACAGGAGCTCCGAAATGCTACTCTGGTTCCAGTGACCCACGTTGTCCAAGACCCACATCACCTGCCCCTCCAAACTGCTATCCAGGTAGCAATGACCCCAGGTGTCCTAAACCGACAACACCAGAACAACCTAAATGCTACCCAGGTTCCACTGATCCTCGGTGTCCGCGACCTACGACGCCAGCTCCTCCAAACTGCTTCCCAGGCAGCAATGACCCACGATGCCCACGACCCACAACGCCTGCTCCTCCTAAATGCTACCCGGGTAGCAACGATCCGAGATGTCCTAAACCCACTACCCCAGAACAACCCAGATGCTATCCAGGATCCTCAGACCCCCGCTGCCCACGTCCCACTACTCCTGCTCCGCAGCCTACCACCACATCTGGTCCCCGTTGCTACCCAGGATCTAATGACCCACGTTGTCCAAAGCCAACCACACCTGCCCCTCCACGTTGCTTCCCCGGCTCAGCGGACCCAAGATGTCCTCTACCAACCACACCCCAGAAACCAGCTTGCTATCCGGGATCCCCCGACCCTAGTTGTCCACAACCATCAAGACCAACTACTCTTAATCCACCTACTTACTTACCTCCGTCAACAGGAGCTCCGAAATGCTACCCTGGTTCCACTGACCCACGTTGCCCAAGACCCACATCACCTGCCCCTCCAAACTGCTATGCAGGTAGCAATGACCCCAGGTGTCCTAAACCGACAACACCAGAACAACCTAAATGCTACCCAGGTTCCACTGATCCTCGGTGTCCGCGACCTACGACGCCAGCTCCTCCAAACTGCTATCCAGGTAGCAACGACCCCAGATGTCCTAAACCGACTACTCCAGAACAACCCAAATGCTATCCAGGGTCCTCAGACCCTCGCTGCCCACGTCCTACTACCCCTGCCCCGCGGCCTACCACTACTTCTGGTCCCCGCTGCTATCCAGGCTCTACTGATCCTAGGTGTCCACAACCAACAACATCACAACCAAAGTGCTACCCAGGATCAAATGACCCACGGTGCCCACAGCCTACCCAACCACCTAAGCCATCCTGTTATCCTGGTTCACTTAATCCCAACTGTCCACAACCATCACGTCCTACTACGCTAACTCCACCTACTTATTTACCTCCGTCCTCGGCACAGCCTAATTGTTATCCAGGTAGTAATGATCCCAGATGTCCTAAACCTACTACACCAGAACAGCCACGCTGTTTCCCTGGATCTACAGATCCCAGATGTCCTCAGCCAACTACCACACAAGGACCAAGATGCTATCCTGGTTCAACTGACCCTAGATGTCCACGGCCCACAACTCCAGCACGGCCTAATTGCTTCCCTGGAAATAATGACCCCAGATGTCCTAAGCCAACAACTCCTGCACCTCTTAACTGTTTCCCTGGTAGTAACGACCCCAGATGCCCAAAACCTACCACTCCACAAAAACCCAGATGCTTCCCTGGGTCTACAGATCCAAGATGCCCTCAACCTACTACGCCTAGCTCCTGCTATCCAGGATCTAGGGATCCTAAATGTCCACAGCCTTTCGCACCAAGCAGCACTAACCCACCTTCGACATATTTGCCTCCATTCCCAGCTGATAACGAAGTAAAATCACAGAGGGTGGGCAGACTCGCATCAAACAACATTGACGATTATGATGATTCACAATCTAAAATTGGTAAGTTTCTTCGTAAGACGCAGTTTTAACGTATACCAGAACCTGAACATGAACTCATTACTACGAGTAAACAAGCCGCCCAGCGACCAGTTGTCTGGGGGCCCTATCTACGCTACGGCCGATGATCTGGTGAGGGTCGCGTCACGTGCAGCCAGTGAATGCGGTGTGCATCTGGATTGAGACCCCATTTTTTAAAAGTTTATAAAACGATTTGAGATTTACAGGGAATGTAATAAAGAATAGTAAAAACATGAAGCACAGGGTCACGAATTTCTTAAACATAAATTGAAACTGTGGTGATTAAATAACTTGGGCTCTCAATCAAGATGCTCGGCTAAAGTGGCATAGTTCAATTTATGTTTAAGAAATTCGTGACCCTGTGCTTCATGTTTTTACTATTCTTTATTACATTCCCTGTAAATCTCAAATCGTTTTGTAAACTTTTAAAAAATGGGCCCTCAATCCAGATGCACACGTGAATGCGTGTAACGTAAGACCGATCGTTATACAAATCTTCGAAGGAGAACTTTGTCCAGCATTGGACGTCTTTCAATTATTTATCTATCTCAGTACAGTACCGACACACACACACTCTCATACTAGGTCTGTCTGTATAGAATACTAGTGTTAAACTCTGTTTTTGATTTTTCAGATAACTTCGACTTCGCCAGAACTCAACCGAGATCAAGGAAAGTGAGAGACATTAGCAATGTCAGTGACATTGCTGCTGAAAATAGCAACGACTCAACAGTTTTGTACGTCGCCGTTGTAGCATCTGTAGCTTTCATGGCTCTCTGTGCCACACTTATCATCGTTTCGTATAAAAACCACAGGAAACTCAGACAGAGAACCATTGAAATCACTCCCAGCGTCAGAGCTGGAAGCCCTTGTTAGATATTGTGTAAGTTTGTATTTAAGCCTTGTCACGGTTAAGCATTTTGGAAAAAGAAAATGATATCGACATAATGTGTGATATTGCAACAAATTGTTACCATTTCTTATATCTTTTTGTAATGTGTTTTTGAACGTAATTGGCTACGTAAGAATACCGTGTACTTACTTTACTGTAACTATCACTGCCTTTTTAGCTTTATAATACAGGTTTATCAGTAGGATGCCTATTTTATGCAATAAAATAGTGCCATAATATGTTATTCAATCATTCGCTATGCATCCTAAAATATTTTATGCAACTCGATTATGTATATTCCTAGTCATAAATATTCGTACTAGGTATATATTTTTAAGTATATACCGATATCTTTTTACTTCTCTAATACTCGATATTATATAGGCGATTGTGATATTTTTGTAAATATATTATGCCAGTGCATCAAATGTGGCCATTCCAGTAGAATATTGAATTATAAATTGTTCATTAAATAATAATGACTTTAATACATTCTGTGCTGTATGTTTTTAATTTTTTTATAACATATATTTTTGTAATAATTTTATGACAATGCAGAATGTATAGTCTAAGAATGAAACATGATTGTAAGTATATATTTTAAGTGAGATTGCGTTTAAAGTCAATCGAAGTAAAACATTCTATGAATGTCAACTGGTTGTTTCATTTCCCGTCCAGGGCTATAATAAGGGGAAAGCGAATTAAATAATTACCCAGTATGATCGTAATAATATTATTTTATTGAAAATTTGTAATAAACACAACTTCTAGAAATTACAACTTAGCTATTTACAGACAGATTATTTTTGGTGAACTCAAAAACGATTTAACGATAAATGTGTAGGTAGATGATTACGAAATCAAGCTCTATATATTTGAAAATCTTTAGTTAAAATTTCGTTAAATCCATCTGCTGCGACGTTTTTCCTAACAAAAGGGCTATGATATTATCTGATAATATTTGAATAGAAGATTTTTCCAATACCTAAAGATAAAACCCTGATTCATCTTTAAAAATTTGGTATTCATTGACCGAAATAGCTTTAGTTAATGTTTGATATTTTATTGTGATAAAGATATCAAGTGAACCTAAAATTTTAAAATATTTTGTCTAACAGTACCTACCTATACTCATTTATTTTGTGTTTAACGAATATAGTGTACCTATGGGAACTACTATAAATTTTAGATAAAACAAGTAATGTAAAGTAAAAAAAATATTTTAAAGTACCTATACCTAAGTACACGTGCAATGACTGTACTTATGCAGGTGACCTTCTCTTCCTTAGAATTTATTTTAATAATTAAACAGCTTAACTAAAAGAGTACACATACTCGATTTCAAACTGTAACTGCTTGCATTAACATAGCTTATCGTTCAATAAGTTTCAGTCGTATAGGACCGTTGGGTGTGTACATAGGATGCACGTGGTAGTCTAGAGGCTCGTAGTGGTACTCCATCTTGAAGGCTTGCACCATCTGCAAGAGGAATTCATAATTACATAATAGTTTATTTCTGTCAAAATCTTTAGTGCGGAATTGAGGATTAAAAATCAGGAATAAAATGTTAATAAAATTCTAACTGCTGTTGTGGTTTAAAAAATGAAAACTGCAATAAATTACTGCAACATCGAAACAAGTCCGGTGAAGCTTGATCCGTCGTACTTTTTCGACTCAAGCATAGGTAAATTCATAAAAAAAGCAACATCGAAAGCTCGTGAGAACGTTTATTGCTTTAAAGAAAGCTCGATCACGTGATTCGAATGATATCGAAGTTTGAACATTAGAATCACGGCACGTGTTTCCGAATGTTGTGTTGAGCCCATTGAGGAATGACGTACAAGTACCCCGAATACATTCTGTGCGCTAAGCTAACATGGCGGCAGCGGGAGGCGGGAGGAGTGCGGGGGGAGAAGAAAAACAAAAGACAAACGACATAGAATTTGGTGTCCCCAGACACCAATTCATATTAGACTGGATGAGGTTCGCGGGTGACATTTCTATATACGCTAGTTTTAGTAGTATTAGTAGTTCTAGCTAGCGCTAGTGTATTTAGTAGTTCAATGGTTGAGCTTAGGTATGTAAGCAACATTAACTGTAATGTGCTTCTAAAAGGGTTACTATTTCCTTTCAAGAGATAGACTTTGACCCAGCAGTGGATTGTGATTAGACTATAGTCTTCTATCTATACTACGTATAATAAAACTGAAAAATCGGCGTGTCTGTACCTATATTGATTTGTTTTTCAAAAAACTGATTGTATGTGATAAAGGGAGTGAAGCTGAACACAAATATACAAGTTTTGTAAAAAAAATCCGTCTGTCTGTTTGTTTGTAGGTACACGCTAATGAAATATCGTACCTTAGCTATCACAGTATGAATCTCCAGCTCAGCAAACCGCCTCCCCAAACACATTCTCTTGCCAAACCCGAACGGTAGCGAAGCGAAGGCGTTGTGGTTCTGTACAGACGAGCGTCTCATCCATCGCTCTGGTTTGAACTCGGCTGCGTCAGAAAAGTTCTCCTCACTGTTACTCATTACGTAGTGTTGGAAGATAACTTGAGTCTGAAAATTAAAAGTGACATTTACACCTGTTTGCACTAACCTTGTCTTAGGCTTTTCGTAGTTAAGAAAGACCTAAGCTATCTAAAGCCTTAAAAAGAATTGGTTTTCACTAACAGTCTAATTGGGCTCATAAAGGTAGGCAAAAACTAAGCAGTTCAAAAAAGTCTGAAGGTTACTAGCAAACAAAACATTCACTAAATCATACTTCAGGCATGAAGGAAAAAAAAGTCCGCGCCCGACTATTTAAAAGAAAAGTGTGAATGTGTATGAGTCCAAAAAATATGTCTCACCCGGCCGGCACCCATAGTACGTTTTGATTACTACTCCATTTGGGCGCGTAAATTTTTTTTTCCTTCATGACTTCAGGCAACAACTTAAGCGATTCTTAAGTTTAGTGCAAACGGGTGTGAGTGTCTCATTTACCGAGAGGTCTTTGAAATTTTAAAAATTAAAGTATAGTTTAATATACTCAATTCATTTTGTTAACTACTCGTATAAAGATCCCTTTAAAATTTAAATAATACACACAAAATAGTTACCTAACTGAGCTTGTCGTGAAATACGTTTGAGTTATGCTAGAGAATTAGGTAATTATCACTTACACCTTTTGGAATATTATAACCACAAATAACAGTGTCTTTGGTAAGCTGTCGTCCATTTCCAACGACAACTGGATACATTCTGTAACGAACAAAAAATGATTATTTATTATAATGCTGTGTGTGATCTGCGATATGCAATTTCATGGACATTGAAAACAGATTAGATACATAATAAGTTCTTTTTTTTTCTGTGACTTAAATAAAACTTCCAAAAATTATTATTAACCTCCGACGAAAAAGAGGGGTGTAAAGTTTGACGTGTGTGTCTGCCTACCTGTGGCATCATAGCTCCTAAACGGATACGCAGATCTAGTTATGTTTTGTTTGCAATGTGTCACAACAATCAAGTGTTCTTTGCTATGATCCAAGAAAATATCTTCAGCCACTTGAAGATTATTACTTAGCTCTTTTTTAGGTTGCATTACATACATTACATTTATTAATTTAATGTTATTTTGTTTTCGAACATGAACATATGTAAGACTAGATGTACGTGCAGCCTACTTGCAATATTACCCAAGGACAAGGATTGTAAGTATTTACTGGAACACTTTCAGCATATCTTTAAATATCTTATATGAATAGATTAACTAATTTAATACTTCCTATAAACACATAAGGTTATCAATAACTATAATAGCAAGCTTACCTCAAAACTTCTTTAATACAAGCTTTCAAATAAGGCATTTGGTTGACGTCACCAGGTTTCATAGACCTGCCTTGAAGGACCTTTGTCACTTCTTCGTAGATCCTTTCCTGGACTTGGGGTCGTAGGGATAGCTGGTACAGAGTCGATGCTACCGCGTTTGATGTCTGGAATCGTGAATAAACTACTATCATCATCATCATCATCATGTCCTCCACACCGTATCCGGTGACGGCGACTCCAGAATGCCACAAAATACTAAACAACAAACAAAAAATATAAAATAACAATTCTAACATAATTCATATTCTTCTTTTTTCTATTCTTTTTCTTAATTCTTCTAGCATAATAATTCTTTATAAGGTGGACCAATGAGGTTGTGAAGATCTTTGGGGGAGGCCTTTGTCCATCATAATGGCCCAAACTATAGTTATATGATGCTGATGATAATGTGGAACTCCTCAAGTAAAGGACGCCGATCTACCTCACACGCTGAAGTTTAGTTCGATTTAGTGTTGGCATAGATACATCTTATATATAAAATTCTCATGTCACAGAGTTCGATTCCATACTCCTCCGAAACGGCTAGACCGATTCTCATGAAATTTTGTGAGCGTATTCAGTAGGTCTGAGAATCGGCCAACATCTATTTTTCCAAAAAAAAAAAAAAAAAAAAGGAACGCGGGCGTAGCCGTGGGCGGACAGCTAGTATAGTATAAAATTATGTATGATCTGCAAGGTATTTAAGATATGAGACTCTGTTTACATATTTAAAATCATTATGTAAATATTGTCTAAAAAATAAATGAATTTATGATTATTTAATACTGAAAGGATATTTCTTCATTTTTC
The DNA here is from genome assembly GCA_948473455.1 of Teleiodes luculella. NCBI lineage: Eukaryota > Metazoa > Arthropoda > Insecta > Lepidoptera > Gelechiidae > Teleiodes > Teleiodes luculella. The sequence continues at coordinate 7,128,828 of OX419599.1, read as the reverse complement.
GTTTCAATTTCAAATAGTAAATGTAATTTTTCTTTATAGTTAGGTAACAATGGAATTTTTATTTGAACCAAAAATTAAATTGATTAAATTCTGAAATAAACCTATAAGTGCCTGACAAATATAAGGACATTGAGTGTCTACGATATGTACCGTGTCAATCCCAACGAGGAACATATCAAGGGCTGCCACAGTCGCCACTTTGGGTCCCGAAGCAGCCACCAAGTCCTGGAGAAGGGACTTATTCCCATTTCCTTGACTCTCCTCTAACGCGCGCTCCACGTGGCTTAAAGTCACACTGGAAACATAGACGTGAATTACGGTGGGAGTGACGGCTTAGGAAAATACTGAAAGGACATTCAATAATTTTTTTTATACTATAATGAGCACCGTAAATAAGGTAGTAAAACGTGTCGTGTTTTATGACAATTGTGACAAAAATAAATATTTGATTATGAATTAACCTCCACTCATTAGGAAAACAGTTTCCGACATCTGAACATCATAATATCATATTCGCGGTTATTAATCATACATAAAACTCGCGCATAACCTGGAAGCCCGTTAAAAAGTGTTAGACCAGAAAAATTTATACATGCATACAGGCGCCACATGTATATTTTAACGATTCTGACAATTATATCCATTATAAAATTAATTCCATTGAAATTCCGCAATACGGCGAGGTTTCTTGTCTTTGTGGTCGCGGTTTAGAACTTCATTTCAAGCTTCCTTACTTGAGGATAGTGTCCAAAGCAGCGACGTATTGTTTGAACATCGCTGTGGGGTAGATCCTCCACCAAGGAGCCTTCAGCTCGAGCTGACCCACGCACAGGAAGAATGTGTTGACAGCATCAATCAGGTGCTGGCTCTCCGAACCTTCGCTGGCTTGGAAACAACCCAGTCGCGTGTCCAGAGCTATTAGTCCGAGAGCTGGAAGAACGTCAAGTCACTTCACTACATAGTATAAAACAAAGTCGCTTTCTCTATGTCCCTATATCCCTATGTATGCTTAAATCTTTAAAACTACGCAACGGATTTTGATGCGGTTTTTTTTAATAGATAGAGTGATTCAAGAGGAAGGTTTAAATGTATAATACATGCATAATATACTTAAGGATAGCCCTCAATAACCATTTTCCCGTGCGGAGCCGGGGCGGGTCGCTATTAAGTTAATATGTATAATACTAAGTTTTTTCACAGATGTTAATTCACCGACGAGATGAGGATTACCAGATTATTCTTTTACTTATACTTATTATTGTAATAGGTATTTGAATTTAGTGAGGTAGGTAACCTCGAAATCTACACATAAGCAGTATAACTGTTTTGTTAGTACCTACCTGTACAGAACAATTGACCTTGGAATGTTTGTTCTACGGGAAGAACACAGCTTCCTTGTAAACAATAGTGAATCTAGATTTTTACGTTTTAGTTCTAACCATGGTAACTTACATTCTAAAGACCACTTGTGGACTTCGTTTAGGAAGTCGTCAGGTGTCTCCAAATCTTCATTTCTTATATCACGTACTCTGAAAAAGTCAACTTTGAATGAGACGTTGGTTTGCTTTTTTTGTCTTACAGGCGCTTATTTGACTACTTTCATACTTTGTAGGTAAATGTTCTGCCAAGTTTAGTGACAAATGGTAGAATATAACAGTGTCCGCGCCCGACAAAAATAAAATATAATGATCTCACAAAAAAAGTAAGTCAAGTAGAGGTCAAATTACCATACTAGTCAATTTGCAGTTTTGAATTTTCGTTTAATTATACAAAATTTTAATTTTACTCATAATTTTTTAAAATAATTATTTTTTACATAGAAAGCAGTAAAGTAGACGAATTAGTACGAAAGAATAATTCAAACAGTCATATACAAAAGTTTCCAATGGCAATAAAGAAATAACATTGATAAAAAATACCTATTAACAAAGCAGTCTGCTACCTCTGCCACTGGTAACTGATACTGGGCAGCCGCACTTGTGCTTAAAGCTACTTTTGAAACTTTGGTTCTAAATGCCGCCCACGAATCACCATGCCTGAAAAATAATATTTCAATTTATTATTTTCAACTAGCTGTCTGCCCGCTGCTACGCCCGCTTTGTCTTTCGATTTTTCCGTAGTAAGTTTTAACTATCCCGCGGAAACTTTTTCTCTTTTCGGGATTAAAAGTATCCAAGATATTGACCGGGGATAAAAGTTACCACCATGCAAAATTTCATTACAATCGTTCTAACAGTTTCGGAGATAAGCCCGTACGTACAATGTACTGATTCGTACGAGTTACTATAGTTTTTTAACTATCCCACGGAACTTTTATTTTTTTCGGGAAAATATCGAAGATGTTGACCGGGGATATAAGGTAACACCATGCAAAATTTGTAAAAATTAAAAAAAAACTGGCTATTTTCTATATCGCTTTTTACTTTCCCGTGAATGGGATTTTATTTATTTTTTCCATGTCAGTATTTCGACTTCTACAGTTTTATTATATTATTTGATTCCCAGACAACCTTTGAAACTGTATGTTATACTTCCGTCATCATCATCATGTTATCCTAATTTTCAAAAATAATAGAGCTCTCATACAATGACATGATTATTTAAATGATAAGAAGGTTTGGATGGGTTTGGTGCTTGGAGATCCCAGCTTGACACGGAAAATACTAAAAAAAAGTTGTTGTAACTAGTATCAATATCGCAAATAATATTTAAATTACGCTCAAGCCCCTCGTTGGGGATGTATACGCATATATATGAGCTGTTAACAGATCAACATAATATATGATGATGAAAGATTAAGTCCGGTGAAGCTTGATCCGTCGTACTTTGTCGACTCAAGCATAGGTCAATTAAAAAAAAAAGAGAAGAAAGATTGGAAATGTAACACTGTGGAGTTTCTTCGGCAGTTCTTCTCCACATCGGCGGATACATTGCGCGAACCTGCCAGTATCACAACGAACTTACACAGCAATCACACCAGCACAATTTTCTTCAGAATCGAAGAAATCCTTCCGAAGCACGTGCTTGTAGTAGTTCAATGACGGCATCGATGGCCTGTAAAAAGAGTTGATAAATTCAATTTAAAATAAGAACTCTTATGAAGTAAATTATTTAAAATTATGAGTCATGTAAAGTGACAACCAAATAACATACCTAATGGTTCTAATTATAATTGACTTCAGTCAGTCAGTATTAGGTAGAGGAAGAAAATGTGGACCATGTGACTATCTCCTACAGCTATTATTTATTCGCACTTAATGTGTCGGTCAAAAGTTACGGTGAGGTGGACGGTTTGTCGTCAACGGTTACAATTTCCACACACACATACGATTTTGTTACTTATTCGCCCGCGTTAACAGGCTTTCCTGTGGAATGAGGTATTTTCCCGCGGTAAAAGGTGGCCTATGTGTTAATCCAGAGTGACAGCTAACTCCATACCAAATTTTATTAAAATCGCTCCAGCCATTTAGACATGGAGAAGTAACAAACGTACACACTCACAGACTTTCGCCTTTATAATATTAGTGTTGTAACGAGGTGCATTGCATGCTACCTCGTTGCCTCGTTTCTACTTCATTTCTCATCTCATTTACCATTTCTTTCTCTAAATTTGAATATTTAATTTTGGAATTCATTCGAAAATCATCCGTCAAATCATCCATATTTATTTTCAGTTTTCACTTCTCATTCATGGCCACTCTCGTTATGTATTTTTATATTTACCTAAAGTTTTGAAACAGTTGTATAATTATAAATTGAGTTGTTACAGTGATCATTATAAAAGTTCTGTGCCAATTTTGTGTTTCTATTCGTCGTTCAGTTGATAACTAACTACCTAAGTAACTATAACTACCTTCGTGATGACGATCCTCTCGGGTGCGCGGCGGGCGTAGCAGTGTGATGATGACACATTTTATGTTCATTGCGTACCTGTGAGGGGCAGAATCTTCGCCCCTAAAAACCCTCTCCACCTCCGCTGCTTCGAAGACAAACAGCATGTCTGGTCTTCCGAGCAGGCCGGCCATCTTGACGCAGTTCCCATACTGCTCACGAAGCGAAAGGCATACTTTATCCACATGCTCTACTGAATAACTTCCTGCAACAATATATGGAAATAAATTACACAATCCATACTCAATACTAATAATAATATAAATGCGAAAGTGTGTTTGTTTATTTGTCCTTCTTACACTTCTTAACTAAGCAACCAATCGACTTGATTTTCGGCATAGAGTTAGTTGAAAGGATGGACAGTAACATATGCTACTTTTCACCGCGGGAAAATTCCTCATTCCCACGGGAAAACCTGTTAACGCGGACGGTGCCGCGGGGTGGCAAGCTAGTTACACATAATTCGAATTCTGACGAACGAACATTCTGACGTTTTATATCACTTAATTAAGTTGAAAACACTACGGTTTATTCTTAATGTTTTTCCTTTATGATTTTAATGTTTTTCTACATAATCAAAGCTTGAGAGGTGAAAGAAATGTTTGTGGTCTTAGAGTATAAATTAAGAAAATTGTGGGAGACTTTGTGGTATTTCCCTAATCTTCATAATGAGCGAAAGACATAAATCCCTTCGTCTACCTTATTGTACTTATGCATGTAAACAGGTAAAACACTTTCCACTGCCAATCATTATCATGATACATACAAGCAACTTCAGTTAGCCACATTAATGAATAATTAATTATCTTAGACCAATATTTACTACATGAAGTAGGATAAAAAAACACCGCTCGTCGTCGATCAGAATTAAAACCAATTATCGCCTTGTCGCTTCTCTTCTTTGTAATAACGAAAGTAATGTGGGAATTGAGATAAAAACCAATCTCTTACACGCTTGGTCACTCATGAAGATGAAAACTATTGATTACAAAATACTGAGAATGAATACACCAACATATTCACTGCAAATTTTCACTACATACCTAGTATAAAATAAAGTCGCTTTCTCCGTCCCGATGTCCCTATGTCCCTATGTCCCTATGTCCCTTTGTACGCTTAAATCTTTAAAACTACGCAACGGATTTTGATGCGGTTTTTTTTAATAGATAGAGTGATTCAAGAGGAAGGTTTATATGTATAATACATGCATAATATACTGAAGGATAACCCACAATAACCATTTTCCCGTGCGGAGCCGGGGCGGGTCGCTAGTACAGCATAAAGCACACTCTTTTCCCTAAAGGCGTGTGGTGCAGTCACCTTTAGCAAAATATTTAGGTTCAGTTTCGTTACGCATCTAAATAAGATATACCTATCTTAATGTACATAATAATATCGTCGTAGTATGTCTGTCTAGTCTAGTGTAGTGTCTAGTTTAAAAAAGGCATTTACTCTTTATGACATAACATTAATGTAAATTATAATACATTGTGTAATATATTAATAACAAAACTTTTAATTATAAACCGAAGAACGCTATGAGTAGGTAGCCTCGAGCGTATCCCAGTTTTCACTCTCACTCACGAACCCACGAGTTAGCGATGGCAATCTTGCTCGGTGAGAGTCGCTGAACTCGCACTAAGTAGTTGACATCTGTCAGTAGACACAGCACGACTTTGCTTTACATTAGATATGTGATTAGCCTACCTGCATTGTATGCATGTAGCATCAATTTGTTACATTTGTCAAAAAAAGAATAACAAAAGATGGCCTATAACTAAGACTTATGGCCTACGCTTGTATCGCATATAGGTTCTGAATTTTGAATCCGTCTTTGAGCTCTTTTCTTTTTTTTATTGTATGGTACCTTACCTTCTTAACCTGTTTTTACCTACCAATGTAAAATTTAGAGTAAAGGATAGGGCTTTACCTTTTTTTATTTTAGTGAATATTAAATTGGCACAGGATCTGCCTTTAAAGTAGTGTAATAAAGTAAAAAAGAATACACAATGTTTTTCTTATTCGCAACATAGTGGTAGTACTCATGAAACTGAACAACTTTCCCTAAGGAACAAAGGTCTAAATCTAAAAAAAAAACAAGTTTTCATAGAAACGTGACCGCCGTCTTTGTATGACAGGTTGAATTTATAATATTGAGATTTGAACCTATGTTCCTTACAACAAATTCAAATATTGTAAAATGCCTTGTACCATACAGTTTAAAGCAGCTAGTCGTGATCTCGAGGTGAATCGTGTCGCATCGTGAGTCGTGGCTCGTTTGTGGGCATAGCTATTGGAAACGCGCTAGACTAGACTCGGTGGAACTCTTCTCACATTTTCTCCGAGATAATGACCTGACAGAGCTACTACCGCAGAACCTGTATCTTGGATGTGCCATAAATCTTTGCAAAACTACATCCGATAGTGAACTCTAATCTGCGTCTCACTCAAGTAAGGATGTGAACGATTACACATTTATTTGCGCTTGTTAACCCCCGACAAAAAAGAGGGGTGTTATAAGTTTGACGTGTGTGTCTGTCTGTCTGTCTGTGGCATCGTAGCTCCTAAACGGATGCGCCGATTTTGATCTAGTTTTTTTTGTTTGCAAGGTGTCACAATCGAGAGTGTTCTTAGCTATGATCCAAGAAAATATCTTCAGCCATTTGAAGATTATCAGATCATTTCTAGTTTTTGAAAGGATCAAGTAATAGTTTTGTGTCGGGGGTTATTACATTTTTTAATTTAGTGTTATTGTAATACATTGTGGTCGTAGAACGGCAGAAAAAACAACTTTGCAAAACAAAGGTATTTTTGGCGCTTCGACTGTTTAATTTGCTTTCTCATTGTTTGAAATGGGTGCGTTCTTGGCTGCAAAAAAACTTGGTAATCGTGCGCATCGTTACTTGAGACGCGGCTAAAGCCTCGGTCACACACAACCATTACTCGCAGCAAGTATTCGCTCAGTGTGACAGGGCTATTTGTTGCGAATTCTATACAAACCGTGTTCATTTTTAGTCGCAGCGAATGCAATCGCAGCGACTATTCGCTGTGTGTGACAGAGGCTTTTGGTGGATTTGATGTCATATGAATAAAAAATAGGATACTGAAGTTGATCATATTACCAATTTTACTTTTACATACCTACAACATGGAGTCTGAAATAAATAAAATCATCTTGTTATAATATTTTTTTACGTTTATCGTTAGGATTTGCCTATTGGACCATCGTGGCCGTCCCGGACTATGTTTACTTTTATAGACCGATACTTTTCGCCTAACCGATTTTCAGTGTTCTGAGTTCGATGTAGGGTAACGTTTCCGTAGGGGTTTCAATACATCATTTAGGTTTGTCTGTCTATACACTAGGCATAGATTATGTCATCATTTTTGACTCTGTTATCCACTCAATTTGTGCCTACGTTACTGTACATTTTAGTCTTGAAAGCAATTTTCTAAATGCGAAGGCCCAACAGCATCTGCCGGCTACTGTAAATAGTTATTGCAGTCATCAAAAATCGATTACTTTAAACTTAGCTACTTCATACAAAGAATTGCTAGAATGGTCTGGCAACAGATTTCTAACTACTTCATCCCAGACATTATAACGTGAGAGAGTTGTTTATTCTTTTTTTTTATAATGGTAACGTAAATGACATTGCGGTGTAGTCTGTGGTCATTGAAAACCTTGGAAGAATAAATGCATCTTCTATGTCTTAATCTACTCACAAAACTCACATTCAATTTTATAGTAGTCACGAATCAGTAGCCACATGCAGAAAAATGATCTTGGAATGACAAGAGGTAGTGTTTTTTTTAATAATACATTACATGTATGATGCGACATTGTGGAGTTTCTTTGGCGGGCTCTTCTCCTCAGCAGCGCCTATATACCTGCCAGTTATGTTCAAACTGATATTGCATCGCCTTTTTAGATTGTTTGATCTCTTTTTTTTTATTGCTTAGACTTGTACATTTTGTTTGAGACGAGAGCCCGTCTTGGTTTGAGCAAAGATTTTTAGCTTCTTTTCATTAAATGTGTTAAAAGAAACATATGACGTATAAATTTTTTTTTTGCATTTTTTAATTTTATTTACATAGCGTTATCCATTTCCGATTATACACGTTGATTTAGGAAACGCGTTACGTCACACGCATACGCATTTCCGCAATTAACGGAAAACGGAACTGTGCATTTTACCTATTCATTTAAGACTTCTACTTCATAGTAACATTTACTGCTCGTTTTATTTTTCACTAAGTCCTGGTTCGATTCGCGAGCTGAGTAAGTACCTACAAGTTTTTTTTTAATATATGAATGCACTCACAATCACAAATATATATTACAGTTTTTCTTGTTACTAAAATCACCTAAAATTAACAAAATGGTCTTATAGTTTCAGACCTTCCCATACTGGCCCTGTACACCTTGTATAATTACTCCTCTTGAGATTGAAAGAAGATTTGTTTAAATTAGCTATACCAGAAGAGCGTGGGTCATAAAACTGCATTTAAGATGCTTTAGCCCAACATGGACTATAGTTAAAATAAAAAAAATATTTTAGCATACAAGGTTCAATATTAGGTAGACCTATGATAGATAGATAAATTTTTTATTAACTCACAAACATAGGACAGCACTGAATACAAGACAAAGAATATTAGACAACAACGTAAGTATTTTACAAAGTGTGAAAACGAATGTGAAACAGCAATTTTGTACACAAATTCAACAAACTAAGAAAGGAATGTTTTGCATCGCGTGTCACACACAATATTATGAACTCGACAGAGTCTACTTAGTAGGACGGTCACGCATCAAATGTGTAGTTAATTCCACTCAGAAATGCATAGAAGTTATACCCAATATACACGCAGCTATATTAATATGCCCGCCCAGCTATAACTTATATTATAGCTCGCCACCACACACGGTCTACTTACGGTCTACCTATACGTAATAATATCGAGATTTATATTATTATGCCTTGCTATATCGGTCGACATATTTTGGTGACGTCATGTGTGCGGTCGCTTGCTTGCGTAACGTCACTAAAATATAGACCGTAAGGTGAACTGTAAGTAGACGCAGTAAGGGCGAAAATATATCTTTCAGTACAGCTACCGTGTGTGTTGGCGAGCTTTAAGTTATAGCATAGCTGGGCATATTAATATAGCTGCATGTGTATTGGGCTAAAGCCCAAATAAATGCTGTGGTCCGCACTTTGAATGTTTGGACAGCCGTTTCACTTCAAAAGTCTGTGGAACTAAAACATGCATTATTTTTTTGTTTTTGGTCAATAGTGGGCATTTTCTTCCGTCTATTGACTCTTTGTTTCACTTCAGTGAAATTGTAACTGTCCTATTTATTACGGGATATGATAATATCGGTAGCAAGTCTTCTAAATTTTAAATGGTCTAGAGTCTAGAATATTATTTTACATATTTTATGGCCTTAAAAGAGTGTTTTGTCTGAGTTGCAATTAGTTCTAAAATTATGAACGCTGTAATTAATTCCATAGTCAATAGAAAAGAAAGAAAAATAAATAAGAATATTCGTTATTTTGTAAGTATTGTATTTCTTTTTTCAAAATATTTATTGTTGATGAAAGAGAGAGAACATTGTTGTTCTGCAAGTGAGCAGTGGTAGACGAAGACTTAATGGAAAGCAGTTAGTAGGTAACCATATAGGGTATATAATATAGATCATTGGTTGAATTGAAAGCAAGTGGAAAGGGACACCTCACATTGAATTTGTATGACTTTGAAATCGAATGCACAAGTTTATAAAACTTTTTATTTGATTATTTTTCATAAAAGAAAGATTTTTTTACAGGCTTCAATAAAAAATATTTTTGGTCTGACAGTAAAGATTCCTGCAGTTCGGTAAACGTACTCAAGTCCAACAATTGCTTATTTCCCGATCGCATTAATAATCTACTACTTAACATAGTTCCTAAATTACATGTTAGGAAGTTTTCCAAGTCTGAGGCAGAAAAGTGAAACCCACGGCCACCCGACGCCGGTACTGCACTGCAATTTTCTTGCGATTTTGCAATCACCAAGGAAAAATGCAGCGACTACCTTATGCAACGAGTGTACTTAGTGTGTGTACGTGTGTGTGTGTGTGTGTGTGTGTGTGTGTGTGTGTGTGTGTGAGTGCAATCGCAACAGGGAGGTCCACTCCTATAGCAGTAGGTATTCGTTGTCGACATATCTATGTCATTAATGTCATTATGGTGTTGCGAAAAAATGATAGCTTAATAGTTTGTCGAACTTCAGAAAGTAAAGAAAGAAATTTATTAAGTAGGATAGTTATGGTACCCGTCTATCTGTGGCACAGTTAAGACCCTTTGTTTCTCTTAATAAACATTTATTCTATTCTATGATTTTCTTGGACTGAAAATTTTCCTAAATGGACAATAATGTAATACAGATGTTTTAAAGTCATACCTATTTTTTTTATAAGGGTTGAAGTCTTCTTGAGTTGATGACAAAAAAATTATAGTTATTCACAGTGCAACGAAATGACAGAAACACTGCAATCTATAAATCTACATCTAAATCTCCAGAATTTACCTGAAGGCTATTTGCAAGGCAGCTTCGAAACACTAGAATGTAGCCGACAGATCCGCAATTATTATACAATATAATTGTTACCTATTTAATACTATGCAATTACTGCTTGAGATTCTCGATGTGCTTATCGAGTGGGTTGCGAGGTTAACCTACGTCTCAAACCCTGGTGTCGGATTTGTTGAGAAACCGCCTGGCTTCCGTCATGGCTCCTATCCTATAACGACTACATCCGTAAATAGTAGCCGGGACCAATGGGTTTACAATACAATACAATATTCTTTATTGACACCAAAAATAAACATTACATTTACGTTTACGTGCCTTCCGAAGCACGAAATCATCTTTCTTTTCGGACAATCGGGTGGTTCAGTCGGCAAAGTCCTAACCAAACTGGGGAATGTCTCACAAAGTGATATTTGTTCGACGGATCCCAATCAGGATCCGAACCCGGAACCTCCGTAACGTCAGGCGAGCTTTTGACCACTGGACCACAGAGGCTGTTATATTGTTCTCGTGGTAATACTTTAAAATAATCTTTTTTGTTTCGTCTGTTCTTTTCGTGTTTTTAATATAAAAAATCAACTGAAGAATGTATGCTACATTTTATAGCAGTTATCTTAGGACCTTATGGGATGGGCTCGCTTCTTTAATATTGTTACTGCCTGTTATATCAATTTAAAGAATAGAAGCATAGAATCAAATTTATTGTACACCAGGAATGGCAAGAAATACAGTCCATAACGGTAAAAGTGTACAAATAGGCGCCCTTATTGCTAAGGTACCAATTTATACCAGGCAACTAATATATATTTTAGAACTACTACTACAGCCTATTAAGGGTTGAAATAGTTCTCATATTCAGAGCAAATCACCCGTCTGCGCCACTCGCAGACATCCCCCATTTACAGATTTAGAACATCGTTCGTGATCGTGAATTTAATAATCTTAGTTTTTTTTCTCAAGAAATATCTAAGGACTTATAGTATAAATAGAAAAATTTCTTGGAGGGATAGAGTATGCCTAATCGAGTATGAACCGTGAGCACGGACATGAACAATCCGAATATCTTCAGCGCGTTTGTTTAATATCAAATGGTTATCGGAGCTGATTATTTTTCCCGGTGAAAATAAGAAATTTAATAGGAGAACATTTTAAAATGTGCCGTGATAAGTTGCAAACATGACTCGAGGAACAAATCAAAAAAGAAAAATGTTATTGATTTCACCGCCCATACAAAATCTGCCAAAATTTGCTTACGCTTGACATAAAGGCAGCGGAGCGATAATAATAATAATAATGTTTATTTATAGAAAGCCTTAAAATTAACAGTTACAGAGCATTTGTAGTGGATGACACATAAAGTTGAACTTAGGGCTAGGGGTACATACAGAGAGAGGTATGCTGACGCTAAAATGGGTCGAACCTGTACTATAGCGTCAGCGTCACGATAGAGGGGTACAATCCAATGGCAGTTTGGTGATACAGTGTCACAATACTTATAGGAGTTGCAGATAAGAATAAAAATGAGATGTAGTTAATAAGATGATACATTTTCATGCGGGAAGATAAGGTAGCTAATAACTATGCTAAAGAACAATGCTGTGTTTGTGTGGGTTTATTAGTGAGTAGCGATGCGCGTGCTCTAAGCCTAAGGGTTTTATTTAAGCTGTAACTGCACTAATCATTGACAATGTCTGTACCAATTGCTAAACGTAAACCAACTCCAAAAGTATAATCATACTCAGAAATAAAATGATGTGCTTAAACTCAAATTGTAACCTTGTCCCACATAATAAAGCAACCAAGAACAATCGTGTGGTATATATGTACCGTAACTACGCAGCACCATCTTGTGTCATTACGAAATTGGTCACAGATGGAAGCTACAGAAAAATACTTACCTGTGGGTTTATGAGAAAATATTATTGTGCTGTTTCTAGGTATAGTAGAGATCCTCCTATCTATAAACTATAAAAAGTATGGTAATAAATAAACACTACTCAGCATTTTGTAGACTTGTAAAACATTGAAAACAAACCTTTTTGGAATTTTATAAATCTAATCATACAATGTAGGCTTCAAACCAGCTAAAATTTTCTTCAGCCAAAACATTAAAGGGAGTGTAGCTAAACACAAAAATACAAGTTTTGAAAAACCTGTCTGTATGTTTGTACACGCTAATCTCTGGAACTACTGGACGGATTTTAATGAAAGTTTACAATAATATAGCTTAGGTATACATCAGATAGGCTACTTGTTACAGCGGGAAAATACTTCTTTCCCACGGAAAAACCGCGGGGTGGAAAGCTAGTTCAAAATAATACTTCGCTGCATAGGTAGATAAATAAGATACCGATAGAACACGATGGACACAAAGTGTTTTATTTAATACCTACTAATCCTAAATTTATAGACCATCTGTCTAACGTGTTTTCTTGGTATTTATTACAAGGGATCCAATAACCAAGAAGTTATGGTCCCACACCTAGACGACCCGCTGCTTTCAAAAATCTGACTTAAAATGTAGGTTGTAGAGTTGATTGTAATTATTACTTAGGTACGCTATTAATTATATAAGTTTAACAATCATTTTAACATTATAACTACCTGTTCATACGTTATATACTATCTTAATGAAGGATAATTACAGTTCACAACTGCTAAGCTAAACGCTTATCAATTACGTTTAGTATTTAGTAAACACAATGAGAATCTAGATAGTGCCATGACATCCTACTTTTCAAACAATATTTTGTTTTATATGAGGCTAAACTTTACTATAGAAAAATTAAAAATGGATAAGTATTCACCTTAGGGTAGCTAAGGAATCAAAGCCTGCTGCACACCCTAAAATATATGGTAAAAAAACTAAGTAACAAGAATGAGAAATACCTAATTATACACATTGTCGCCGCCGTAGCCATAAGCCATTTTAATGTGTATTTTATACAAACTGTATACACACATACAAATACAATAAAAAATTCAACACAACAAACAAATTAGTAAAATACTTGACCGTCCGTTAAAGGACCGCCTCTATGGCACTTGAATACTTAATGTCATCTTTTATGTTGACAGAATGATGCGTTACGAAACGACGCATTGTGTCGAAAAGACAACCTTCAGACATGATGATGGATGATGACTATAATACCAATTAATGACGAATTCCCGTTGCGCTAACACTATTTTTATACTGCTGTTTTCCGTCCGATTCTAGCAACACTGAGCGAAGTAAAATCGATGTGCAATATTCTACAACAGTTTTTTTAAATTTTCAATCTGTAGCTAAAAATAATGAAAAGTTAAAAAGTATAAAATTATTTTCACAATTCAATGAAAATAGAATATTATAATATACTAAAAGATGAATAAAAAGACATAAAAAGAAAAGATATGAAGATGTGTGTGAGTGTGATGTTGATTTAATAAAGAGCTGTGTTTTGAAAGATGTATTTCTTAACGTAAAAAATATGTTCCTCATCAACAGTAAGTATGAGTATTTAACTTCTACGAGAAAAGTGACGGAATAATAGAGTTTTGGTAAAAAAAAACGAAACGTAGAGTCTAAACAAACTTAACTAGAATCGAGATCATTTAAAGTAATATTAGTCAAGGTATTTATTTTAATTGTTTTATTAAGATGTTAAGGTCCAATCAATCAAGTAGCTTTATAAGAAGTTTTGTATCATCTTATGCGGACTTTTGTTTGAATTACTGCAACGATTAAAACTTTGTGTATAGGTATATTTATGCTGATTTCATTACTTTTAATACATACAATGAAAGAAGTCCGCTAACCTGATTTAAGTAAGAACACTATTCATCATCATCATTAACAGCCTGCGGGAGTCCCCTGGTAGACATAGCAGTGGTAATACCTCTCCCAAGGCGCGCCATTTGGCCCTTATTTCGGCCGCATGCATCCACCTGCTGCCAGCCAGTTTTCACAGATCGTCATTCCATCCGTCCGGAAATCCATCGGAGAACCAATATAATCGACATAGCCACTCAAATAAGCCAGCTGAAGTGGCAGTGGGCTGGTCACATTTGTAGCAGAACCGATAATCGCAGGAGTATGCGGGTTCTGCTGGTCTAAGTAAACGAAGTGTAGGACCTGTGGTAGGACGCCCCCCGGCTAGATGAATAACACTATTACATAAGGTAAATTATAACTTCTTATTGAGATATAACTCTAGATTTCGTTTTGTAAACGTTTCTACCAGAAAATTCGAAGAGCAATATATAGGCCGGGAGATGCTGACAGAAATTTTTAGGTCATTTGTTACAGTATGGCGGTTTTACAGGGGTCTTAGTACGTAATGACGAAAAGATTAATGATGGTCATAGCGCTGGTACTGGCGGCCCAATCACGTGGGCGTTATGGGAACTTGTCGGATAATTTACGGAAGTCAGATGATTTGTTACACAAAAATTTTAGTATTTTCCGATAGCCCGTAAAAAATAACTAGACGGTAGTGTCATGCCATACTTTTCCGGTGCGGCTTACAGGCCGCCATACCGACGCGAATGCGTTAATAAAAAAATAAAAATTCAACCATTTGTTACAGGCTAATTTTTGCACAGTTGATCATCGTCGTGCAGCCATTTACGAAAATCACCATGCCATACTTTTCGGACGGTTCCAAATGGTCGCCATACCGCCGAAAATCTGCATATTTTTTTTATTTCGCCTTACGATTTGTACCACCTTCAAATTTTTTTTTCAACAGCTCCTGAATGATGATAAATAGAAGTGTGATAATGCCATACCTGTGGGAGGCGGCGAATGAGTATAATTTTGTTTTTAAATGTAAGATTTTGTTCGTATTTTGAACGATTTGTAACAGTGTGTTGCCCCTTTTTCCCTCTATTAGAAGTATGGCAAATATAATAATGGTCACATTACATCATATATTTTCCAAAAATCCAAATGCCATACTCGTACAAATCGTCAATTTTTTAAATTTATTTTTTGCGTCTTGGCTTCAGTCACACAGTCGTCCGCCCCATGGTTACAATCAAATTTGACGATTTGTACGAGTATGGCATTTGGATTTTTGGAAAATATATGATGTAATGTGACCATTATTATATTTGCCATACTTCTAATAGAGGGAAAAAGGGGCAACACACTGTTACAAATCGTTCAAAATACGAACAAAATCTTACATTTAAAAACAAAATTATACTCATTCGCCGCCTCCCACAGGTATGGCATTTTCACACTTCTATTTATCATCATTCAGGAGCTGTTGAAAAAAAATTTGAAGGTGGTACAAATCGTAAGGCGAAATAAAAAAAATATGCAGATTTTCGGCGGTATGGCGACCATTTGGAACCGTCCGAAAAGTATGGCATGGTGATTTTCGTAAATGGCTGCACGACGATGATCAACTGTGCAAAAATTAGCCTGTAACAAATGGTTGAATTTTTAATTTTTTATTAACGCATTCGCGTCGGTATGGCGGCCTGTAAGCCGCACCGGAAAAGTATGGCATGACACTACCGTCTAGTTATTTTTTACGAGCTATCGGAAAATACTAAAATTTTTGTGTAACAAATCATCTGACTTCCGTAAATTATCCGACAAGTTCCCATAACGCCCACGTGATTGGGCCGCCAGTACCAGCGGTATGACCATCATTAATCTTTTCGTCATTACGTACTAAGACCCCTGTAAAACCGCCATACTGTAACAAATGACCTAAAAATTTCTGTCAGCATCTCCCGGCCTAATATTTTTGACTGTGTAAAATGTATCATCATAATTCGAAGATCAAGTCCTAGGAATAATATTTTCTTACATTATGTCTGTATAGTATAATTTAGTGGCATTATTAGTATTGACAATAAATGATATACGCTTTCGAAGACCAAGACCAAGACCAAGACCAAGGACCAAGATCAGCAAGACCAAGGGCATTTCATATACTGCTAGTAGTAAAAAGAAGTACTAAGCTTATTTATTCAAGAAATGTAAAAAAAGTTTTATAGAAGATCGATGACGTCATTTTTCCTGTCCTCCCATTGTCCTCCAGAATGAACTAAGATGCATAATGTAGCATGTCGGTGAGCACTAAAAGACAAATAAATTCTGACAGAAATAAAAAGAAAATTCAGAGTACAAACAAGAAAAAAAATATAATATACCTACAACACCACAGTTCTCACATGACTTCTAATACATATATAACCTTGACTTTGAATTTAAGTTGTTTCGCTCTTCTGCCTATCAAAACCCGTCTTCTGACTCAAATACAGGTTTGAAAACATAAAGACGAAATCTGTTTTAAAATTCAGATTAAGTTGCAAATGTGGCGGTTATCCGAATGTCTACTTTGCCAAAACTATAATTTTAATGAATATAATTATGATTATAGACACATGTTCAATTTAAAATAAATTATGTGGATAAGGCAAATCACCGCCCGTGATAAAAAAATTCGAGTTTGATTTGTTTGATACGCAATTACCTACGCATATGTAGTTCAAACTGTGCTTAGTTTTGGCGGTAGATGGATGTGAGTAAGATGTCCCCAGGTATTTATTTTTTATTACCAGTACCATTTAATTATTATTACCAGTATTTTTTTGTATAGTACGACGGCAAAAATAAATAATTCGGGCCACTGGCTCTACTCCCATGAAAATAAACTGTAGACAGGCAGGGATCACAGGTTTTTCCCAGTGGAATCCGTTAACTGTTCGGTACCTTTATCGATATTGTAGAACAAACAGGAACAGAGTCACTCTCTCTTTAATAGTTTTAATACTCTTATCGGTGGAGTAAAGAAAGAGAAAACTGACAAATACGAGTTCTCAACCGACAATAATCTATAGGGACACTAAACCTAAACTGCTACACCACTTGTACATACATTACTTACCAATGCAGGTAGCCTACCTACCCCACAAACCCTGGTGTCAGATTCCGTCTCGACACTTAATGTACTTTTCTCAAAAAGTTCTTTTCTTAAAATGTCCTTTCACCTAATGTGCTTTTTTAAAAAAGTCCTTTTCTGCCGCCTATAGCTTCTGACATGGCTCTAATAACTACATTAGTAGTACCGGGACCAATGGCTTACCAATGAAAGGGGCGAATCTCCAAGTGTTGCCAAGCAGCGGCAGCGGCTTAGGCCCAGGTACCTCTTCCCAGGACCTGACTCCGGAGACGGTCTCGAAGACGGACGTGTCAAACGCCGCATGCGTCGACCGAGCGCGTTGCCCGTGCGCAGGACACGATGCTGTTTTGTTTCCTAGAAAACAGAATAATAAATAGAACTATTATGATTTAAAACGGGGTAAAATAACACTAAATTAAAAAAAAACCTTTCAACAACTAGAAAAGAGCTGATAATTCTTCAAATGGCTGAAGATATTTTCTTGGAGCTAGGGACTATTATTTGGTATTCTGTGTCATAGCTAAGAACACTCTCGATTGTGACACCTTGCGAACAAAAAAAAACTAGATCAAAATCGGCGCATCCGTTTAGGAGCTATGTTGCCACAGACAGACAGACAGACACACACGCCAAACTTATAATACCCCTCTCTTTCGTCGGGGGTTAAAAAAGAAGGGCTCTGGTAGGGTAGGTAGGCAGCTCAATGCTGGAAATTTTAGACTGGAGGTGAACATGACATGCATTTTATGTTTTGGTCTCCATAGGTAAAATATTATTGTATAGATTTATTGTATTACAAGATTACCACAAAATAAGCAGTAAGAGTAAAGCGACAAGACAAAATTCTACTATGCTAATAATTTAATGTAAATATGACGAATTGTAACGTCAATGTAATTGATAATATTGAGCTTTACTTTCTTACGTAGGTGGATGTATAAATAAATTAATGTAGATATCATGTATGGTTGATTTGGCACAAGATGGATATGCAGTATAACTTTTGAACCGGTTCAACGACTTCGCGAAGAAAGTAAAAGTATAACAACTTGTCTGTCATGAGTTGTAATGTAAACCCTGAATAAAGTTGAAGGTCGGCACTAGGAAATAGAAATACCTTTATAACTTAACTATACTAACGTTCCACCCCGCGGCTCCGCCATCGTTGACAGTGGGAATGAGGTATTTCCCCGCGGTAAAAATTAGCCTATGTGTTATTCTGATGTATAAGTAATTATAATCCATTCAGTAGCTTTTGCCTGAATGAGTAACAAACATACATCCATACTCACAACCTTTCGCGTTTACAATATTAGTAGGATTGACACTAGTATCCAACAGGCGAAAATATAGATACTATAATCTTATACCTGAATTGGGAAATTCTTGTTAGGATAACTTAGGGAATGGATAAATAAACACCAGCGTTTCATAGAATCCTTCTGTCATAAATAATGATACAGATTTTTCTGTAATGTTACAGAAACATGTTTGAGGTTTACATTACAGAAATATAAGCCAGTTGCCAATAAATAAATAAGGCCGTTGCCCTGTCATTATTATTATTTGTTTTATTGTGACAATAAATGCACTCTTGCTCTTAAGGTCATCATGATACTCGTATATCTGCATTTGAACGAAATTATTTTGCAAATCTTCTGTCAATAATTTGCCCAAGACTGTCACCCAAAGACCCTATAAAGACAGAGGCCAAACTTTAAAGCTAATTTTGAATATTTATAACAACATAATTAGTTGACATCCTCGATCTCGCCGATCCTTAAATCGCCATGATGACATCTTTTAAAGTATTTTCCTATAAACAATTCACGCTAAAATAAAGGCCCAGTTAACATTGTTATGCTAACAAAACAATATTGACCATGACTTTGTAAAGTAACATTCCGAATCCGAATGGTTACGTAAATAATTATTACGTAAAGACTCGGGCGAGTTGTTTCACAGGCAAGATTCTTGTTCTTAAATCGCGTAGGATGATACTTTTTCTAAGTGCTTTTTAAAATTTTCTTTTTTGGAATGATATATAAATATATATATATGTGTATATTAAGTATATATATATATACTTAATATACACGTTCGTTAATATACACGGTATGGATGGTATTATGTGTATCGTTAAATCAAGAAAAATACGTACAGTAGCCAGCACTTTTCGTGGTGTGAATGTCCAACCGCATGTGCTGTCTTTTGTACATGCCAGTCAAAATCATAAACCCCCTTTTTTCTGCGCCTTAATCGGATAATAAAATGAAAAAATCGTATGAACACAAACCCATTTTTTTTACATTTACAATAAGTTAAATTCTATTACGATTCGTAGTTTTAAATACTTGAGGTAGTCTTAGTATTATAGACAACTAGTGATAGGTAACTATTACCTTTCAGACTCTCAATACTATAGTTACTATACTTAATAAGTGACAACATATTGATATTAAAACACCTATTTTGGTAGAGTCTCACTTCAGATACTTTTGTTTAAAAGGAAACCACCAAATAAGGTTTATGTGCATTTTATATTTGCCCGGATGAAACACTCAGTCAAGTTGTTAAACATTATACCATAATAAACATAAGAACCAGTTCTTATGTCTGTTGAAATAAGGGATAGAATCCCGATACGATTCAACCAGAGAGTAACAACGGCTCTGCCACAGCTTGATAGACTAAAAAGTCCTAAAAACGGAATGCGGCTTTCTCACTTCTCAGATATACCCGCCACTAATTAAAAAAACTATCAAGCAAAAAAAACTTATATTTTTTATGGCCAAACATGGTACAACTAAAACCAAATCAGAATGTTTGAAGTTTTTGCGAAATCTTTGCGCTCCAGTTATACAACTTTATCGGGTTCTTTACACTAGTAAGGTAATCAATGTACACAACATAACCACACAAAATCAAAAAGCGTAACTCACTAATTTAATTAATAAGAACTGTTTAGTAATTAATTACTGTTCACTTGTGGTATCTTATTATATTATGTTCGCTTTCACTTGTACTTCATCATAGTTCTTTTAATATTTTTTATATATGAGAATAGTAATTATTTTTACGGTTCATCTAGTGTAGAATTCGTAGTAAAGTATTAATTAAGCGATAGTGATATTGGGGTATTTATATTTATAGTTTTCTTTATCATCATATATGTATAGAGCGTATTCTATATGTTGTCAAAGATTCCAAAAAACGTTATAATGGCTGCGATAGCAATTAATACAAAGCCGGTACAGTCTCTCAAGGTAATGCCATAAAAAGCAGCTTAGTTTTAAATTATTATATACTCTTCCTCAGCAGTAATAGAAGATTTTTTTGTTTGACATGGGTTCGCGATAAACGATGGAACACGCTCACCCAGAAGATGCCTTTTCATGTGAGTAGTGATGGTGATAAAATATACTTAAGTACATGTCCTGTGACTAGGTCTAGGTACATTTAATTAGCCTATATACAGACCCGCCAACTTATCTGTAAAGTGGCCGAATCCGGAACTACGGTCGCCATCTTGGGAATGTCATTGTCTGTCACATTGTGCTCCGTGTTTTGTTTGCTGACAGCGACACCACTCAATTCACAGATAAGTTGGCGGGTCTGTACTTACTGGTAGCGTCGCAACCCGATATAGCTCAATCTTTGAAATAAAGACGGCTGACACAATATTACCTTACCTAGATCTAATCCGTCTGCTTGGAAACTGGGCGTAGTCGTGGCAAAATGACGCACTTGCGCACTTTTCAGTGGCCATTTGACAACACACAGGCGATGTCTCATGTCTGGAGTTTAATTCTTGACCTCTGTAAACAATAATATTAGGTATCTAAGTATGTATGTGGAAAATGATGATGATGTAGAGATGACAATATAGATCTCTAGAAGTCAACACAAATATATCCCTTTGATTTCTACTTTTACACCTAGTACTATTATTTATTGCATTCGCACTACCGCATGTACTGGCTTCTATACTTGAAAAGTACTTTTACTTTTCTATAGCAAAGTCAAAGAAATTTGATACACATAATAGATACCTACTGCCTTTCCAGTGCGCATTCTAGATATCTGATGAGATAACCGCGTACTTTCGAAATATAATACTCTGGTTAAATTATCATTAGGAGATGTGGAAAGTGAAATTTTCTAACTGTGAGATAATTTTGTTCCCAATCGATAAATCTAGTATATAGTTATTAAATACTAAGCATAGCTGTAGAAAAAAATCTAGTTTTCATTGAGTAATTGGAACTCAGGAAACTAAAACTTCTTTTTACTTAATTTTTTTTTTTCCTTTGTATTTTAATAATTATTATAATAATAATGATGATTTATTCACACAGAAGAATGTTATTAAATACAGTATAATCATACAACAAATTATAATGTACCTACCATTTTTGTGTCGAAAAGGTCAGTGGCTCAGCAAAACCAAACTGCTGATTTTCAGACACTGCCTATAAGGTTTTATTTTTCTTAAACCGAACTAAATTAACACTATATAGCTAAATATTTGTGACAAGTTTTTTCTGCCAAAAGAGTGTTTACTAGCTCTAATGTTGAAAAATTTTAAAATTTGATTACGAAAAAAAACCTCTCTAATTGTATACGTTATGAGGTATGCTACCTAAGCTAACCCAATATCAATAGTTGTAATTGAAAAAGGGAACAGTTTCAGTTATTTGCAAATTATTCTGTTTTTTTTTTCTAAAACAAGATTTTGTTAAATGGTTTTCCTACCTCTCTGGTTCACTCAATCCAGCCATTGTCGAGCCGTAGTCATTTACATGACATTTTAGCAGCTACGTGTATTAAAGGCCTTCAAAAACGAGCGTATTCATCCGCCTGTTACTCCAACTTTGAAGGTCGAATACCCACGCATTTTCAAAGTCAAACCAGTTTTGCAAAATTCTTAGATCCACTCGTATTGTAGAAGCCAAGGTCTGACGTAAGTGTGCATCTGGATTGAGGGCCCATTTTTTAAAAGTTTACAAAACGATTTGAGATTTACAGGGAATGTAATAAAGAATAGTAAAAACATGAAGCACAGGGTCACGAATTTCTTAACATTTAGCGTGAAAAGCAAAATGATACAACTTTGTACTCAGGCCTAAGCTGTTATAACGCTTGGACTTCTAAGCAGCACTGGACTCTAGGTAATTGATCAATTTGTACTTGTTGTAGATTTCGAGTCGGTGCTCTTAGATGTCTAAGTATTTTAAGCATATATGTGGAAGTTTGTTATTGGCTTTTTGTATATCCTATTTTGATTGTATACGTTGTAAATTATTGCTGTTAACTTCCCAAATAAAATAAAATAAAATAAAATAAAATAAATAATTTGTGGTTACTTTTATCCGTATGTAGGTGACTCCAAAATCTTGTACAATTTTCTAACACCACAGTTACAGGCACGCAAACTTAAACGATGCTTTAAAAAGTTGTTATGAAATAACCCTATACCTAATATTACAATTTTATGTAAGTGAGTAGATTATCATCATCATAACGCCATAAAACCATAATAAAAATTCAAAATAACAGCTGTAAGATAAAACAAACAGTCGTTTGTCGGTTAAATTACTTACTTTCTAAACTTCCGTAGATTGTATTCGAGGCACAAACGCAATATCCGGGATAAATTTATGTACTTTTGAAATAACTACGTAACGTAGGTGATTACTAGGAACATTTTGCGGTAAACTGTTTTGTTTATTTACTAAGCACGCCAACACTAGTTATCATACTATAATATTATAAAGAAGAAAGATTTGTATTGTTGTGCGTGTGTATGTTTGTAATGAATAAACCCAAAAAGTACTGAACCGATTTCAAAAATTCTTTCACCATTAGAAATCTACATTCATCTTGAGTAACATAGCCTACCTTTTACTGCGGGAAAATGCCTCATTCCTACGGAAAAACTGTTACGCGGTGGAAAGCTAGTACTAATACAATAGCATTCCAAATCAAAGTTGCAATGCGCTAATAATATTATGTGCAGTAGCTAGCACATGCGGCTAGACACTCGCACTACGATATTCACCTCTACTGCTACGGAAAAACAGCGCTTTCATGGTCAAATTATCCAGCTGCATGTACGTACGTACATAGCATGCAAAGATAATTAAATACTTGAAATATTATGCTCTAAATTTATAATTTTATGCACGCCAACATTTGTTCTTCTAAATTGGACAGTCGTAACAGTAACATTCTAAATCTTATGACAGACAATGCACGAATAAATGTGTATCTAGATTTATTTATTTTATAGAAACCAAAGGAGTTATGTAATAGATTGTCGCAGTATATCTATCTATAATATAAAAATGAATCGCAAAATGTGTTGGTAAGCGCATAACTCAGCAACGCCTGGATCAATTTAAACAATTCTTTTTTTTTTAATGTTGTTTGAAGTCCAAGGATGGTTTTTACAAAGAGAAATAAAAAAAACTCATTCCCACGGGAAAAATGTTTAACGCGGGCGGAGCCGCGGGGCGGAAAGCTAGTATAATATATATCTATCTTCTTCTATCTATTACTAATAATAAAACTGAAAAATCGGCGTGCCTGTACATAGATTTGTTTTTAAAAAAACTGATTGTAGGTGATAAAGGGAGTGTAGCTGAACAAAAAAATACAAATATGTCCGTCTGTCTGTCTGTATGTCTGTCTCTCTGTCTATTTGTATACGCTAATCTCTGTAACTACTGGACGGATTTTAATAAAACTTTACAAAAGCTCATACATCAAAATATTTTACTTTTCTTACAAATTGTATAAAATAATATTTTTGTAAAATATTTTTTTAAAAGATGCAACGCCTGTGGAGTTTCTGCGGTTCCAGAAAACTTGCAAAACAAAAGTTGTTCATTTTCATGAGCTCAGTTACCACCCGAGAGGTTTTGCGTTATGTGATTAACACGCTGTATATTGATAGAAAACAATTATTGCAAAAAAACGGACTTGCTACATATTAATTTCTACCGGAACTAATCTGCACTTGGAATTTTAATTTCCATATTAATTATTTTTTTCATGAAATTAAGTATGTTTGTAGTTAGTTATGAGTGGATTCCAATTTTGAAAACTATGTACCTACATAAAATCTTAAAACGAATTAACTTTAACGTTCTTAGAAAGTTTATAGAAACTTACAGAAGATAAATGAGAGGTATAACCATTTAAGTATAGGCTAATCATTATTTTAGTATTAATAATAGTCGAAGAATATGAAAGTGGTTCTGAATAATTTATTACTAGCTTTCCGCCGCGGCTCCGCCCGCGTTTACAGAAAGAATTTTTGAAATCGGTTCAGTAGTTTTTGAGTTTTTTCATTACAAACATACACTCACACACACACACACAAAAATACAAATCTTTCCTCTTCATAATATTAGTATAATGTATCGATCGACATTACGAAGACCTAATGCAAAAAAGCGATAGATATTAAATTTCAAATATTAAGTAGTTTATTACAGTAATTTTAAATAATATTCCAATATAACAATAATAAATAAACAAAGAAATAAATAAATAAATAAAAATAAAATACTATGGGTTTACCACAAAAATCATAGCGTAGAGCGAATCTACTAAATCTTGTATAATATACTTACTTACTCGTATAAAAATGTTTATAAAAGATTTTAGATACGCGCTCGACGCTATTTGTAGTAAGTAATTTAACACGGTATATTTATTTTTAATAAGTTAATAATACGATTTTTTTTCCAAAACACACAATAAAATCAAAATAATTAAATAAAAAATTGTACCTTCCAAAAAAAATTACAATCCAGAACTTGTAAAAAACACACACATAAAAAGTCCAAAAGTCCAAAACACCACCACACAATTTAGCAACACACGGTACACACGCACGGGATTGTCTGTTTGTGTTGATGTATACTAAGGCACGCCGCAGACTGACTGTCTTACTAGGCGCGGTACCGTCCGAAACACCAGGGGTTAGGTTAGTCAAGCCGGCAATACGTATCCACTGTCTTGTTTCGTACGAGATAGAGAACTTAAATCAGATTTTTCAAATAGTTCATTTTATCGTTGGCATTTCTTCCGAGATTAAGGTAGAGTTCCAACTTCCGAAGGTAAGGTAAAAAGAAGCGAGGATAATTTAAAATTTAAAAAATGGTAACATTAGATATCACTATTGTGAAAACATTGATTATTAAAGCCACCCCATACTTTTATACGTTAATTTTAATAAACTGGCCCCCTTAGACTTCTTACACAGGGTCTTTTTATGATCAACTAGCTTCCCGCCGCGGCTCCGCCCGCGTTATTAGTTTTCCCGTGGGAATGAGGAATTTACCCACGGTAAAAGATAGCCTATGTTCTTTCCCAAGGTCTATTCTATCTGTGTGCCAAGTTTCACTAATATCGGTTCAGTAGTTTCGGAGCCTATTCAATTATTAGGAATATTTAAGGTGTTTAAGAAGTTTTAGTAAGGAACCCTATCTTTTTAATAACATTTTTTCTATAATAATGAGACGTACGGCGCTACTATGAATAAACTCACCTGTCTTTTATACTTATATTCAACTGAAAAATATTTTTTTCTTCAATACATGGACCTATTACGATTGCCAAAATTTTAGATATTTTGAAATTATTTACTTGTGTTTGGAGGCTTGTGTGTTTGGATGTTTGTTCCTCAAAAATGCAACAGTTTTTGATCGGATTGCCATTAAATTTGGTATGTAGGTATAGACAGCTTTTGAACTGGATTAAATATGGTTTTTATCCCGGAAAATGTGATGACCACACGTGCAGAACTGCAGAGTCACAGAGCGGAGTTTTTAAGAATGTTTAAGTGTCCTAAATTACCCAGTGTCATCATCTCTCTTACCGCTTAGTGAACAAAAGGAATTTGATGGAGAGTGGGAGTAAAAGAGGTTTGAACTTGGAACTTGCAACTTGTAGACCAAGCTTGGTATACGAATAGTTTTAATGTTACCTATAATAGTAGGTATGAATTATAGTATAGTTTCGGACTTTTTTTGCCCCAATTTCCTCGTTAACCCTGGGCGCACACGACCGGCTTTTTCCGAACGGAATGCAGATTTAGCGCGCACACACCAAGCGAGCTGTATGGCGTGTGCCGCGCGCGGCTCGCCTTCCCCGAGCAGCTCACTTGGTGTGTACTGAACTGAATACCGGACGGCAAATACCGGTCGTGTGCACCCAGGGTAAAGGTAGCATGACAATCTAAGAGGATAAAAGTGTAAGTAACAGCTAGTGAAAAAAATGCTTAGTGGTTTTGTGCAAGTTTCCCAAAGAAAGTTATCTCGGAAACGAATGATTTGGCACTCCTATAAAAATTTTTAATTATTAATTATACTACATGTCCTTTAAATTTTTTGCGAAGCCGTCATTTGCTCTTTTAATTTTTATTTATTTAGAGCAGTACCTCTAAACAAACATGAGAAATATTGTGGGATACAAGAAGATCTAAAATTAATGTTTTATTAACAAACTTTCTATTTTTTTATTACTTGAGTATTAACGAAGACCTAGCAAGTAAAACTAGTTTTCGTTCCGAAACGTTAATTTTCAGTCTGTTATTTTATTATTATTTTACGTACGAGTAAGCAGGTAAAACACGACAATTTAATTTTTTTACCGAACTAATTTGACCTACTTAGTATTTCTTTTTCATATTTTTATATTTGTATTTCTATGTATTATATTATTACTAGCTGATCCGGCAAATATTGTTTTGTCATGTCGACCACCCCTAGTATAAAAAAGATAACAACCTACTAAATATACTTTTACAAAATTTAGTCAAAATCGGCCATGCCGTTTCGTAGGAGTATGGTAATATTATAATTATAATTTTTTGACATAGGTAATAATTGTTTAAGTGCGTTAGTGTACCTAACTATTTATATTGGTGTATATTCTGTGATTGGTGTAAAGTTTCATAAAACACTTTTATACACTTTTTCACACTACACTCCCAACGAAAAACGCACAATGGAAAATATAAGCTTTACAAAAAAAATGGTATGCAGTAAAAATACCACAGAACATTCAACTTAATAGTTCACCTAATATAAGTTGTTACTGCTTCATAAAAATCTAATGTAGACACATTCGATGACCCTGATTAATTAATTCGAAATGTACTTATTTACGTACTATATTGTGCGTATAGTATCTTCGTACAGTTTAGTAGATAGAATAGAATTATGTACGTAATAATAAGTAATTTAAATATAACTTTTAATAGAATCCGGCAGATTGAATGGGAACGCAGAGAGAGAAAGGGGTCGAAGATTTACTGGTACCTACTTAATTACAAGGTCGTATAGCTGCTGTAATAATTTATATTGATGCGCTATTAACACGTATGCGTGATTCAGTCACAAATGGTCGCACTCATGCAAACTTTCTTATTTATAATCGTAATAATGAGCAGTATAGAATATGCAACCTGTCTAATATAATTTATGTGGCTGAGAGGTAAGTATGCGCTTATAAGTATGTCTTAGATAACAGAATTTTCTGGTTGGTAAGTAATGCGATAAACATTTTTTCAAAGAAATTTTATATGTTTCGGTACTTCGGAAAGCGCGCCGTCGTTTATGGCATGAATTCAAATCCAAACGATGAGAATTGCACGGTGCATGGTTCGAATATGCGTCCTTTTTACACTTCTAAGGACAAAAAGAGACAGGAGATTTTCAACATGGTTTTAAGATACGTCAAACATTGATAGATAGATAGATAGATACAACACTTTTTTTTAACCCTATGATTGCACTTTAAGGTGTCTGCGAAAATATCCGATGCAAATTTTACAGCTGCGTTTTCATTTCAAATATAAATAATTCAAAATTCGATCATTTCAGCAGCATTTCTTTTCAGTTCACATTTTGATAAATCAGCGGCGGTGCATACGTATGACCTGTCACAAATTAACGTGCGCACGATAGCAAATTTATCTGCGCTTGTTTTAAAAACATTGTGGTCATAGAGCGGCAGCAAAAACAACTTTGTAATACAAAGGTATTTTTGCCGCTTCGAATGTCTAATTTGCTTTCGGATTGTTTGAAATAGGTGGCCTTTGGCTGCAAATAAACTTGGTAATCTTGCGCACGTTAACTTGAGACAGTTGGCTCAATTCTGCCGTGGCCGCTAAAATATCTAAATTTAATTTGTTGGTCTCTTTCAATTTTGAATACGGGCTTAGGGGCTTAGGGGACATCTCGGCCGCTACAAAACCTGGGCCGCGGCCCAAATGTCCACTTTTGAAAAGTCAAGGGGTAATCTCGGCCACATCCAAATCTGGTCAAAGGGCGAGATATCCCTTGGTAAAATTAAAGAGGACAACTGGCCCGGACAACATTTTGTTGACTAACTATGCTTATTTAAGACTTATTTATCATTCAAAAAATAGTGAGACAGCTGTCAAATTCAGCTTAATTTAGTCGTGATGTTTTTAAATACCTGCTAAATTGAAATTTTAGAAAGAGACTAACTTAAATTCCTGTAAAATCGAAGTTTGACGTGTCTAAATGTAGGTTGGCAATCACCTGTCCCTTTTCGTTCTTAAGAACGTGAAAGAGATATAACAACTTAGATTTAGATATTTAAGCGGCCTCGCAGAATTGAGCCCAGTGATTAGTACACACCCCGGTGTACGCACCTCACTTAACAAGGCCCGTCTCAAACGAGATTGAAAGTGCCCGCTATAATCACAGAGGAGAAATTGATCTAATACAATGTTGCAGCTGTGTTGTGAGGTAATAATACCAAACAACAGTTATAAGCCAGTTTAGTCTGTGTAGATTTTGTTATGTACAACAGCATCTATCTACCTAAACTACCTGGTAACTTGACAGTTTGTTAGTAAATACTGGAAGGACTTGTTAAGATAATGGTTTCGTGCAAATTTCCTAAAGATTTTCTCGGAAATGCTAAATAAAATTAGCGCACAATACTTTAGAACGGAACCCACCATGAAACTAAACAATTTTCTCCAAGGAACGTAGGCTGTATTATAAATTACACTAAAAACAATCACCAATAAAAAAAAAGAAAATATAAAAAATATTTGACTCTCTCGTGTAAAATAGGTAGCTATTTCAGTTGAAAGTATCTCCTGGACAGAGACTTCCTCCAAAGATCTCCACAATCAGTCCTTCGCTTCCAGAAGCTTCCAGCATTCACCAGAATAAATGCGAATGCGCGTGATCAAAAATTCATTATTTCAATAACTGGTTTCAGTTTCGTCAATCCTTCATCACTTTCTGCGCATCCTTTTGGTCGTCTCATAAATATATTACAGAAAGGGAAAGTCGCCATTGTCAAAAAATCTTGCATTATGTATGTTACATTAATTATTCATGAATAAGCCATCAGCACAGAAACGTATGAAATCGAAAATGTGAGCCTGGTGGTGAGTAGCTATAATTATATATATCTCTATATTCTTAATCTATCTGACTTTCGTTCGTATATTTTATTTAAATTAATACATAAATTTTGCTAGCCAGTAACCATATTTAAACATTATTTTGGATTGCGAAAATAGTCTAAAATTCGAAACTAAACATAGCACTTCTTTCGTTAGAATAAAAACAGTCCGGGGCACTGGTCTAACTGCTTAGTCCAATCAATTGGACCATGGGCCTCTAATACTGCAAATATTGTTTTTTTAAAACATCAATAGATGAAAAGAATCGCTAACTCTTACCACAGTAGTAGATAGTAGACAGTTTCTATCAACATAAAACCACAGAATATAAAACTGAAAACTTGCTAGACAACTTCGGCAATTAATTTATTTTCTAGACTACACCGAGACGCGGCAACGAGATCAGCGAGTATGTCGGGTTTAGTTTCGCCAGACCACAGAATAAAAAATAGTATGGCCAGACGGACATTGGCGGTAATTCTACAAATCACACTCCAAACTTTGCTCATCGATATTTTCCTTTTTTACCCGTGTTACTACCAAGTCTTACTACCATTAGTAACACGGGAAATTAATTTACCCGTTCACATATTCACATTCCTCAAAACAGTGGATTTTTTTTTGTTGTACTATGATTGTATCGCAAAGTACGACGGGTCAAGCTACGCCGGACTTGGACAAAACTGTTGGCATCTTGAGGAATTTATCAGGTAGGTTGAGCAAATTAACGATTTTTTACTAGTGTAAACTTCACTTTTTAAAAGGTTAAACGTCCCAGTTAAATCTCCATTTGGCTTTACAATACTACGAGTATATTGATAGAACAACTTATTCAAACACAGCGTACGACACAGAGTTCCAAATTAGAATGACGCTAAAATAAACTGTACATTATATTCCCATAAGACATTCCTCTGTTCTCCCATAGTGAATTTGACACTATCTTCATATTGTTCACGTTCGGGGCTCGGCACGGGGTAGTGCCTCGCCACATACTCCTCTAGAAGCTAAGGTGATGTCATCGCTGCTCAGAATTGCAGCGATTGCCAACACTTGTCTTATAAGCCTAGCTAAAGTAGCTACGCTAAGTATATACAGCTAACACACTTGGGGAGGCCTATGTCGAGCAGTGGACTGCTACGGGCTGATATGATGAACTAACACACATTTTCACCCTTTAGGCGATGTTGGTCAATTTCTCAGATAGTCAATTTAGAGGCACGTCATATTCACGGGTTTTCTCGACAACCGCGAAAATCTAAGAACGTTCATCTAACTTAACTGTAAAATTTGACAGATTTTTCCACATCTTTTTCCACATGGACTCAAAACTTGTGCAAATGATGCGTCAAATCGATGTTTGACATTTCTTAATTTAAATTATCAATTTCCTGTTCCTTTTTGTTCCTTTTAGCGTCCCTACGCCTTTGTCCCTTTTGAGGTAAAACTATCTGAGTTTTCGGTCGGTTGCCTGGTAGAAATTGCTACCTTAGCAATAAGGCCGTTTTTTGTACACCTGTTTTGTTTTAATTATGTTTTGTTGTTTTCTCTTGTGTAAAGTATTCTGTCGACTCGAAAATAATAAGAAGCATGAAAAAGACGTTTTTTTATACATTTGAAAGAAACTACTAGTTTACGGTGAAGCTTGAATTATGTCGATTTTTCTACTCTAGCGTAGGTCAATTAAAATGAAGTCCCAAAGTCGCAATGCAACAGAAGGTACTTAAATGTACTAATCATATCCAAATAATAAATATAAAGTTTTGTAGATAGGACTAGACCCCAACGCAAAGCCAAAAACTGATATAAACAAACAAACACTTCTAAGTAAATAATTAACATCCAAATACAAGTGCTCACACGAATGGTCGCCCCGGGCAAGATTCAAACCTGTGCATCAGAAATTTTTGAAACAGAATCCTATTGAGATTTTAAAAAATCAAATACACACGTAATACTGCTGCGATACAATTTTAATGAATGGATTTGGTCTGAAAATGAAAAAGTTAGTTACTTACACTTTTATGAGGCATATTATTGTGTGATGATGATGAAGTCACAGCAAAAACTAGGCAAAAATGTTTGGGATAGGGAATTCGCTCATTTCGAATCGAATTACTTATTAACAATGAACGTTGATATAAAAAAAATTAAGTACCTACTAAAGTACACCTATTAACTGGATAACTGTTAGTTCATTCATTCCTTTATTTACTGTAGGATTCAAATTTATAAGAACAATAGGATCATTAATTCCCGTATTTTAAATTTTAAGGCCCCGTACATACATAATGGAAAAGAAGAAAACCTCAGGATTGCTTATTTATCAGTTTTAAAGTCTGTCTGTGGAGGCCTTATTTCTCAGGGATTCCTAGAGCGTTGACATAGATTTAGCTCTGCAAGTATTTTGATATTATCTTTTAAGTAGGCGCTCGATACGAATAATGGTCGCACGCACATATAGTTGTTGAAGTAAGCGACGTAAGAGGTTAACAGCTTGTTTACAAATATAAGTCGGCAAACAATTGTTTACCTAGACAAATAATTATAAAACTGCTGTAACCATCCGGACTGAAACTGAAAGACTGCTACATAATAAGTTTTGGATATTGTTTGTGTAGGTATAATATTGTGTATTGTTTATTAGTTAGGTTTTTTCTTGTTAGAAATAAGCAGACCTGTTGTGTCGTCTCAAATTTATCAGATTTTGACTCGGTAAGGCTAGTGTTAGAGTAAAATTATTTTAAAAATTAATGATTAATAATTAGATACAATGTTTCAATTTTATAGAAGTAATAAAGTTCGGTCAATGAAAATTAGATGTAACGTTACATAGAAGTAAAGTTACGTAGATGCACTATAACTTAGTACTATAATAGATTAGATGAATAGTTTTCGTAGTATCAAAAATCGTTCAAACGTCTTTAGAATTCAAGTAAGTAACTCCTCCCACAAGGATGCTATCATCACAGTACATACCACAAAGGGTGACAGAACAGAGGACTATATCACGAAGCTGCTAGTATACATATTCATTGTGCAACGAACCTTTACATTTTTACCATATTTACTATTATTAAGGGACTAGCTGTCCGCCCACGGCTACGCCCGCGTTGCTTTTTACTTTTCCGTGCAGTTTCCCGTAGGAATAGAAGTGAGATATTTTCGGTAAAAGTAAGCGGTAAAAACTATCTAAGATGTTGACCAGGCACATAACCTTATGTGCCTGGTAAACACCATGCAAAATTTCATTCGAATCGGTGTAACAGTTTCGGAGATTATCCCGTACAAAACGACAAACAGAAAAAAAAGAAATCTGGATACGTTCTATATCACTTCTTACATACCCCCGACACCTGACCCGGTTTTAAGCATTTTTTTTCTATGTACAGATTTTTTAACCTCTACACTACTCTACAGTTTTAATAATATATAGATGGTTGCTTTATGAAACGGGGCCCAAGTGAATAATAATAATTCAGTATATAAATAGTACATTAGGGAGTTGATGTTGCAGCCTCGACAATGAAATACGTTACTTTAATTAAACGCACTTTCATTATTCACTATATTAGCGCAACACACTGATAAGATTCTTACATCAAAGAAGAATAGGGAAAGGGATCTTCCCCTCAACTCATAGCTATAATAAACTATAGTAGGTAAGTATGTAAATATTGTTATTATCCGTGTAAGTATTTTAAGTAAAATATTCGTATGTAGTTTATTTTACTAGATTTTTATGCCACCAACCCGCACTACTCTATTCTATACCATTCTCCTGGAAATGGGTTGCCTGGAAGAGATTGCTACATTAGCAATAAGGCCGCCTGTTGAAACCTAATGTTTTCTTTGTATGTGTTATAATGTCTGTGTTTCTTGGTGTCAATAAAGAATATTTGTATTTGTATTTGTAACTATCCTGTCCAGACGAGGCCTGGACCAGGAAGATGTCAAAATCAAACTAACACAATCCATGAAAATAAATATGTCATGAAAAAGGTTTTAAATTTAATACTTGCAGCCAGGCCGACAAGCAAAAGAGATGGCATGGTGTACTATGATAATAATACATATACATAATATGCGAGATGATAAATTTATGTCTGCAGTTTGTGTCTTATGTAACTCACTGGGTTCAATTCTGCGTGGCCGCTAAAATATCAAAATTTAAGTTGTTATGTCTCTTTCACGTTCCTAAGAACGAAAAGGAACAGGATTGCCAACCTACATTTAGACACATCAAACACCAATTTTACGCGTAATTTCGCAGGTATTTAAAAACATCCCGACTAAATTAAGCTGAATTTGACAGCTGCGCTGCTTATTATAAATATCATTCATTAAAAATTTAATTCATTCATCCCTTTTCGATTCCCATATGAATGAAAGAAACCAACAACTTAAATTTAGATATTTTTTTAACGGCCACGGCAGAATGAACCCACTGTTTCTAAGAAGGATTCCTGTCACGAGTTCCGGACCACCATTATATGCCGCCCTCTCCCCGCTCCACAATCTGCGTCGTCCGATGTTACCTGCTGTATGTATATTACACTGTAGGTAACAAATCCCTATGTAACGAAAAATATTTGGGGTAATAAAAACATTACCAAGGCCACAAAAACCTGGCTTGTCTATTGCAACATACTTACTCTATTTTTTTTTTACGCGTCGGAGACCTTCGAACCGAAAAGAAGAAAATAGACGGTTTGGAGATGTAGTGTTGGCGGCGGATGCTCTACCTCTTTGTAGTAGTGACTCCATAGAGCGTCACGTGGTACAGGGAAAAGTTGAAGGCACCAGACCACGTGGTAGATCACTAATGAGGTGGAAATCATAATATCTACTTGTACAAATTACGAAGATTATCGAATAAAAAAACACTAAAATTTTCAAGATGCCGCCTTAGTTTTGTGGCGAATGGCGAGCATTACGCGTTCAAGTTCGCCTCAACCATTGCACAACGCGAACGGTGTGAATAATTCTAGCTACTTCGGGGACTCCCTGGAAGTAAACAAGCGAGCGCTGTTTATGTATAGGTAATATCATATACAATAAAGGTCAATGAGTGTAGAGTCCCGTCCGAACTCCGAAACAGTACCACAGTCAGTTCTACCGAGAGTGGGTTTAAATGAGCACATCAAAAATGTTGCGAACAAAAGTAAGCCTGCATGTCCTCTTATTGTTTTTGTATTCTGCCCAAGCTGAAATCAATAACAGCAGTTTAACATTCGTAATTGACGATACTAACTCTATGCACAATGAAATTAACAGTGTGAAAGATTGTACAAATGAAATATTCGATGCAGTGATGAACTCTGGGACTTCGCAAATAGACGATGTCATCTTGGTGACATTCAATGATCCAGGTAAATATATTTTAACATTAAGTGGACTTTTATTTTGCTGCACTGTTTTTTCTAGTGTGCAGTAGAGTATATTCTATTTACTGGAATAAATTAAATGTAAAGATACATATTTGTTTGCCAAAAAACATAGTGAAAAAAACATGTGGTTGAGTAGGTACAGTTATTGTCGTCCTACATGTTTTTCCAAATTCTATCAGCGTGAAAAAATTGTAACAAATTATTTATTTATTTATTTATTTATTTAACAGTTTATTGTACACATAAACATACAAAGGACAATCACATGTAGAGAGACGACACAACAGGTCTGCTTATTTCTTAAGAAATATCTTACAGCAGACCCAGGGAAGTGAAAGAACATATAAACAAGTCGCGGATAAACGTGCACAAAACTAAAGTACTAAATAAATATTATACTTTATACAAACAATAAAAACTATTACAATACATAATACATACATAATACATACAAATATATACATACATTAATTAATATACCTACCTAATAAAATAAAAATACATACACATACCTACTATAATCATAATACACTACATAAATACAATAAAAGAATTACTTCGACAACGAAAGATAATGTTCCTTAACTCGTCTCTTAAAGACAGCGATAGAGGGACTATCACGGACAGTGTGAGGAAGAGAGTTCCACAACCTACAAGAGTGGACAGTGAAAGAGGAGGAATAAAATTTAGTCAGGTGAGACGGAAAGGACAAGAGGGAGCGGACGAGAGAACGACAGGGCTTGTCTGGGGGGTACATAAAACTAAAACGTTCTCGCAAATATGAAGGAGAGGATGGGTTATGGAGGACATTGAAAAGGGCCGATAACACATGAGTATTCCTGCGAAAGCGAATTGGGAGCCACTTGAGCTGTGAACGAAATTGAGATACATGGTCGTACTTCCGCAATCCGAAAATAAATCGTATTGCCAGATTCTGGAGACGCTCAAGTTTATTAAGAAGCTCCTCAGTGACGTCCAAATAGCAACAGTCGGCGTAGTCAAGTATGGGAAGAAGTAAAGTTTGCGCAAGGGTAATTTTAGTTTTCAAGGGCAGAAAACTCTGGAGACGTTTGAGCGAATGGAAAGAGAAATGAATCTTTTTGCTAACCTCATTGATGTGATGAGTCCAAGAGAGATTAGAGTCTATAACCACCCCTAAGTTCTTAGCAGTTTTGGAGAAATTTATAGGAACTTGGTTATATACTATAGATGGCAAAGTATCACGATTTACCTGTCCGCACATATAGGAGCTACCAATGAGCATAGCTTGCGATTTTTTCGGGTTTACCAAAAGTCCAAATGAGTGAGCCCAGTCAGATATGCGCTTCAGGTCGGAATTTACATCATCAATGGCACCATCAATATTATTTACCGCTGAATGGCGATAGATTTGCAGGTCGTCTGCGTAGAGATGGAAGTTGGATGAAATCACAGAAGTAACTGTATTGATAAAGATGGAGAAAAGAAGAGGAGAAAGGACGCCGCCTTGTGGTACTCCCGCAACAAGATCACACCAGTCAGAAGTTAATTCATCAGAGCGGACCTGTTGAGAGCGACCACGCAGATAAGAATCGAACCAAGCTATTGCGGACAGAGAGATATTGAAAGAGCGAAGGATAGATAGGAGAACATCAAAGTCCACCGAGTTAAAAGCACTACTAAAGTCAAGCAGCACAAGGATAGTCAGTGATTTATTATCCATTGCAGACCGGATATCATCAGTGACTTTCAGTAAAGCTGTGGTAGTGCTATGACCTGGTCTAAATCCAGACTGAAAAGGAGAGAGGAGACTGTTAGATGTAACAAAATCAGCTAACTGTTTGTGGACAATGTGTTCAAGGACTTTGGAAAGGAAAGGTAAGATGGAAATCGGTCGAAAATCAGAAAAGGTAGATGGATTATTGGATTTTGGTACTGGAATAACATGTGCTTGCTTCCACATTGAAGGGAAGAAGCCGGTTTCCAGGGAGTAATTAAAAATATGCGTTAGGATGGGTAAAATTTCAGGAAGGACAAGAGAGATCATACGGGAACTTAGGTTGTCACAGCCCACAGCAGTGGAAGAGATAGAAAGAATATGCTTTTCAACATCCCTCTCAGCAACAGCGGAAAAACAGAAAGAGGCGCAAGCAGGCAAAGATTGGCTATTAAGATATGAAATAGTATTTGCTTTCACCACGGGATCCAGAGTCACCGGAGGAGAAGAAAAGTGAGCATTAAGAGAATTAAGGTTGATAGCACCATTAGATGACTCGGAGGATTTGCCAATGCCCAGCGACTTAAGAAACTTCCAAAGTTGTGCGGGTTTAGTTAAATTACTATTTTAATTCATTACTATTTTAGTTCAGTCACAGATATATGATAAAAATAATATATTTATATTCAATATATTCTATGATAATACAATGTAAATATTGAACAATTAAAATGACCATATATATTATAAACAATATTTTCATTCAACCATTTAAGTAGTGCAGATTTTGGAACGATTACAAAACTGTCATATGCGTATCAGGTCACGAGCAGTAGAGTTCCGTAGTTTCTAGTCACAAAAACTAAAATTCATATAACTTTGTTTTTCACAAGAATGTTTAATCAATTCGTTTATTTATAGACTTCAACCTTCTTATCAAGACAAGAAGTAAAGAAGATTTTAAAGAGAAATTAGCAAACATTCATGTTCATGGTGGTGGAGACTGTCCAGAAATGGCAATGGCGGGAATCAAACTGGCATTAGAGGAAAGCAAACCGGGCTCTCTTTTATACGTGTTTACTGATGCTAGTGCAAAAGATTATAATAAACAAAAAGAAGTAACAAGCCTTGCACAGGCCAAGTCTATACAGGTAGGTAACAATAACAGCAAAGCATAGCAAGCAATATAGGATTTCAAATAAAATGTTTATAAATTGAATGAATTCTAGGCATTTTTTAATACTTTTCAGGTAGT
This sequence comes from Teleiodes luculella, assembly GCA_948473455.1. Lineage (NCBI taxonomy): Eukaryota > Metazoa > Arthropoda > Insecta > Lepidoptera > Gelechiidae > Teleiodes > Teleiodes luculella. The sequence goes on along the minus strand of OX419599.1, from coordinate 7,090,646 downwards.
ATTTGTTTTAACTGGAGAATGTGGTGATGGCAAAGAAGAAGTGTATTACCAAGTAGCAACAGCAACAGGTGGTCAAGTATTTAACTTAGGCAGAACTGAAGTTCCTGCTGTAAGTAAAGAAAAAAAAAACTGTAGAGAATTAATTGATAATATGCCTAACCTATAAAAATAGAAACGAATTATGTATTTATTATTTTCCTTAAGAACTTAATACATGTTTTATGCTTCAGATTACGCTTATTATAAATTATAATTAAGTATTAGATTGATTCTAATACTTAAATATGATTATGTTTATTCAGAAACCTAATAACCACTTATCTCCTAAAAAGCACTTGATGGTATTACAGATAATAGAGCTTGTCAAAATTCAAGCTAGAAGCAGATTGCAAACAGTTGCAATTAATTATTTTCCAGCGGGAACAAACCAGTTGCAAGTAAGTGCCATATAGAGATGGGAAAATTCTTGAAAACTACACAATAAACGGTTTTTTCTTTTGTCTTTTCACAGAATAGTGCTTTGTTTGGCGGTAGGCTTAGAAATGGCATAGGCTGTGAAATTATATTTTAAATATTCTCCCAATAACTACTTAGCATTTTTCACTGCTGGTGGTTAAGTTTTGTCTTTAATAGTATCAAATTTCAGTTTCAAGCAGATAGCAAAATGAAAGAAGTCGTGATTTCTGTATCCGGAAAAGATCCAACTTTGAAAGTCACTGATCCTGTTGGTAAAATAGCACCTACTGAAGAAGTAGCAACAAGAAATAGTTTTGCTGTAAGTTCGAAAATCATAAATATTTTCACAATAATTAAAACATCGGCAAAAAATATTTTTAGATAGTACATTATTTATTTTTATGAAAAGAACGTCAAAAAAGCGTCGGTGGCCTGTCTTGGGCTGTTGACTGCCATTCGACTGACTGAAGTTCGGTTCCATCCTCGACACGTACCAACGTGTTTTAGATTTTCGAATTCATATGTACGTTTATTTGACTCTTTCTTTTCTCGTTTACTATGAAAGTAAACATCGTGAGGAAATCTGCACTACCTGCATACTCCTGTGAAGCATGTTTCTATCTATAGACCCAGCAATTCAAAGGTTGTGTGTGTAGTTGACCAATCTACACAGGGCCAACGTCATTTAACGACCTATAACGAAATTATTTTTACTAGTGAGATCTTCATTAACATTTTTATTGGCTTAATGTCTAATGAATTCAAGTATAATTCTATAAAACTGAGAATAAGTTTAGTAATCACTTCTGTAAAACATTTAGATAGTTAAAATAAAGGGGACGAGACCAGGAGTTTATACAGCTGAAGTAAAAAGTACAAGCAGAAATACTGTTATAATCAAAGCAGAAACCAATGTCCAATTTGAGCACGGATTTAGTACATTTGTACCCTCATCTATACAGGACACTGTTACTCGACCAATACCAGGTAACAACTGATTAAGTTATCAATCCACGAATTTGTTCATTATTGTGATGACAACATACTTGTTTATCGTTTCAAAAATTATTTAGTCACTTCAAGCATCTGACTTGGCTCGTATAACGACTACATCCGTAAATAATCGCCGGATTAAAGGCTTAATGTGCTTTGAATCATCTTCCTTCGAACAAATAGGCTAATCAGCCTGCAATGTCCCAAACAAGCTGGGGAAAGTCTTACATAGTGATATTTGTTCGCCACCCCGATTAAAACCTGGCATTTCCGTAGAGCGTTTCGCCACTCAAACACGGAAACTGAAATGTGTAATGTATTCTATATGCTTGAATGAAAAACATAATAATATGTATGTCTCTATTATAATTCTCCCTCACAAACTTATTTTCATAACAAACTTCATAATTAAAAACTGTAGGTACTTCTTGAAATGATGATTATAATGTAATAAATAAATTGTTGTTTTCAGGTGAATATTCCTATTTGTCAATCAAGCTACCACCAGGCGATTTTATTCTTGATGCAATGCAAATATTGAATCTTGACGGCAAAGTATCAGTTGAAATGCCATTAAAATTAATTAATGAAATGGATCAGTTTTACATCACAACAACAACTTTTGTCCCTCCAAATTCGATGTTCAGAGTTGCAGTAAGTTTAGATTATATATTTGTACGGCTTTCAGATCCATCCATATATCTATATTGGTCAATAGAGCTGCCACTCTGATAGCGATCGGAAAAGCTGTGATAGAATTAGCACAGGCTTCTCCTTTCTATCTATCTATATAAGTAATCGTAATTTGTCTACAATAGAAGTCTAAATATTACCACAAAAACAAATAACAGATCATGAATTCAATTAATCTTTATAATGATCTAAGTAATTCATCGTATTATCATTTCTATGTTAATAGGTAAAAGGGCATGACACGACAGCTAACGAAATAATTTCAAGGGTCAGTTTGACTCCAATAGAGCCACAAAGTGCTGGTAAGTTAAATTATAATAACTTGAGATTATTGTTAACCTGTACTTTTTCATATAAAAGGGAAAAACTTTTGCTTCCCGTAAACATCGTCCAAGTTTCATATCCTTTGGATTTTTTGGAGATACAATTATGAACTAGGTTTGTTCGTTTTCGTTACTTCAGATATTTATAATTATTATTTTCAAGTGTTATTATTTTCAAAAATTGTTATTATTTACAAAAATGTTCCATAATTACTATTTAAATGCTAATAACTTATATTATGAACAACATTTTAAAAATTAAATAGAGCAATTTTAGTTTCTCTTTGTATCAAAAGATTTGAAAATTGAATCATGTTTAAGGGGGCCAAAAACGTTTTCTCTAATTCAAAATGAATTATTTTCACAGAATCTTCTATTACGAACAAGAAACCCACGGTCACTCTCATTGAAAGCAGCAAAATAAATGCAGAATATAATAAAGGTTTGCTTTTAAGATGCAAAGTAAGCGGGCATCCAAAACCTGAAGTCATTTGGCAGAAAGACAATGATAATGAATTGCTTGATTCTACGGTAAGAAAAAGAGTTGACTGACTTTGAGCCTTTTTGCTTGGGCAGACCCCCAAGACAAGGTGGACCAACGATGTAGTGAAGATCGCGGGAACCGCTGCTGGATGCAAGCTGCGCAGGGCCAATCATTGTGGTAATTTTTGTGGGAGGCCTTTGTCCAGCAGTGGACGAGTTTCGGCTGAATTGATGATGAGGTCTCGAAATAGAATGATGAATATTTCCGAAAATGATTAAATTATGTAATAATGTTATTATGAACTTTTTGCATTTCAGCTAAATTTAGTCGAATACCCGGATAATTATTTAAGTACCCTCTCACTTAACCAAGTTGTAAGCAATGACACTTATTATTGTATTGCGAAGAACGAACACGGTGAAGACAGCAAGAAAATAGACGTAGAGACAAGAAAATCAAATGGTAATTATTTTTTCAATTCATAAATTGTAAGTTATTATGAAGATGATACGGATAGCCCATACAAAATAATTTGGAATTGAGGCTACGTACGAATAAAAAAAATGTCTCTTAAACATTATTAAATTCAGCTAAAAATCACATAATTAAATAAATAATAATAATACATCTGTTTACTCGCAAAGTCTTTGAAATACAGAGTCAATAATTTCATTAATTTATATCATGGTTGAAGCAGGGACAAAATAAAAATGCTTAGATATGAATGAATAAAAAATAAATAAAATAAATAAATATGTGGGGACATCATACACATGGCCATCTGACCCCAAATTAAGCAGAGCCTGTAGTAAATGGTGTCAGATAGATGATATAGGTAACATACATTATATAGCTATAAAAATACATACTTATATAAATATACAACATCCAGGCACAAGTCAAGTGCTTAGCACAAGAACGTTTACCCTGGGCGGCAGGCATTAGAACCTGCAACTCTGTGCTTCAAAGGTAGACATACTACCAACTAGGCTTTGAAACCGTAATTTATTATTGTGCTCTATTTAGTCACGTACATTACTTTATTATTCATTTTAGGTGGATCAACCTCCGCAGCGATGGTGCTTCCGTTGACTATTAGTTTAATATTTATATTTATCAGATTCTGTAAGTAGTTGATAAAAAATTACTTACAAAATCTAGGCATTGGCCTTGGTTAAGAATTTAAATTGTATTAATTGAAACACACTCTAGAATTGATCAATAAACAAATATCTACCAAACATTGTTTACTATAATGTATCTCCTCCGATATCACATTTTGTGTTATACTTGCTTACCCCGATTCTGGGTATTAACATTGATTCCAGTATTGATTGGAAAGATCACGTGGCAAAGATATTTTCAAAACTGTCTAGATTTTCTTATGCATTGTACGAATTGAAAAAAAATACGGACATTAAGACAGCTCTAACAGCTTACTATGCATATGCACACGCTTGGCTCCAGTACGGAATCATTTTATGGGGGAATAGCACTAATGTTACTAAATTATTCTTACTTCAAAAAAGATGCATAAGAATAATAGCAAATATCAATTCAATGACCAGCTGCAGACCATATTTTAAAAAATACAGAATTCTCACTTTGATATCTACCTACATCCTAGAAACTAGTCTCTTCGTTAAAAAGAACCCCCATCTCTTCCCGAAGTATTCCCGCCCTCCCAATCTACGACCCCATACCAGATTAGCCCTCCCTGAAACTAATATGAAAATGGTTAGCTCTGGACCAGTGGCCATGGCAGCAAAAATTTATAATAATATTCCAAAAGACATCCAAGCTGAGCAAACCATTAATAAATTTAAAAAACTATTAAAAGAGTACCTTATAAGTAAGTCTTGTTACACACTGCAAGAGTTTTTTGAATAGTATTTAGAATTAGTATTATATAACATATTATTTAGAATTAATATTATATATTTTCTAGTCTTTATAATTTGCTGTGCCCTCCCGGGTCCATATGTGTTACTCAAATACTTAAGTATTCATCTGTAATCTTTTTACCATATGGAGCAATAAAACATTTGAATTTGAATTTGAATTTGATTTGTGCTATACTTCCCATATTTGATGAAACTCTTTTCATGTAAATGTCAAAATGAAGGAACTGATTCTTAGATTTCCATCTTCCATGTCTTAAAGTTAAATACTATGAATCTACAATTTAATATCTTAGCTATAAAAGCTACCTCATCTTCTATAGAATTATCTTAAAAATATATTTGGTCCCTCCATGGGGGACGATCTGCATTAAGCGGCTATTAGCAACTACCTACTGCCAATAAGCACACTAAGTGTTACAATTTTTTGATTTTTTTGTATTCTGGTAAAAAATGAAAAACTTGTTCCAAGACCACACAAGATAAAGTATTTTATTCGACTCTTAAATCAATTTTAATACTGTCAGACGCCAAATCGTTTTCTGCTTTGCAAATATATTCTCCCTCTTCTTTTTTGGATATATTTGACAAGTTTAAAATTAACTCATCTGTAGAGTTTGATCTGAAACAAGAACAATGATAAACTATCAATCGAATTATATAAAACCCGTCTAATATTCCGTGGTACAGTCTTGTTAATTTTGTCAGATCAACACTAGGAAAAATAAAATACTCAGTCATTTGCCAATTTGTTCTGAACACAAAATCAAACAAATATAAAATTGAATATCATAGTTTCTCACACAGTTTCATCACACTTCTGTTTTCGAGATCTTGATCATCTAGATTAGACAAGACATATCATAATGCAAGAAATACTTTTAAAAGTTCATAAAACCAGACAATATGAACTGACTGTATGATGATTTCCACCTGCACCATTAAATAAAAAGACTATGGTTTCTCACATACCTCAACAAGCTTGTCTTTTTGGAAGCCGTCGAAATAAAATGCCATTCAGTGGTAGGTAACGGGTTACCAAATGAGACGCGGCAAACCAATGATACTGAGGATCCAACCGCCGTCATAATATTTATTTGTTCTGGTGGTTGAATATATGGTGGAACTGAAAAGAATGGTATATATGTTACGGTTAATGCTAGAAGATGTGTATAGAAGGTGAACCTAGGTTTACTCGGGTTTACTTTGTGGATAAAGTCCGAATTTTAATTTGTATTCGGCGTTTACCCGTGTACAACTAAGTCTACCCTACACTGGTTGGGTAATGTTCGGTGTTGGTCAGAATAATAATTGAAATAAATTTTAATTCGGAGTTTAGCCATACTTACCCAGGTCTATTCAATGCTGGCTGGGTAATGTTAGGTATTGCGTCATTTTTGCGTACGTGTCACGAATACTAAAATCTCATTCAACAATGAAAGGCTTTAAAATCCACAACTTTAAAAATAATACTTTGCACTTTGACTTTAATATTCTAGCATATAGGCCACCCCTCAACAGCAAACATAAGTATTAATTAATGATAATAATAATTTTAGCACTATCGAATTAAAAATATAATATCACATTTAAACTATTCTACATGCATTGAAGTGCAATGATAGAAAAGAATAGAATAAATTTTATTTACGATAGAATAATTTATTATTTTCAAACATCTGGATCCCAAATTTTAAAATTGGATGATAAAATTGTATGACTTTTGCTTTTTGCTTCTTTAACTTTCAGTATAAATAAATACCTTTCAAAAAAAACTAAAAGTAGGTACCTACAGCCGGTTTAGCCTGAGTGTCCTTAACAATGCTTCTAGTCAAAATAAATTGATGCCTGTAATGTTTACTAGAAGGTATTATGTAGGTAATATTTTCTTTCCTACACTTTCTGTAATTCTCTTACCTAAAACGTTGACCGCAACAGTTTTGCGTCTTTTTCCTAAAGAATTTTCTGCAACACAATCATAGTTGCCAGAATCATTCCACAGCGCCTCAAATCTAAAATAGTAAATAATACTTATCTTGTTATTATCATTTGGCAACATTAATACATTTATTTTCGTTTAAAACAAGTCTAACTACTCTTACCTGAGGGTATTACGATCGTCAGTAGCGTATCTTTCGTCAAGGGTTACACCTTGACTCGTTTCCCATTGAACCGTTGGGTTAGGCGAAGCATCAACGTCGCAACGTAACTCTACCACATCACCTTCGTTTACTGTTACTGATTCAGGTACATTTCTGATAATAGGTGAACCTAAAATCAACATTTAGGTTATTATTATACCTACGTATGACTTATTTACCTGCTATATGAAAGTTTATTAACCGGCGCTGGCTTTATAGACGACTTTACACAAACTTTCAATTACTTTAATTGCATATTCTTGTCACTGCACTGTTACTACTCGATGCCTACGTAACTATCTAACTTACGAAAAAACTCACATTTTTATAAAATTAATATAATATGTTTCAAATTCCTTAATAGTATCGTATATAGGTTTTGATTTCTCAATAAAAATATTTGAATATGCACGTAGTACTGGTCAGGCAGTGCCCATAGATTTAGACTACTTTCATTGACATACAACTGTCTTTTACTTATTATGCCAATGGTTATTTGACAATAAATATTATGTCCACTCACATTGGACTTTAACAGATACAACGCCAGTTCCTTCTCCAACTATATTAGATGCCTCGCATTTGTACGTCCCAGCATGCTCTACTTTAGCTGATGAAATTTTAATTTTTCTGTTATCAACGTACACTCCTTCGGGAACGGTGCCAAAGTCGAAATCGTCATTATTCTTGTATTTCCAAGAAATTTCTGGAGTCGGTTTACCTGTAGCAATGCTGAAATTTATGTAATTAAGAGGTTTTTACCTCCATAAATTCTATCAAAATAATATCAATACACTGACACTTAAATTATTCAATTTATCGTGATATTCTCTAAAAAATAGCATAAATTTTATTAATAACGACTTGTATTATATTTATCTCAAAATTGTTCACCGCAATCACAATATTTCAGAGAGAAGGAATAAATAGACATCTACAGATTAATGAGACATGGAATAAAATAATAATTTTAAGGTAATAAATTGTTTAAAATTTTAACTGTTAATAGCCTTTCTAATAGTGCCGTGAACCGTCTCAAAACGAAGCTTACAAAAACGACCTAAAATATGTTAAATACATATAAAACAAATTTTAGAAGGAAAGACTATTATAGTCAAGTTACAAAACTATTTCGGATTTGCAATTTTGGTAACAGCTACAAAAAAGATGAAGTTTACATATCTTTCAGGATATAAATATTAATTTGAATAAAAAAAAAGGGTAATTGCCCTATGGTAAAGCAAAGTGAACTACAAACAAGTATCGTGTGCATTGTATCGCATCGCAAAGAGAATTTTGTACTTAATGGAATGCTTCACAATCTATCCCTTTCCAGCGTTCAAGACTTACCAATCAATTTCCTTCCAGTCTTCCGATTGTAAAACTATTTCTGTCGATTCTAACTCTACCTGCGGTGCTTCTGCAAAATTACCCTCAGTAAATTAGTAAAAAATAATATTAAAAGTCATCTCTATTATACAAGTTAAAATATTACCCAGTCCTGAAATCTCAATTTTAGCCGTATAATATTTTGTCTCGAAATCATTTTTCACTTCACATTTATATTCACCAGCGTCTTCTAAAGACATACTTTTAATTAAAATCATACGATTTTCTGATTGTAATTCGATATTTGGTCGGTCAAAAGTACTCAATAAAGTTTCATTGTGATACCAATTTGTTGTAGCTTCTGGGTAAACATCCACTTCACAATACAATCTACCCTCAGTGCCATACTCAATTGTTTCATCTAAAATATAAATTAATGATTAAATAAAACACAAATTACCTATATTCTCATGGTCATCATTAGCATTTCGTGCGACCAGAAAACACTCTGAGCGAATGTTAAGCATAATGACATCAATCAATAGGAAATTATCATTGTTTTTAGTATTCTTACCTTTGGGTATATTCTTCACTTCAAACAGAACCGTGTCGTTCACAACCAAATCCAGGCTTTTGTTGTCTTCGCCGTAAGTGTTATTTGCTTTACACCTAATTGTACGGCTTTTTCTAAAGCTACTGATTGTCGCGTATCTTGCGACAATATGAGGAACTTCAATTGTTGAAACATCCTGGCAAAATAAAGTTTACATTTATATAGTGCTATGCAATCATAATACTTACAGGATATCGTTATAAATATGCAATGTCATGGTATTTCTTCATTATTAGGCTATCAAAATGTTAGTGAGAAGTCTAACTCATCCCCAACATTTTGCGTGTCATTACACGAATGAAAAGTGTATAAATGTAAATATTTACATAAGTTCTAAAATAAAAATATATGTAGGTACGAGTATATACTTCTAATAGCAGATCATCAGCTTCTTCCCAGGATACATCTGGTTTAGGGTAACCGACGACTCTACACGCAAAGGCCAGAGTGATGCCATAATCTATGGGCTGGGTTAATGGCTGAAGAGGTATAATTTCTACTTGAGGCTTAGTCGAATGAATTTCTTTCACTGAAAATTTTAAACAACATCAATTGTGCTCTTCTATAGTTACTCAAATTAAATAGAAGTCTCAAACTCTAATGTTAGTTTGTGTGTAGGTATGTCATCCATTTTGACTATGAATAAATAATACATAGTTTAGAAAACTAAAAAACACGCTTTCTGTCCGCCATCTTGGACGTCCGCCATATTGGATTTAAGTCCCGTGACTGTTTTTTTCGTATTCCTGACAGCAAACCCTTTCATTTGATACCCATATCATGGGTGTGGATTTCAAACAGCCAGTTCGCCATCTTAGAGAGGCCGCCATATTAGATTTGTAATGACGTTTTTTAGCTAGTCATGTATTGTCATCAAAACTCAGAGCGTGTGCAAAATTTCATCCTAATCGAAGACCGGGAACTGGGTCAAATTAAGATTCTAAGATTTTTTACGTATATGTAATGGGGAGGCCGCCATATTGGATTTGTAATGACGTTTCTTAGGTAGTCATGTATTGTCATCAGAACTCAGAGCGTGTGCAAAATTTCATCCTAATCGAAGACCGGGAAGTGGGTCAAATTAAGATTCCAAGATTTTCTTACATACATAGTTACTTACAAGTGAAGCTAATATAAAGCGTGTAAAAAGCATACAAAAAGTTCATGGCTAGCGTTTGTGTTAGTTTATAAGAATATTTGTATTGGGTTATAAATTTACCTTGACCCCACAGCGTAACCTGTGTTTTCATACTTTTTATAGTTTTGGTAAACTCTAGGTGGTTAGACGTGTCTTCACCTGCAACCTGAAAATAATCATTTTCAATATAATAAGAAGGAGATCGCACAATTCTTTTGAAGAACGTAAATATTTATCATCAATTATCATTACAGTCATAACATATCCAATACTGTACAAAGGTACATAGTTTATACCATCACCAAAGACTAAAATATCGTATCGCCTGGTAACTGAGTATGCAAGGGTGTTGAGTTGAGTAAACGATTTAATAATCTAAATATATATTTTTTTATCACATTTACTGTCTGCGAGCAATTTTTTTATATAATTATACACAAGTACGTCAGAGTCTTTACTTTTAATGGTTAGCAAAAACTGAGCGGATAGACTTTCCGCAAACGAAAAAAGTCACATCTCCATAGAAACTGTTTGACTATAATGACTATTTTGTATGGGAATCTCGAATTTGTTTTACGATTTCTGTCTGTTTGTACACGCTAATCTCTGGAACCGTTGGAGCGATTTAAATGAAATTTTGCACGGTGGTACCATATATCCCCGGTCAACAACTTAGATACTTTTTACAACGAAAAAAAAACTAAGCCGGCGGCGTAGCCGCGGGAGGACAGCTAGTAAATAATATAAAAAACAGATTTTCATGGATTTTTCAACATAATCATCGAATAGCATACGTACAGTAATTTGGAACGTCGTGTCATGGTCAAAATTTGCTGTGGAAAAATATTGTCCTTCATACTCAGCATCCTCCTCTAATGTAAGCTGTGTAGTTTTATTTGTTTTGAACTCGTAAAGTGTTAACGATCGTAGTTTTACAGGGGACTCTGATGGCAACACTATAAGTTGGATGTAGTTATTCCAACCTGCAATCAAAAAAACATTATCTTACATACATAAAGATATGCTCTTTTCTCAAACAATATAATTAATTAGCATCAAAAACACTACCATTGGATAGTGTAAGTTTATCCAATTATATCGGCCTCGATAACATACTTGTTTGATTTGTACTCATTGCTTGCTTGTGTGGGTTTCGAGGTTATCCTACCTCACAAACCCTGGTTATATTATTATTCTTAAGGCAACATGGCTTGTGTAACGACTATGTAGATAGTAGCCGGGACAGCGGGCTTTACGTGCCACTATATTCATTGCTCATTCATCTTTTCATTTCACCAAGCTTAAACTTTAGTTACAATTGCAATAAGCACACACAACAAAAATAAACGTTCTAAAGTGTGTATAGTAAGTACGTTTTTCAATATTTTTTGATTAATAAGAAGAAAAAGAGAATTGTTTACATGCAATGGTAAAATGAAAAGATGAATTAAAGTTTAATTACAATGGCAATAAGCGATCACAATTATTTTATTTATTAAACAGCTCAGTACTAACCTGGTATAGGTCTAGTGCTTGTCAACTTTAAAATGTTTGTACGTCTTGTAGAAAAGCGTATTTGTATCGGAATGTCATTTTTTCTGTAGACAGTAGCTGAAATACGATCCGTACTTCTAATTACGACTTTGTAATTGCCATTTTTCAATTCTACCAGACGGAACATCTGTAATAATAAATAGATTTACATATTAGTTAATAACTCAAAAACTAACTTCATTAATGACACCTAGTTTTTTTGGAAGTGGCCGCAGAAGTTTTTCTTTGGACCAAGCTACATAGTTTTTTGGGCATTGTCCTTTCTTTCATATAGTAAATATTTAAAATTAACATACCCATAAACAAAAGAAAAATTGTACAACAAATGGTCTTTAAAACAAAACAACTTTAAAAAAATCATTCGTTTTCGACTTTATGTTAGGGTATAAAATAAATAAGGTTAAAATTAAAGTGGCAATATGGTGGACACTGCCTTGTAAAGATTTAACAACGTTTAATTATACTGTTTAGTTTAGACTGTGTACAATATTGAAAAATGTGAAAAATTAAACAAAATTTTGGTAAAAATACTATAGTATAGGTACTTTGATGTTATGAAGTCATACATACTAATTTTAATACCTCGAATAGCAGAAAAACTGCATAGAATAAAAGCAAATTTTTATAAGACAATTGCTTATTCGATTTTTAAACGAGAAATAATTAGGTATACTTACAATAAATGATGCAGTGTGTACAGAAGCATTGTACGTAACAGCTCTCAAGCTATTTACATTTGATTTGTAAACATTCAATGATACGTTTTTTCCATAAACAGATATCATCAAATCCGTCGTTGAGTAGTCAACTGAAAACTGTTGATTTTAACCATTATTATTTAACCATTTAACTTTATCCTATTCCATATCAGTCATTTTTGTTTAGTTTTATTTTATTTTAATTTTTTTAATTGACCTATGCTTGTGTCGAAAAGGTACGACCAATCAAGCTTCACCGGACCACAGAATACCAAATAGTTACCGGACTTGGTTTGTTTAGTATTAACTTATACCAGATATAAAAAAGTTGTATCGACTCACTCACTTCTAAATCTCCGTAAGTTGTGAAAGAATAAGTTTTAATTTCGCTCCAATCAGTATTCATAATTTCCTTCATCATAGTGAATGCCTGATAAATGTAAAAATAAAAATAAACGTAAATATTGTTTATTGACAAAACACAAATATGTAACAAACGATTCTATTCCCAAAATATAAATAAATAAAATTTAGTAAATTCTGAAATAAGTATTAGGTACAGTTTAAAATATAATAAACAACTTGCTTGCTTGCTATCAGTCGGCATACAATTGTTTAGACAAATAATGGGCTTGATTCCGGCGTGACCGTTAAATCTCCTAATTTAAATTCTTGGGCTTTTTCTTTCATATGGGAATCGACAAGGATGGGAGATTAAAATTCAATTTTTAATGAAAGAACGCAGCTGTCAAATTGAGTTTAATTGGATGGGATGTTTTCGCATGCCTGCGAAACTAGTGCGAACAACATGTAAAATAGATTTTTGACGTCTCTAAATTTAAATTGACAATCATCTGTCTCTTTTCGTTCTAAAGAACGTGAAAGGGACATATGGTATTTAACAGACAGCTGCAACTATCAGGTTGCGACATATACAACGGCCATAAACAGGGCTGCAGTGATTACAAGTACAACTAAGGGTTTATTAATGGGCAAGACTAGGTATCATGTTACGGCTTTATACTTTGATATCCAACAGTTCCTTGAGTTTCTGTACTGTTTTGTATCCTTTTACCCTTTAAAATATATTTTACCTTAAATAGATCATAAGATTCAAGTTGAAATATACTGCCGTTGCACGCCTTAACGACATCAAAATACACGTCGACACTGCCCACTTCCCGGTTACTTGTAGAAGGTACACAGATACCACTTAGGATTATGACCACCTAAAAAAATGTATAATATGTATAAAAAAATTACAGTAGCCAGCACATGCGGCTGGACATGTTGACCTTGAGAGCGCCCGTATTCCATAGTGGTAGGGGTGAATTTCATATTGCGAAAGTTCAACCGCATGTAGTGGCTTCTGTACAAGCAGGGTTTGTGCAAGTAGTAGCTTAGTAAATACTGAAAGGACACGCTCAGTCAACTTTCCCAAGTTTCTTACTTTTCTCGGGAAATAAAATAATAATTCTATACTCCCGTACAAAACAGTAATTTTAATCGGACAGTTTGTATGGAGAAGACAGAACTGTTTATCATTTTAGCGAAAAGTTTCTCAGGAACGTTGCTCGAAACCATTAATCCAACTTGCCTTTTCAGTATTTACCTCTAACGCAATACAATACCACACAGGATTTAAAATGCTTAGAAGGAGACTCCAGATATACAAAAAACAGTACAATACAAATAAGTATAAATAAACCCACACACCCTTTTAAACTAAAAGCACAACTAAAAATTAAACTTTACAAAAATGTTAACTTTACGGGTAGTACGTAACGGTCACGTGTATACGACTAATTCCAGTCATATCACGTGCTTCTATGCTTCTATACATAAAATTATCTTTTTTTTCCAAAAGCATTCTGGACTAGGGTTGCAAAAAAACGGTTTTTTTTCTGTCTTGAAAAAAAACCTAAAAAAAAACCGTGAAAAAAAACAGTTTTTTTTCTGGAATACGTTTTTTTTCATAAGTACGGAATCTCAAAATTTGCTAAGTAATTATAAAAATAACATTAATGAAATCTGTAATGGTAGTTATCGCCATTTACTGTTGGCAACACCACCGCCTCTCCTCGCAGCATCGGGGATTCCCCAATAAATATTTTTATACTGAATTGCCAACTGCAGTTGAGAGGACATTTAGTACTTATAGTGATGTGCATTCAAAAAAAGGAACAGGCTTACGAACGAAAGAGCTGGCAAAATTGTTTATATAGCTCACAACTTAAAACTGCAGTCTGAAAATCTTTTGTCTGCAATACCAGAAGAACCAGAAAAAGGAACAGTTATGGACAATATAATAGACTTAGAAGACGATACAGAAGAAGAACCAGAAAATTCTGACGATGACCGAACTAGTATTAGCAGTGATGCTGATAGTTCCAGTGAATAAGTTTAAACTTCATAGGTTTTTTTGAATAATTTAGTTACAACATACATACAATGTACCTAGTTTTAAGTTACTTACATAAATAAACCATGAAAACCCGCTATTGTCGTATTATTTATTGGTTTGAAAAAAAAAACATATTTAGAAAAAAAACAATGGTGCCAGGTTTTTTTTCATGTTTTTTTTCATGAATTTGAAAAAAAAACATTTAGTTTTTTTTCTATTTACAACCCTATTCTGGACATATAATGTGAAGTCCCGTACACCGTATACGTAAAACACAAAAATAAGAATAACAAGGCTTAAAAAAAAAGAATAAAAACACAAGATATTACTGCACTGATGAACTTAGCTGTACCTACTTTTATAGGTATTTTATAATTTTATGCTTCAGACTAGAACTTTTTTTATACATTCTATTCTAGATTGGTTTATCAGTTTATTTGTGGAACAGTGAACTTTGGGGAAACGTAATCATCATTATGCTTTAATAAAAACAATAACAGGCCTTTCTGAGAAAAGATAAAACCCTGTGATAAAACCCATATGTAACGAGAATTAACATACGCAACTTTGGCTGTTTTTGCTTATTTTTGATAACATGAGAGACGTAGAAAACATTGTTACGTAACGTCCGTTTTTTGAAGTCTGTAAAATATAGAGAAATATACTATAGATACTGTGGTGTGTCCTTCATGCACGTCGCTTTCATGCTGGCAGCCTCTTTTCGCGTTTCTAGCTTTATAATCGGAAAAGTAATAGGTATATATTTGAATTTGTTTGATGCCATAGAGATGGCCGCAGCCCGCGCTGCGAGTCGGACGCTTTTCTATTCTAAAAGTTCTAATGTATTATTTACCAACCAGATATTTTAATAGTCATTACGTCGTTTAATTCAGTTAGGGCACACCCTCCACCAATTAGGGCCCGTCCGCGTTAGTCCGCGACTATACGGTTAAACAAGTAAGCTGGATAAGCGCGCCGATTGGCGGCTTGGCTTATACAACGTACATAAGAACGGTACAAGGTCCAAAGTATTCGGCTCAGCGTGTTTTTGACTGTACCAGTGTCCTAATTAAAATAATAATAAAAACTGCAATTCAATTAACAGATTATGTGAAATAAATGCTTATGTCCGCATAGAGAGAAGAGGTTTTTCTTCTTGCAGATCAATATTACTACCGATAGAACTAACGCTTTTTTAAAGGTAGTAAACTTTGATTATATACAACTCCTAGATAGAGCCTAAGGTGTTCAAAAGCGTCTAAAAAAAAGGAGGTTGACTGTTAGCCTCACCTCGATTTTTCATCTGTCAGTCCGAATTGAGATGTCAAGCGAACCACTAGTCCAAAGCGGCTTATAGAATTTTCCTTTGTAGTAAATGCAAAAAAACAATGCACTATAAACAGTACACACAGACAGTACAGACACACAGTAAACACTTTATAAGGCAAAACAACTTTATAAAATGCATTCGTTTCCTAATTTATGTTGAAGCTATTATAAGGTTAAAATTAAGGTGGCAATATAGTGGCCACTGCGTTTTATGGGTTTTTCTAGATAGCAAGTCGCACTGGGCTATGTATAAATTGATTCCTCAAAATTATCAAAAACGCATTTTCCCTACCATCAATATGACATACAAGAGAGGAAGGGATAAAATAAAGAGCAAGAGGGGAAGCTTTAATGAATATAATCCTGCTTACGGAAAACTTCTAATGACTCTCCTTACAGAATGCACTTTAAGTAATAATTAATATCCTCCAGCTATCAATCCCTGCATTCATTGTCAGAGGCGCAGTCCAATTCAATATAGTTATCAGTGTTATCACAGTTATAGAGGCGGAGGCCATCCGGCGACGTTTCTTTCGTGATATTTTCCGTATCAACGCTCTAAGCCAAGGTTGGCCCAAAGGATTTTTCAGGTGAGAAAAACTTCATAGAATAGACTGTGGCGACACAGGTGGCGACGCGACGGCGGGCCACAACGTTTAAAGGCAACACTAGGCAAAAGGCCAAATGAAAAGGCTTGTGTAACGATATTAAATATACCTTTTTTCATTTTTATGACTACCCAGGCTGGCGGGCAAATTTAAATGCCTTTGCAGGCCACTCTAGGCCATAGTCCAAGGCTCTCTCGTGCCGCCCCTACACGCGTTGGTATATGCCTCCTTTGAGATAGAACTCTCCACTCCCTCGCAAGTCTGGAAAAACTTGATACATCGCAATTTACGACATAAGAGTAGATCAAGTCAAAAAGACCCCTATTATGATAGTAAGACGACTCACCTGACTCCTATAGCTTCGACAAAGGTTTTGCACAGTTCTCAGTTCGGCTTCGTCTTTCGCGTAGGCGTCTGTGAATACGAATATCTGGGACCCCGGATCGCTTGCAACCATTGCGTTTTCAATTGCGGATAAAACATTTTCCGGACATTCTTGACCACCACTAACAGTTAAGTTATTCAGGTCAGATATAAGCTCTACATGACTGGAGAAATTGTATGGTGGTCCCACTTCTGCATTTAAAAATATTGCTTCATGAAATAAAATAAAGGTAGAATAGAAAAGGATGAGGACTTAGGACTTAAGAGAGAATTAAAAAGAAAGAAGTTGATGTCGTGCATGTCGTATCAGGATGTCAAATACGATTTTAGAGAACAAAAATCAACACGAAGGCTCCGTCGACAATAGCGAAGGTTTAGAGTTTTACCCTTTTACCAAATAACTAAATATACTTCCAATTTATAAAAAAATCTTCATTTCTGTGTTCAAACTTTGTACTTGCTTATGCGTACCTATTTATGAATTTGATAGAAAATTTTAGTGTAATGTTTTAAGTAGAGGCATAATTATTCGCAAATGATCGTTTCGGAGACCCTTTACTGACATAATTCGCCTTGAATCGTGTGTCTTTCAAAGGCTTATCGCTAAAATTACTCGTAAAATTACATTAAACGGCATACACGTCTGAATCAGCAGTTATTAACAAAGGCAAGTAATTTTGACTAAAACAAATTACACAAGATGAAACTGTAGAATTTTTTTACTCACCTGGATCTTTGAATGGCACCAATATATATTTATGAACATCAGTTAAATCCGAAGAACTGAAGACTGCACCTAAATTTCTTTTTATAGTATCAATTTCATCTCGCATGGACAAAGTTGTATCCAGTACTATAGAAATACTTTTTTTACTGGAACACAAAGTCGCAAATAGCAGAATGCCAAATAATTTCACTATGAAATGCATCTCGAACAAAGATTCAGCGAGGAATGGTGTGATAAACTCATGATACCCGTTCAGTGTAAGCACTTACAATGTTATATTTAAGCGAGTTTTACACAAAGTCTAAGAATATTTTCATTTTGTTATTTTTGAAGAGTAGACTCTATCAATCACAATTTTTATATAAGGTACGGGCGCCGATGAAGGCCCACTTAATTTCAAATCCTTGTAAAATCTTGCAGTTAAGTAAAGTAAAGAAAAAACATAATGGAAATTATAATATATTTATTTGGGAAGCAAGATACCTAAAAAAGTAGTACGGCTTTTGGCATTTTAACACAAAGATAAACACTTTTTATAAACTTGGTATTGGGCTATCTTGGGAAGCTGGTCGCCGAAGATGGCCCGAAAAATATTAATGGAAATATATGCATTATAAACATTTTAACACTTTTAACATAAAATATCAAAATGAAACACAATCTTCTCATAACATTATTCACAAAAGGTAAAATAGTTAACGAAAAATTCAAATGTGGGCCATCTTAAATCTATCAAAATATAAATCAACTATAAAATAAAAACTAACTACTAAATAAAAATATATTTTACTTTTAAATTAACTTTGAAAGTAACTTATCGAAAATATAAAGAAATCAATTCTTTTTTCTAAAACATTTTTGTTTTAGTAGGTGGGCTATCTAAGGGATACTGATAATTAACTTTGAGATCAATCAAAATAAGTGTAGGTACTTATTAGTAAAAACAAATAAGACGCTATTGTCTTTAATTATGTGCGTGTATTCTTAACAAAAAAATAAATTATCCCAAAATAATCTGAAAAGCGAATGGGGCTATGTTGGGGATCATATTATGGGCCATGATAGGAAATTACCCCCAGTTTAAGTATAATCTCGTAAAAATACAAAATAGGTAATAAAATAATAAAACTCATCTGTAATTTCGTTGATTAATAAATTAAATACGAGTTTTCACAGTTTAGGGCAAAGAGATTTTCTTTTAATATGCAAATTTTCAAAAGAAATGACATCGTGGAGTTTATAAAACGTGTATCGTCCTGACATGACCAAGCAAACTGTCGTCTGTCTTCAAAATGGTGACGCCCCGGTAATGAAACACACTTGCACTATTGTCTATGATACTAGTAGGCATAAACCCGCGTAATTTCAAATGTTTCGAATAATCATAACTGTATTTTTTTTAAAGTGGGCTATCTTAGGAGCCGGGCTATCTTCGGCGACACTACCTTAGATTTTTCGCTTTCTCGTAAATGTTAAACGTTTTCGTTTAATGTTTGTTTGAGGCTTTCGCGCTTACTACACATTAATACCTACCTGGTCCTACCTATTTAAAATTATCGCGCTAAGACCCGTAAACAATTGTAATAATGCGTTTTCGTTTATTTTTAAAATATTTCATTTCATCAAACTGCAATCAACTAATTTAATGAACCTAAAAAATACGACAAAAACAGAATAAGTCAAATAAGTGCTTGCGCTTACGTACTTTTCAGCGATTGATTTCTATAGTAGTTTTTCGCTGCAATATATGTTTAAAACTAGTCCTTAGCGCAAACCGTAAATATTTCACTTCTTAATATAGGATGATTGAATTATGAACCGAACAAATAAAAATTATTCAATTTGGTGCCGCCCAGATATGAAATTATGTATGTTTTGGGCAATTCATTTTCTTTATCGTAAATAAATTTTGCTAAGTAATTCAAAGGACCAACCCACACTGAACCAGCGTGGTCGACTATGGCCTATTCACTCTGTTTTCAGGGTAGGCTCTACCTCTCGGTGGGGATATGGGTCGAAATGAACCTAAGAATGGGCTGTTAACAAGATACTATAATTATGCAGCAGTCTTCTCATTAAATTACATAGATGATACCAATAAAAAAAAAAAAAAAACCGCCACAAAACCGTTACTTGATCCTTTCAACAACAAGAAAAGAGCTGATAATCTTCAAATGGCTGAAGATATTTTTTTTTATCATAGCTAAGAACAGTTTCGATTGTAACACCTTGCAAACAAAAAAAATAGATCAAAATCGGCGCATCCGTTTAGGAGCTACGATGCCACAGTCAGACAGATACACACGTCATGCTTATAACACCTCTTTTTTGTCAGGGGTTAAAATAGGTGCAATTGAAAAAATAAAATAACTAAGCAGTATAAGCTATGCTTTACTTGCAACAATGTTATTAATAAATTACTCATTTATTATATTTAGATATCCTCTGACCTAAATAATTACTAAGCATAATAGCTGTAATTATACTATTGATAAAGTCTTCACGGAACATATCCAAATCAACTTCATCTGGTGATCGACAATAACTGGTGTTGAAAATAAATAGATACATACTTGTAGTAATTAAAATTATGTAAACTCAAACTCCTCTAGTTTGTACAAAAGAATCATCCCTCTTTTTCACTTGCTGCTTAACATTCATTCAAAATTATTCTTACGTTTAAAAACACATTCGCAGTACACTTAATTCAAATACTAAACTGGTAGACAAAAATTAATAGGTGGGTGGGTACTATAGTGAACAAAAATGCATAGCACCGACCACGGGGTTTCGCCGCCGTCGCCAGAATATCAAGGTGTCAAAAAAGCGTATGGGGGTTTCGCGACCGAGGCAGGCACAGATGGCGCGACGTGGTAGATGCTGATCTTCAGGAGCCCCAAGCTCACGATTAGCATACTACTGCACAAGACGGGGACAAGTGGCGTATTCTCGTTTCGGAGGCCAAGATTCAGTTTGGATCGCTGAGCCAGCTGAGTAAGTAGTAAGTGTAATAATATGTAATAACTAATAATGTATGTAGGGCAGAGAGAGACCCTCAGGTGAAGTTGAAGAAGTTTTCGTTCCAAGATGCATTTCATAGTGAACCGCCCTTATACTACGAGTTTGTATGTTGTGACTACTTTACTTTGGAGTAGGTAAAGTCCTCCGCTTAAGCTTGATCCGAGTCGATTTGGCGACACAAGGTAAGCCACTGCGAACGATTAAGATTTTCTTGCAAATGTATAATGCAATGTGCAATAGCACTATTTATTAAGGTATTAATACACGTACTCGTAAATGAAAATGTGGGGACATTTTATACACCGCCGTATGACCCCAAACTAGGCAAAGCTTGTCAAGTGCAATATGGTTGTCAAACAACTAATATACTTACATAAGTTACATATACAACATCTAGACAAAAGGCAAATACAAGTGCTCATCAAACGAATGTTTGCCCTGGGCGGGGTTCGAGTCCGAGATACTTCGCTTCGAAGGCACTACCGACTAGGCCATGGTACCATATTCAAAATTGAATTTCAAATTGAACAATTCCACGCCGGGAATACTACTAGACTTTTTAGCAGTGGCACATAGTAAACATTTTCTCTTATATATACTCGTATAAAAAAAAATATACAAAACAATAAAATTTTCTAGTAATATACGTTGTTTATATTCACAACAACGTTTACACTTCGGGGAATACCGAATAAATCGCTGTGTAAGGTTAATGGTTATCATATATCTCAAGTTATAAGCAAGTTTCGAAATGCGATACTAGGTATTACTATATAAAATCAGTATGAAATGGTCGCGTTCCAAATGAACATTTTAAAAATGTTGCGGAGTAAATTGTGCTCTTCTGCCTTTTTTTGGGCGTTAGTTTTACATTTTGTGAAAGCTGAAAGCGACAAGAGCAGTTTGACATTCGTGATTGACGATACGGGATCTATGCAAGGGGAAATTAATGACGTGAAAGAGTGTACTTACGATATATTCGATACAGTTACCAACTCGAATACTTCACAAATATACGATTTCGTGTTGGTTACATTTAATGACCCAGGTAAGAATGGTTGTATTAATAATTCTATGAAAACTTCTCGAACATGTTTTATTTATAGAACTCTAGTATAGTAAATAACTCTTTGATAATGTACTTCTTCAAAAAGTGTTGCCCTAATCCCGACGTTTGGGACATAGACTGGAGTTCGCAATTTTGATGAAACTTGGTACAAAGGTAGAATAGCTATTGGGGATGGATAGGATACCTTTTACCGCGGGATAATACCTCATTCTCACGGTAAATCTGTTAACGAGGGCGGGGCTTCGGGGCGGAATGCTAGTTTTTGTAAGTACTTAACCGTATCACATAAAATGAGCCAGGCATTTCTTACTGTTAGATAATGTTTCAAAAAAATTATAGGTTTCCAACATCTCATCACGACAAGAAACAAGGCGGAATTTAAACAAAAATTATCCGAAATTGTTGCGGATGGTGGTGTAGATTGTCCAGAACAGGCGATGTCGGGAATCAAACTGGCATTAGAGCAAAGCCGGCCGGGTTCTCTTTTGTATGTATTTACTGATGCTAGTGCAAAAGATTACGACAAATATAGAGTTGTAACGGACCTAGCACAAGCACTGTCTATTCAGGTGAGAATTTTCCACTTACAGAAGCCTAGTTTATCATGAATACGGATCGTGAGAAGAATAAAATATAGAAATATCATATTTGCAGTGCATTTGAACCTGTTCTTCTATCTTCTGGGAGTGTTGTAGATACATTAAATAATTAGTGTTTACCAAAGATGTTGATTACAATATAAGTTATTACAACAATTTTTTATACTAATCAATATTTCTTTAAAATGAAAAAGTACAAACCTACTTTTTCAGTATTCACAGCACTTCCTAATTGTATGAATATTTAACGATTTCATATGCCTATGACTGTATTTAAACATACCCACCTATATTAATTACAAAATTGGTACAATGTGTAATCCTCTATTTATGTTTTATATTTTCAAGGTTGTATTTATTTTGACTGGACATTGTCATGATGGTAAAGAAGGCGTGTATTATCAAGTGGCGTCGAGTACTGGTGGTCAAGTATTTTACCTAACCAAACAGGAGGTGCCAGCTGTAAGTACCGATATATATTTTTCAACATAATTTAGAATAGTCCGCGCTACTTGGGCATACATGGACAGAATCACAACCTTCAGGGGACACTGCTTTCACCACAGGCTTTACACACACACCACAAAAAGTCGGAACGAGGAATAACCTACTTTGAGGGTTTTTCTGCATGTCTTCCGCACAACAGGTCTCTCGCTCGCTTTCTCCGCTGGAGAATATGCATCAGTGTTTCGAGACTATCTCATTGGCTGCCACATTTCTTCTTGATGGCGCCACCACCGTTCCGCGCACATTAAAATGGTCGACACAGCACTGAACGAGACCTGCTGTATTACGGGCTGCCTCAAACCGAGCCCACACAGTCTGATGTACCCCCTGGCGGGCATAACTCTACCTGATTTCGGGCGCGAAGTAGCTTGTATAGTGGAGAAACTCAAACAAGAATCGGATCCACTCCACCAAGTACCAAATACCGCCTGGCCGTCTCCACGGACAGTCCTCCGGCAGAGTAGACAGAACATAATAGCCGGCGCGCGCCGGAGGAACTGTCGAGCCAGCCGAGAGCCTGCCTCCGGGACACAACCTGCAGTGGAAGACCTGGAACCCAGGTACCCAGGTCGGCCGTTGCAGAGTTGACATGGCTAAATGGGGCATCTTCAACCAATACCGCACAAGCAGCGACTGTGGAGCCCCCAGCAAATCATGACACACCTTCTCTCATGCCCTAAGGAGGATCTGTCTGGCGACGGATTGCGCCGTTTCTGTTGCGGAATACTGGGAAAAAAATATATCGGAATCCTTGACCAATGACTCGAAGAAGAAGAGGCTATATTGGTATAGCAAAGTTAAAAATAAATAAGTTAGATTGGCAGTCTTACAACCTACACAAAACGAATAAAAGACTGAAGAACATACTGAATAATATCCTTTTTCTTTCAATTTCTTCTTGTAGGGACGTCAAAACTATACACCCCGGATTGAATAGATTTCTTTGGTTCGAGGGAGCTGGGATGAGTAGGAACGAGATCGTAACTGCTCTCCGCCTCCGTTCCGGTCACATACCTTTGAAGAGTTTTGGTTACCTAATGGGTAAAAACCCTTCCGCTAACTGTGAAGAGTGTGAATCGTCGAAGGCGTATACCACCGTACCACGTGATGATGGAGTGTGTGCGGAACGAGGCGCAGAGAGTTCAATTTATGCACATTGCTATTTACTGTGGTCAAGTAGGACTATGTAATAGCATTTTGGCTAAACCCACATCATCCCTTGCTAGGGCCCTGTACGTACAGCCATGTAGAAATATGTTTAAAACGTAGATAATAAGTAATTGTCTTTTATTATGAGGGTGACATTTTTCTGGTTAAAAAAAAACCCTTCTTAAAATATATGAATAAAAAAAAGGGACGTCTATATTTTATTTCTATTTAATTAAATACATTATAATTACAGATAATCGAGTACGTCAAAATTCAAATCAAAAGCAGGCAGCAAACTTTGACGAGTAAAGATTTCCCTGCAGGAAAGCACCAACTGCAAGTACGTATTTTTTTTTATACGAAACAATTTGAAGCATATTATCGTTTCGTTCTCTTTCACTTGACAGTAAATATTTTTTTAAACGTTGTGATAGAATGCTACTTGTATTAACAACAACATAACACAAACAACAACATACGAAAACTAAACATTAAAAAACAACAACAATAAGAACAACATTTGATACAAGTTAATAAAAGATAAAATTAAGAAACATTAATCGTATATAAACGAACACGTCCAGTTTATTATTTTATCTTCGAATTTCAGTTTAACGTGGACAGCAAAATGAAAGAAATCGTGATTTCTGTATCCGGCAGCCATCCAACTTTAATAGTTACTGATCCTATTGGTAAAACTGCACCTACTGAAGATGTAACGAAAAAACGTACCTTCACTGTAAGTTTAAACATTTAATATACATATACAGACTATGTGTGGCGTCTTAGAAAATACTGGACCAACGTGCTTTGAACGGTTTTGGAAAACTGCTGCTATCTATTTTTTCTTGGAAACGTAGTAAAGAATTAGAGAAATAACATTTACGAGAAAAGTTATGGAAAGTTGATCAGATTAATTACCAGAAAGTTCTTTAAATTTTTGCTAAGCTTCTAATACCCTGTATGTATTTGGTGAGATTTGTCCAACCATCCATCTATACTGTTTAATGCAAATTTATTTGTGTAACTTATAGTACTAATATTTTAAACTTTCTATATTTTTAGATCGTCAAAGTAACTAAGACCAAACCTGGCACTTATACTGCAGAAGTAACGAGTACAACAAAGAATACTGTTGTAGTCAAAGCAGAAACTAGCGTCCATTTTGAGCATGGGTTTAGTACATTTGTACCTTCATCTATAAAAGAGACCGTCACTAGACCAATACCAGGTAAGAACGTTCAAAATGAATATAGACCTGTAATATGAAACTGAAATTTTATTGTATAGGACTTATAATCGTTATTAAAATGACACATGAAAAAAGAATTTAATGAAGATGTTTCAACAATGACTAATTTTATTTATTATATGAACTGCTTTGAATGATAATGGACTTATAATAAAATACAATTTTTCGTTCTTTTCAGACAATGAGTCTCTTTTGTCAATTAGATTAGTTACGACGGACGGTAGTAACGACGTTATTTTAGATTCAGTGCAAATGTTAAGTCTAGATGACGAAGTAATGGCCGAAAAACCATTGAAACTAATTAATGAGATCGATCAATTTTATATTACCGAAACAACTGTCGTTCCACCAAGCTCCGTCTTCAGAATTGCAGTAAGTTTTTACGAAAGTTTCGGATATAACAGAGTATGTAATACTACGTGCATTGCTACCTTGAAAGGCTAGTTCAGATAATTGTGTTAAAGCGTATAAGCAATCACATATTATAGTAAAATAATGTCAATCATGCCAAGAAAATG
This sequence comes from Teleiodes luculella, assembly GCA_948473455.1. Lineage (NCBI taxonomy): Eukaryota > Metazoa > Arthropoda > Insecta > Lepidoptera > Gelechiidae > Teleiodes > Teleiodes luculella. The sequence goes on along the minus strand of OX419599.1, from coordinate 7,064,756 downwards.
AAATATCTCTTGTTATTTTAGATTATAGGTCATGACGTTACGACTAATGAAACAATTAAGAGAATCAGCTTAACACCCATACAGCCGCAAAGTGTTGGTAAGTATAATTACACTCGGTAACACTTATATAAATTCATTACAATTTTAAGAATATTTTGATATGATATAAAAATAAATAAACACATTGTTTATTACAGATACTCCGATTATAAATAAAAAGCCTAAAACCACTTTAATTGAGGGAGGCAAAGTGAAAGCAGAATACAACGAAAACTTGGTATTAAAATGTAAAGTAAGTGGTTATCCTAAGCCAGAAGTTACATGGCAGAGAAATGATGGAGTATCGTACGCTTCTACGGTAAGGATAGTAATATATCGTGATTAAAATTTAAAATAATGCGCGAGGAGCAGATATTTTTATTTTTTTTATATTTCAGCTATCTTTAGTAGAACATCCAGATAAATATATAAGTACTGTATCGATAAATCGGGTGACTGATAATAACATTTATTACTGTGTTGCGAGAAACGACTACGGTGTGGATAGCAAGGAAATAGAAGTAGAAGTTGTGAGAAAAATTTTTTTTACAGTAATTAAGAGACCAAGAGGTAAGTTTTAATACTTTTGACGCTTAGAATTAAATTATACTTTAGTCAAAATATTTTTTTTATTTAACTATAAAAGTCTTTTAGATTGATATTAATAATTAGTTATTCATGATATGTGTTATAGATGCTATCATAGAAGCAAGAAAGGAGGTTCTACTTGAATGTATAGTCGACGCCTATCCACCAGCAGAAATTACGTGGTACAGATATGGAAGAAAAGTATTAGAAAATGACAATGTAAAAATATCACCGAATTCACTATTCATCAAACACATGTCGCCTAGTAATGCTGGCAAATACAAATGTGTAGCTAAAAACAAAATTGGAGGTCGGATATTTAGATTTCATTTACGTATAACCGGAGTTGGTAAGTACAAAATTAATTTAAAAAGAACATAAAAAAATGTATAAAACATACGTACGTATATAGATACAATCTATTCAATCGTGTATTGTTATAAATAAGGCAAATAAACACATGTAAACGGGATTCAAACTTGCGACCATTAAGTAGACATTTTCAATTCTATCATAATATTTGTGAGGTCGCCGACTGACCTTATGAACGTTATATTTAAGATAGAGTCTTCTAGGGTCTCTGTCGTAGTGTGTTATTATAACAACAATGTCTGTAGATAATAATGTAACAGAAACAATCATGTTGCTTTTCGGTTTTCGTACTATCAGGCAGTTCAGTTTGCAATGTCTTAGTCACTGTAAATAAAATTTCGTACATTTTCACTACATAGTATAAAATAAAGTCGCTTTCTCCGTCCCTATGTCCCTATGTCCCTATGTCCCTATGTCCCTTTGTACGCTTAAATCTTTAAAACTACGCAACGGATTTTGATGCGGTTTTTTTTAATAGATAGAGTGATTCAAGAGGAAGGTTTATATGTATAATACATGCATAATATACTGAAGGATAACCCACAATAACCATTTTCCCGTGCGGAGCCGGGGCGGGTCGCTAGTCATAAATAAAACCGATATTTTATTTTATTTTAAACAATTTGTACAACATTATGTTGTTGATATTTCTGTTATATTTTAACTTAGTATATTATTAATTATGAAAAAAATTAAACTCAAATAAACATAAACATAAAAAATATAGTTAAAATATGTACACGTAACGAAATATGTATAACAGTATAAGTTAAAGAAAATAAGTTAATATGTTAGATAAATGCATTTAACTGAATATAAGATCTCAAAAATTAATTCCAGATAGTCCAGTAATTGATAAAAGGATAGAAGAAATTCGAGTAAAAGATGGGATGAATGTGGAAATACCTTGCCCGTAAGTACTTAATTAATTTATTTATCTGTGTAATCTATTTAAAAACCAAGTAGAAATATAAAAAACCGCGCCGTATTTCTTTTTTCTTATTGACCTATGCTTGTGTCGAAATGATACGACCAATCAAGCTTCACCGGACTTGCGGGGAAACAACCCCGCCGTATTGCGAATATTCAATGGAAATAATTTTATGATGGAAATTGTTTCTCCAGAATCCCCCAGAGCAGGTTTTGTTATCTTTCTGGTCAGGCTGTATTTACTAATAATAATTATAATGAATTATGGGTTTGGATATATTATTTGATAAATAAAATTTCGTTATTATGCTTTATTCACACACGTACTAAAGATAACGTTCTACAAAAACTTCCATACGTAGGTCATTGCACGATAACAAAGGTACTAATTATTTACAGAGTTATACGTGGGAATCCTAAACCAAAAATCAACTGGTTTTACCAAGAATCAGATGGCACTGAACATAGCGTAGAAGAAAGCAAAGATATGGAAAAAATTGTGCTTGTTGGGGTCACACATGATTCTATAGGATCCCGCACGTACAGATGTGAGGCATATAACGAGCTTGACCGCGATTACCACAGAATCGAATTGATATTTGAATGTAAGTTCTTAACCTCAGACTTGCTTAACTTAAAAAATCGTAATGAACATTTAAACTACATGTGACAAAAATACTCGAAAAAACAAAAGACTACAAAAGAGTCCTCTAAAGCTAATTATTTGTTTTGTAACTATTTGTCACTTTTATAAGGCTAGTTTTGTCAGGGGAGTATGAAACCTCAAAGATGAAAAATATGGAACATAATAAAACTAAATATAAACGCTTTTATACATTTGAGAATCATGAAATATTCTCGATGCCAAAAGAAAATTATGTGACTTAAAAGTATTTACTTTATTTTTATTACAGATCCACCAACAATAAACGGTAAAAGAAATACTGAATTAGTGGCTAGAGTCGGCGAAAAAGTAAACCTGGACTGTGATGTCGATGGAGACCCGAAACCAACCGTAAGATGGTTACTGAACAATACGGAAATGGTTTTAACTGCTCGACACGGACGTGGATATAAAACTCATGACTTTCAGTAAGATAATTCACAGATTATTTTTTTATTTTTTTTTATTTTTTTCACAGATTGTATTAATTTCACTGAGCTGTAATCTCTATGGACATTCTAGATATTCTGATTAAGCATAATGTGTATTGTTTTTTTATTTATTTCAGTTTCTACGCCACAAAAGATGACTCAGGAATCTACATATGTCAAGCTACCAACAGATTTGGCACTGTTGAAAGAATTGTCAACCTTCAAGTTATCCGTAAGTAATTATCATGGTCCAAGAAAACAAGGTCTTGCAAATAGACCACGTCTACGTCATTTTGCCTATTCATCCTTGTCGAATGCGTGTAATAGACAAGGATGAACAGCGCAAAATGACGTAGGCTTGTGGCAGTCACGTGGTCTATTTGCAAGACCTTGTTTTCTTGGACCATGGTAATTATGTAATTTTTTTTCATACGAATTTATCCATAAGTTACTTACAAATGATTTTTTTTATTCTCTTAACAGAGCCACCTACAATAGAAATTCCTTCAGAAACCACTTATAGTATGAAGGTAGGAGAACGCCTTGAACTTCCTTGTCATGCTGATGGGAACCCTACGCCGGACTTGACCTGGGTGTTCCATAGCATGGATGCTGAAACTGCACCTAAGAATCTAGGGTACGTCATATTATAATAATATTCTACATTTCTTAAACTTCAGTCATGTGATCTTGTATGATAAGTTGAATTTTAATTTTGAGGTTTCCACCTTTTATCCTGGGGGAAAGTTGTTCAGTTTCAAGAGTACTACCTACCTCTATAAACGGATAAACAACCAATTAAATTTCACAGTGTAGGTACTTATTTTAGAATACAGTAACAGACTGACTTAAGTTTAACATTTTGAATTTTAAATAATGATCCAGTATTTTCTGTTTTTATTTTTAGTTCCAGTGACAGAATTTTACTTAGTCGACTGCAAATGAAGGATGAAGGATTTTACACATGTGCTGCGAAAAATATTGGTGGTTCCTCCAACATTACTTATGAAGTGGCTGTACTTGGTAAATACAATTAAATCTTTGGATCAATGTGCTTGTACCTTTTCTTTTACTTACGGCAATTTTAGAACCTAACTTTCAGCTGATACAAGAATAAACTCTTCAAAAATTGGGTCATTTATCTAATTAAAAATTTTCATTTATTTTCTAGCTCCACCAAATATTGAAAACATTTATCCAGAGAAGGAATTCAGGGCTGTGGTCGGTGATTTGGTTTTGAGAATCCCCTGCAGAGCCTCTGGTAAACCCAAACCTGAAATCATATGGATAAAGGACGGCGTCAACAAAGTTGCTGCAGGTATAGCATTTTTAAACTTTGTAAATTGAAGCGAAAAATGAAAATCATTGAGCTGGGGCAGGGACTTGAACCCGCATCACCCTGGCTAGTCTCTGTACAAGCCAGACGACATCTGTTGAAATAAGTAAAAAGATTCTAATTTGGCCCCTAAATTATTAGAATTAAATCCTCCAATAAAATATGACACATAGTTATACAAATGAAATAAATCACAGTCATATCGTGAACATTTAGCATTTACTACGTAACGTAAGAAGATATTTGCAAAAATATACACCGAAACAACTAGGTAACTACACAATTAAAGCATAGTCAGTCAATACTACAAACGTAAAACGAATATACTCGTAATGTCTACAGAGCTTTTGCTTACAGACTACTTATTTGTAGTAGTAGGTACACATTGGTAGTGATCAAGTCCGGTGAAGCTTCATTGGTCGTACTTTTTCGACACAAGCAAAGGTCAATTAAAAAAAAAAGAAATTGGTAGTGTTTCTAAGAAAAAAATAAAGATAAATTTAAGTTTAGAATGTGTGTCTAAACTTAAAAGTCGCATGACTTCATTGTAATGAGCTAGCTTGCACGTACCAAATTAATTTCTTCTATGCATAAGAAAAAAATAATTAATAAGATTACCTATTTATTTTTTCAGGAACAGAATGGTACGACATTGATGAAGACGGTACTCTGCTCATTAAAAATGTTGACAAACTATCAGAAGGGCCTTACGTTTGTGAAGCTCGCAACGTTTTAGGAGTTGACTCTGAGTCCTACGAGGTGATTGTAGACCGTAAGTAGAGATGTTTTCCTTTCTGTTTGTTTTTTTTAGGAATACAACGTGTCTTCAGGGATACAACAAACTCGGAACAAATCTTGGTTTAAACGATTTCAACTATATTTCAAGTTGTTATGTCACATGCACTGTATAAGTCTGTAATTAACCATTGTCGACTCGTCTGATAACAGAATATTATGTTGAACGATTTCTTAAAAGTCTTTTAATTTTTCCGCACATCTGTAGCTTTCCTTTCAATGTTTTTCATCTCCGAATTAAATCGTTTACTCTATGACGTCTTTATTTTTGTTTGTAAATGTGACTTTGAATTGTGTTCTGTTAAAATCATAAATTTTTTGTCATGGATTCCAGCGTATCCTGTGCCACAAACTCCTTCGAGAACTGAGAAATTGCAACGTGGTCAAACATCAGCATTGAAATGCGACATACCCAGCAAGCCAACCGATTATTTCCGATGGTTCAAGGTAATTACCTGTTCAATGTTCATTGATATACCTAAATAAAGAGAATCGCTACACTTAAGTGTCTGTGTGCGAAGCATATTCTGCTCAGAACCGACGGCCATTAGGGCAAAAAGGTTCTGGAATGGCGGCCGCACGTCGTCAGAAGGTAGTGTGGGCAGGTCCCCTCAATCAAGGTACTGGATGCGGGCGGCACAGGACCGATTGTTGAGACCCGACCTGAGATGACCCGAGACGGGGGGCCTTTTCAGCAGTAGAAGTCTTGTGCTGAAATTATAAAATAACTATAAAATAATGATGATAAATATAAGTATAAAACTTTTATACATTTTTCTTGTTCACGTTACACGCTCTTATTTTTTCAGGATGGAAGAGAAATTTCACTAACAAAAAATCTCTATATTATTAATGCTCAACCATCAGATGCGGGTATTTATACTTGTCGTATTAGCAATTTTGCGAAATCCCGTTCAGGAAGTATCCAAGTTGATGTTGGATCTGAACCCAGATTCATCACCGAAGAAGATAAGGACATTCAATTTGAGGAAGGCATGACTGCTGTGATGGATTGTACAGCTGAAGGGAATCCAAGACCTGAGGTAAGTGAATTATGTTTTCTTACTGTCATATGCGTCGTCGACAAAACCATATTAAATGATCGATGAAAAAATTACAATGACAGCCGACCGGTAGAACAGTTTGAAGGAAAAAATCTTCTCAATATTATCCAAGCAATAGAGAACGGAAAACTTCGAATTCAAAATTAGAAACTTATACCGAATCTGGCAAAAATTTAAAAATATATTTTTGGTGAACATTATTGCAAGAAATATGTATATTATCCGATGAAGGACTTCACGCGATCTTTGTTTATAGGTTTTGTTTGTATATATGAATATTAGTAAATAAAAAAAAAAAAGTAAGTACAACAGAAAAATATTGTTCGCAGTGTTACAGGCCAACAAGGATCTAAACAAACGTGACCAAGAAATGAACTAACCCTGCAGTCTTGCGAAACATAATATTTGACAGCTTTGTGTATAAAAGTATTATTTAAAGCAAGTATTGTTAAAATACATTTACATTTTAGGTATCTTGGTGGCATGGGGGTGAACAGTTACCAGTAACAGATATGACTTACATGTTTGACATGACACTTTCAAATAAAGGAACATACAATTGCCTAGTGACGAATGAATTTGGTCACATTCGTCGCAAGTTTGAAATTGTGTCGCAAGGTAAATAATTTTGATGGATTGATTTTTATCGAGAAAATTCTCCTTACACAATTTAAACACTTACAATAGTTCAGTCTGTATCGGTAAGATCGGTTTACGGATCGGATATCACAATTACATTCTAAAATTCAATCAAGTGACTTCCGGATAAATTTCATTTGGTAACATTTGATTGATCTTCTTATGAGACTCACTCATGTAGTATGTTCACGCAGCATAGGAAGTGCAAGATTAGGCTAGCCCTCACTAAAGAGTGAAGTGAACAAAGTGTGTAGACAGATCGGGTTTTGTTGAGCATTGACCTTTTCGGCTAAGACAATAATGATGATCTTTTTGTCGCATAGGTAATAATTCTAGACCTAAGCGTTTTTTTTTTAACTTGAAGTTTGTTTTCTGGTCAGCCAGGCAGTTATGAAACTGAGTCAAATTCTTCACTTGTCAACTGTTCCCGCTGACATAGCTAGTAATTTCCAAGACGTTAAACACACGTAAAAAAACCTATACCCTGAAATAAATGTGTCTGATTTAATTAATCCAATTTTTAACTAATTCTCAGATTGTTTCCTTAATATGGAAACGGAGCTACAAGGAAATCAACCGCTAATGCTGTCCGAAACAATGGGTTGGGCTGAATTTGAGAACATTGATGGTCTTATCAAAATATCACCAACCGAGTCCATGATTTTATCATGTCCGAATCGTTTTAAGAACTTCGCTAGTACTGAAATAATGGCTACTTGCGAACGAGAATCATTCATCGTAGATGGAAGAAACTATAAGTTTTCTGAACTACAATGTACAGAAAAAGTTTTACCAGTTGCAAAACGAACTGGAGAGAACTGTTTGATCAGCAACCCGAACTCCAGGAAAGTGAGAGTTGGTTACGAAGCACGAGGATCATTTATGGAAGTTTTTGAAATATGTTTAGATATGACTTATAGGCATCCTGTCTATTCAAAGCATAACATTCATTATAGCCTTGCAAGTATGGAGCCAAAAGAAAATAAATGGCATAAAAATGAACTGGTACCCTACAATATAGACAAGCTTTATGATTGCGAGTTACAAGTTAACACAATTTCATCAACTGTGGGCTACTGGTTCCACAAAGATGATAAATGCTGTTTCTCTAAAAGACAGTTGGTAAATCCACGAGACGTGTCGCCAGGGCTGCCCCAAATAGCCACGTATACTGCACTTAACCTAATACCGCAATGGAGCAGTTGTAACAGTCAGGTTAGTAGATGTTCTTATCAAGTTAGCAGTAAGGTCGTCAATTGACCTCGTGTCAAAGTTATCATGCCACCTACAAAACAGAAAACAAAGTATCTCTCTATAATTGACACGCTTGTGACGTGCAAAAGCGACGTATCAAGTTAAACCGAACTAAACGAAGTATCTACAACTGTTTTATTTTGCCCCGAACTCTTATTTGCATATACAGGGTGGAATTTTCAAAGCGCTTCTCCAGGGCAAGTACCATAAATAATAAAGTTAGCAAATTTTACTCAAAGGAAACATTCGATTATTTTTAAAATAAAGGAAAACTGCATTCAAAGATTTTTGAAAATATGCCTACAACATCCGGGAATCGAACCGGTTAAAATCCGAAAAAATAACACCCTGTATTTTTATGGCATCAATTGATAGGTTTAATCGTGAGGACCAAATTTGTCTAACAAACATACTAAATTAAATGAAAGGATAAAAAGAAAAAAAAGAAAAACCATATTTTGATGAAGTTATTTTTATTGTCTAATGATAAATGTATGGAAAAGAAGGGAACACTAACTTATTAGTTGTTCGAAATGAGCACCATTCTGATCAATGCATAAATTTATTCTTTTGAGGAACTCATGTAGTGAGGCTTTTAACAGCATGTTGTGGTGAATATTTCTTATTGAATCACAAACTTCAACAATTAAATACGTAACAGCGTCTTTTCTTGCATTTCCTTTAATTTGACTAAGTATGTTTGTTAGACAAATTTGGTCCTCACGATTGACCCTATCGATTGATGCTATAAAAATGCAGGCAGTTATTTTTTCTGATTTTAGCCGGTTCGATTCCCGGATGTTGCAGGCATATTTTCAAAAATCTTTAAATGCAGTTTTCCTTTATTTTAAAAATAATTGTTTGTTTCCTTTGAGTAAAATTTGCTAACTTCATTATTTAGAGTACTTCCCCTGGAGGAGCGCTCTGAAAATTCCACCCTGTATATAATTGTTATATAGCTCATGATTTCCATTCTTTTATGTTTAAATTCAGACATTTTTGACTACAAATATCTATCGTACGCGGGTCTATTCTAAATCTATAATTTTCCATTAATAAAGGACGTTATAAGCAAAGACATATTCGATATTATCTTAAGGACCTTAAATACTTCTCAACATCTGCAATTTGTATGCTAAAGAGGTCAATAATTAACAAGCGAGTCGCAAGACAGAGATAGAAAATAAACAAACTTCTCAATCCTTTTTAGAATTGGGAGAGCATAGAGCGCAAGGTGAGAGGGCTAGCTAAGTCCACCAATAGCAAGCTCACCGTGTGGACTGGCACTGCAGGCCGTTTGCAAATCTCTGGCCAAAATATGAGCATTTACGATGACACGAGCAAGGAACAACCAATCTCTAAGTATCTATGGAAGGTAAGAAGAATAACCGACGTAGTGTCTAGTGAAAATTGAAAATAAAAGTATTTTAAGGTCAGGACAGGAGTAAAACTAATTCCTCTGCCGAAGCTAAACAAAAAGGAGCAGTCTTTAAATAGATAATTTATGATTTTTGCTAATGATGAATGTAGTAATTTTAATGTAATATGTTATTATGTATGGACTTAATGTCTGAAATAAATGAATTTTAATTTAATTCAAATAATTTTTCTTTATCAATTTTACCTCTAACCGCATTCAAGTAAAGCACTAATAAATACTACTATAATTTCAGGTTGTTCAAGACCCCACAACGCAATCCTCATTAGCCATCATTCAGCTAAACGTACCAGATGTAACTCCACGTGAAGCTTACCGCCATATATTTTGTAGAGACATCTGTCATGAGGTTTGTGAAAATATTTATCAATCTACTATTTTTAACCTCTACGTACGTACCTATTAGTTCCTTCTTGGTATCCTATTACTTACCATTATTAGATCCAGAAAAGATCGCAGGAAAGGAAGCCACCGGATGCGAGCAACGTACCATCATCGGTTAGTTTTAGAGATCTTTAAGTGAGGCCTTACTATTTGGTATTCTGTGCCTTTGTCTAGCTGTGGACGTTTTTGGTCTAGAATGATGAGGATGACCTTTGCTGATAATGATGAAGGAAACGAAAGACATTCTCTGACTAAATTTTTAACGTAAATTTCATTTTTTATAACACCTTGTTTAGTATTTAGTGCTTTTGGTGCTAGGCTTAATGAGATTAACAAATAGTTTAGATCCTTCCCTAGAAATGAAAATATTAATATGATTGTTTAGACATTTTAACGTAAAGTTTTTATTGACATTTCATAGTGTTATTAGTTTTAGAAATTTGTTTAATTTTATTTCATTTTTAATTTAATTTATTTTATTAACGTATAAATAATAGTACATTAGGTGAAAGAATTACGCACACAGTGTAACTGTTAAATGAAATAAATGAATTTAATTGAATACCCTTCAGGTAACAATGCCCGTGCCCACCGGCGGGGGCGCGGAAAAATCAAAATCAAAATAAAATAAATAACGAATTCTGAAATAAAAATATCACCTAATTAATTATGAGTATTAGATAAGTGGTGGAAATCAAATTGATTGCTAGTGAATGGCACCAAACCAACCACCTTACTTTAAACTTTAAACACTACGCCATTGGAATTCTGTACAAGCTCTTTACAAACATTAAGCACAATCATAATTTTATATTCTTCTAGATATACTGGATGAGGAGTCGGGACTGGCGTGACGTCACTAAAGGCTATACATTCTGCTGCAAAATTAAGGAGTTTGAACGTGCCCTCGGATATGAAGATATATTCAATAGTGGTGAAGGAAAAGTACTTTACGATGTTTCACTTGTACCCGGGCATAGTATGACTTAAAAATCTAGCATAAATTGTAGACCTTAATGTATTTTCTGTGAACAAATTGAAAAAGTGCGAATTGTTTTGTAATTTATAAATATTTTTTTATACTTAGTTTAAATATTTGTAAGTCAGTTAGGTTCTTATTGTTCTGAATGGATTAGATATTATTGTATTAAAATTGACCTAATTATCTGTGTTCATTTATGTAAAAAATATAAGACAATATATACCTACCCGTCTAACCTGTCTTTGAATGTTATTGAAATGTGTCTCAATTTACCGTAACTTTCAGCAGCCTCCGGCAGTCCACTGCTGGACATAGACCTCTCCTAAGGCGCGCAAAAAGCCTGCAAAGCAAAATTACAATTCACAAAATTTGCAAAATAAAAAAAAATATTATCCTTAATTAAAATTTAAACATCCATTAGACTGGCCATAGACAAAATAATATTTTAGAACACTTGCAGTATTAGGCATAATGTCACTTTAGACTTTTTGCAATTTGGGAAAAATCCCCCTTTTGAGGCTACAAAATAGATCACATAAAATGTTTAGCAACTTGCTACATACATAGACCACTTACGTTTGCGACTGTTCGAGACTATTCCTACTTCTGTGGCGAGGTGTAAGTAACGGCTTTTCAAAGTTATTGACTAACAACCGTTTGCACTAACCTAGTCTTAGGCTTTTCGTAGTTAAGAAATACCTAAGCTAACTAAAGCTTAAAAAAATAATTGGTTTTCACTAACAGTTTAATTGAGCTCATAAAGGTAGGCAGGAACTAAGCAGTTTAAAAAATCTGAAGGTTACTAGCAAATGTAGCAAACAAAATTTTTACTAAATCTCACCTAAATAGTTTAGGCATCAACTTAAACGATTATATAAAGTCGATAGATCTAACAATTTTTTTTTGTCAAAGAACCCTAGGTACCTATAATAGGTAGGGTTCTTTATGGTAGGTACTTATTATAATATTATAAATTATAATATACTTAATAATAATATTATAAATTATAATATACTTAATAATAATATTATAAATTATAATATTATAATTATAATAATATTATAAATGCGAAAGTAACTCTGTCTGTCTGTCCGTTACGCTTTCACGCCAAAACCACTGAACCGATTTTGATGAAACTTGTTAGGTATAGAGATAGAATAGACCTTGGGGACTGAAATAGGCTACTTTTTACCTCGGGAAAGTACCTCATTCTACGGGAATGATTGTAAGCGCGGATGGAGCCGTGGGGCGGAAACTTGATGAAACTTGGTATTACCAATCTGACCTGGGGTATGATAGAATAGATCTTGGAGATGGATATAAGCTACCTTTTACCGCAGAAAAACTCCTCATTCCCACAGGAAAAATGACAGCGCGAGTGGAAATTTTTGACGAAACTTGGTACAGAGATAGAATAGAACCTGGGGATGTATAATATTTAATTTTAAAAACCACTAAAGTAGATATTTTAATTCGTTTCTATTTGATTTTTAATAGCAACTTGTATAATGGTTTTGAATTTAGTTTTATTGTAAAACCTTAAATGAAACAGAGTTACTTGCTTTGTTATATAGTGCATGCCGTTGTCACTTATAATTAGAGTAACAATTAGTATATAACCCTAAGTATAATGTATTTGTAGGTACCTAAGTATTATTGTTAACTCGGTGAGTGACCTTTTTAAATAAATAAATAAATAAATGTATAAAGGTCATCTTTTACCGCGGGAAAATCCTTTTCCCCACGGGAAAAATAGTAGTACAGATGAAAAGTTTTGATGAAGATACAGAGATAGATTTTACTTTAGAGTAGAATATAGACTACCTCTTACAGCAAGAAAATACCTTATTCCCACGGGAAAAAGGTAAGTCGCGTGGGAAGTTTTGGTGAAACTTGGTACAGAGATAGCTTTGACTTTAGAGTAGAATATAGACTACCTCTTACCGTGGGAAAATACTATACCTCATTCTCACAGGAAAATTGGTAGCGCGGGCGAAAATTTTCAATGAAACTTTGTACAGGGATATAAAAGATTTTGAGCATGGATAAAGGCTACCTATTACCGTTTACCGTCGTCATCTTCCGTGACTTCCCTGCAACATATTCGTACATACTTAAAGCATGTATTTCTGGGTTCCACGTGATCTGCAGATGACAAATGTGAGTGAAGTGTCTGCCTTGTAAGATTATTAATTTCTAACGTCGTCCTTTGTAAGTATAAACTCTAACAAACCCAACAAAAAGTATTGATCGAGCTATCTGTAGCGATCGGCAAGATACAGAGTAATTCTTTAATCAGTGCGTAGCGTATGTATATTCGTGTACATAAAAGTTTCGAAAAATTCGAGTAGTAAAATATTTTTTTCCGTGCAAAATTTTACACCAACACTTTTTGCATAAAATGGAAAAATATACGAGTTCACTTTTTGAAACTTTCACGGTTGTTTTCATAACTATTAAGATTTAAAACGGGATATTAGACAGGGAGGGTAGGATGTTTGCCTGTAGCAGCCACCCACCCGCAAGTTCCCTTCAGTCGTCCCGTGATCATGATGCATGCAACTGTACCTATCGAAATATCGGGCACTCACACATAACAAATACCACGGTAAATATCCCGTTTTAAATCTTAATAGTTATATACGAGTTTGTTTATTTTTCATAAGCCACGTCTATCTAAAATATGCACAATGATTAAAAAATAACCCAGCATAGAGCGATGAAAAAGATATTAAAAGAAGACCTAATAATACCTTGACCTTGACATAGAAAAGTCTTAACACGATATACCTATTAATTTTAAAACCCAAGCATGGCTATTTTAATGTCGTGCAATCCTACTTTGATACAGTGTTGCAAGATTAACAAGTCCGGTGATACTTGATTGGTCGTACCTTTTCGACACAAGCATAGGGTGGCATAGGTCAATTAAAATAATAAAAAAGAAGTTGCAAGATTTCGTCAATGTCATCCACCATCTAGCTAGTTACTTTGTATACCTAGTCTAGTATAATATAGTAAATCTGACTTGCCATCGACACGAAAAGAAGAAGTATAATATACAGTAAAGTACCTACCTACTTATAACGTGACTATTTCACACTTTTGTTGATATGTTAGATAACCTTTTAACAGAGCAACCATAATGATTTGATTACCTTATCTCTGCATATACACGTGTATTTCTTTATACTACTTTATAATTTTTATTTCTATTTATGAACACTGTAGTCAGGCACGATAATTGGTTATGTTGTTTTAAAATAAATATCTTCTCTAATATTTTCTTATGCAATAAAATACATTATTACGTCGTAGGTACGTTTGCTACTTTTTGTGGAATGTTTTTCGGCGATATGAACGATTAACATAATTGTATAATTAGTAAGTTACGAATATACTTATGTGCTCTTATAAGACTTATTTCAACTTTCTTTCAACTTTTACTGGAAACGTTATGGTTTTACACTTTAGTTACACGCTGCTAGTACAGTCTAATACTATGTGGCGGCGCGCCACATACTACGCCTCCACAACTATTATTATACTTTTATATATTCTGTGTTTTAATCTAACGTAAGTACTAGCTTTGTTAGGCTTTTGGATTTTGAGAAATGTCTGCCATTTCAAAAAAAAAGTAGAGTCAGTAGGTATTATTTTTTACCATATCAATGAATTCGTTATTTTGTCATATTCCAAAATATGTCATATTAAACTATTTAATTGATATATAGATTCCATGGGGCAACGCTGTTCGGAAGTTTATATATTTATTCCGGTTTTACACCTAAGCTAATGAATGGATATGAATATTTAAAAGAAATTTGACATGCAAAAAGTTTGTACTGTACATTAACATTTTATATTTATAGGTATGTTACCGACCTGTACGAAAATTTCTCTTGTTCAGTCATTCATTACTTCTACCTGTCCTTGATTACGCTGATATAATATAACTTACCCGGATCTTATAGAGGAGGTGCTCAACAAACTCGAGCGGCAAAATTTATGCATTCGATTTATTTTCAACCTTCGGAAGTATGATCATGTCTCCTCCTTCAGATCTCAACCGAAATGGCTTCCAATTCGTCGTCGACGGGATCAAGTTACATTCTATCACTCCTATATTCTTCTATCCTTTTTGACCCTTCGACTCCTTTGTATCTAAAAGAACGTTTTCAATTTCAATCAGAAACTTACGATTGTATGTACGTCCTTCTCGTAATCTCTTTCTTTATATGTCTCCACATAAAAGTAAATGTTATTTAAACCCTTCACTATTCGAACAATTAAGTAAACTCTGGAACTCTCTTTCTGCTTCATTAAGAGAAGCCCACTCACAGGCCTCACTTACCTTTAAAAAAGGGTAATAGTCTGAAAGTCCCACTGTTTATCTGTGCTTCTTTCTTCTGTGTACCTACCTATGTACTTTTGTTGTCGTATTGTCATTTCTTTACGTATATGCAGATTTCATTTTATTATTTATTACAAGTAGGTACGTCGTTTATTTTTATTTTATTTATCTGTGGTAAGTGGTATAAATCTTTGTCTTATATATTACTAGCTGTCCGCCCGCAGATACGCCCGCGTTGGTTTTCGACTTTTCCCGTTTGAATGCCTGATAAAGTAGCCTCTCTCTCTCTCTGCCTTTAATAAGCGTAACAGACACAGACAGTTTTACTTTCGCATTTAACTTAAACTCCGCACACACTCACAGTTTTTTCCGTGGATATGAGATATTTTCCCGCAGTAAAAGGTAGTCCATGTCCGTCCTTCTCCAAGGCTTATTCCATTTCTATACCTATTTTTTATCAAAACTTTGCCCTACGGCTCTACCCGCTCCAACAGATTTTCCTATAGTAATAACGTATTTTCTCGTGGTAAAAGTAGCCTATATCCGTCCCAAAAATCTTTTATATCTCTGTACCAAATTTCACTAAACCTTTCCGCCCGACCTGTCTATTTTCCCTTGGGAATAGAGTATTTTTCCGCGGTAAAAAGTAGCCTTTATCCATCCCCAAAATCTTTTGTACCTGTACCAAGTTTTATCAGAATTTTGGGCCCGCGCTACCATTTTTACCGTGGAAATGAGATTTTTCCCACTGTATATGGTAGCCTTTATCCCTCCCTAAAATCTATTATATCTCTGTACCAAATTTCACTAAATCTTTACGCCCGACCTACCTTTTTTCCCGTGGGAATAAGGTGTTTTTCCGCGGTAAGAGGTACCTACTCTAATCCATTTCATCTTTGTACCAATTTTCACCAAAACTTTTCACCTGTACTACTATTTTTCCGCGGGTAAGAAATATTTTCCTGAGGTAAAAGGAGGCTTCCTTTTACCGCAAGCTATAATATAGGCTTTATACATCCCCATGATCTTTTCTATATCTGTACCAAGTTTCATAAAACCTTTCCACCCGCGCTGCCATTTTCCCCGTGGAAATGAAGTATTTTCCCGCGGTAAAAACTAGCCTATGTCCGTCCCCAAGGTCTACTTTATCTCCTTTCCAAGTCTTATAAAAATCGGTTGAGTGGTTTTGGCGTGAAAGCGTATCAAACAGACAGAAAGACAGAGTTACTTTCGCATAGGTAATATAAGTAGGGAAGTAGGAATAGTAGGGATATATATATATTTTTGTAGATATTTTGTGTAGGTTTTAGTTGTTTATATTGTTTTATGTTTATGTTTTAGTTTTTTTATGTTTTATACAGCTTAACTTAGATTTAAATGTATCGGTTTTCCTTTTGTATTTAACGCACTGCCTCGCAGTAATTTATTGTTGCAATCCTGTACCCAAAGGGTTGCCTGGTTGAAATTGCTACCTTAGCTATAGGGCCGGCTTTTGTAGGTACACCTGTGTTGTTGTAGTTATGTTTTGTTATATTCTCGAGGGAAAAGCTAGTAAATTAAGTTTTTACTTTATTTTACGTGAGAAACAGTCTCCTGCAGTTATAAACAGACAGTCGGAAAAAAGCAACAAAAACTAGACATACTTACCTATCACAGTTTCCTCAAAGTGTTTAGGTACCTACATTAATCTTTGGGTACATACACCGTGAAATTTAACTGGTTGTTTATGCGCAATATTGGTAGTAGGTACTTATAAAACTGAACAACATTCCATAAAGAAGAAACATTGATCTCAAAATTAAATTCAACTTTTCATACAAAGTGGCCGGTCACGTGCGTGACTGAAGTTTATATGAAAAGTAGAAAATTATTTATGATATTTCAACCTATGTTCCTTAGGGAAAATTGTTCAGTTTCATGGGTACTACCACTTACGTATTATGATCCTGATCCCTCGTTCGCGTTTGGACAGATTCTGGTTTTGACATGATGAACAACCAGTTAAATTTCACAATACAACAGAAATACATAAAAGGTTTTAATGACATGACAGTTATTTATTTAGGTTTAGTGTAGAGATACCTACTCGTATTATTTCCCTTATTCTGTTGTTACAAAGCCTGCTAGCTAGCCCGTCTTTTAACGCAGTTTTTTTTTACATAGACCGACCTCGACCGACTACATCTACATATATCTATCTTCTTCTTCTTCTTCTTCTTCTCAGTCGTAAGAATAAGAATAAGAAACATTTATTTGCGGGACATCACAACACAACAGAAAATACAAAAATTAACAAGTAAGAAAAACAAAAAATTACATGGTACGGAAACAATGTTTACAGTACATATATGAATTATTGGTAATATAATCCGTATGTGCTGCGACACCACACAAAAAGGGCCTCCCTCAGCGAAAACCGCAGCCTCGTTAGGCAGCGCTGGTCTTCCGTGAGTCCTTTCGAAGGCAGAGTGGTCGTGGTTAACATGTTGAAGTGTATTAGTGGGTGGCGGTGGGTGGTGGGTGGTGGTGGTGGGTATATCTATACTCTATACTAATATTATAAAGAGGAAAGATTTGTATTTTTGTGTGTGTGTGTGTATGTTTGTAATGAATAAACTCAAATACAACTGTGCCGATTTCAAAAATTATTTCACCATTTGAAAGCTACATTGACCCTGAGTAACATAGGTGACATTTTATTTTCAAAAAAATTTGGGATCCTTACTAAGACTTCAATAATGTAACCTAAGGTGTAAAAAAAATACCCTTAAATATTCCTAATAATTGAATGGGCTCCGAAACTACAAAACCGATTTTGGTAAAACTTGGCACAAAGATAGAATAGACCTTGGAAAATAACATAGGCTACAACTTACCGCGGGAAAAATTCTCATTCCCATGGGAAAAAATGTTAAAGCGGGTGGAGTTGGCACAAAGATAGAATAAACCTTGCGGAAGAATATAGGCTAGCTTTTACCGCGAGAAAATACCTCATTCCCACGGGAAAAAACTACTAACGTGGGCGGAGCCGCGGCAGGAAGCTAGTTTCATATAAAAAAGACGTTTATTTCTACATGCTCGCGAACAACGGTAATTGAAGGTCATAGATTAGCAATTCTGTGATTTAGTATTCCAAATAGTAGTGTTATAGGTCCAGATATCGCTAACCGTGAAGTCATATATTATGACTGTTCGTCATCTATGATTGATTATTTTTGTATTTTATACCTAATTAGTTTTTAAATAACATTCGAATAATTCCTAGAAGGAAGTTTTCGTGAAACAAATAAGTTTCTTTGGGATTCCCAGAAGCCGATTTTGTTTACAAACGTGACGGGCTATCTATCTGTTTTACCCGATTGCGGTAAAGGCAAAAAGAAGTTCCTTCATACATTTGACATAAAGCTCTCATAATATTCATCATCATCATCATCATCTCAGGCTCATATGTTTAAAAGTACTTATATAAGTTGTGTAATGTAAGGTTAAATAATAAATCTATTGCATTGATTAGTTTTACTTCTTACCTATAACATTTAGTAACTAACTAGTCCTACTACATATCTAACCTACTTATTTTTTTATTTATTTTAAGTTCTTAGTTACCTAAGAAACATTCTGATAACATACCTACACTTATACAATCTTCCAAGATTTGGACATTGACTTTATTTTTAAAGCCCAATACCCAAATACCACAAAAAATGAAAATAGGTACCTACTTAAATTATTTAATGACTTAGTTAGACCAACATAGGTACTTGTAGGAAAATAATATGCAACTTTTTATTTAAATATAAATCTGCAGTCGGGTGTATCTGTCTTATTTACTTTGAATTCTAAATGATTAACATAAAAACATTATCTTGTTCTGTTTATATAAACATGGTTATACCAGTCCCACTTCAGTTAGCTTTTAGCTCTATACAAAAGACGTATTTTGTTCCTTATTGAGAAGCTCTCAAGAGCTTACAAAAAACAATCATGTTTAAAATAATTACCATATTATTTAACATTTTTCTAGCTTGGCAATTTATTTCCGTACGATGTGACGGTGATTTGGTATTTTTGATCGACGATACTGGTTCAATGCAAGACGACATCACCGAAGTTAAAACTCAAGTTGATAAATTGTTTGATGCCGCATATAATTCCAATGCTTCTCAAATTGACCAATTCTTGATTGTCACCTTTAATGATCCAGGTAAGTGGTAATTTTGGTATAGTCATAGAGGTCGTTTCTTTTTTGGGTATTGTAGACTTTATGTATACCTACCTAATAACCGTGACCTATTTTTTAGTTTTAAGCTTGTGTTGTGGGGTTCGCCTCTTAGAGCCAATCTTTTTTTATTTCGCAAGTTCAGTCAAGAGCAGTTAAAGCTAATTTTTTTCGGCCTTGCACTGTTCTTATGTCATATTCAATTCATAAGAAGGGACAAAATAAATAGGAGGGTGTCGTCTAGCTTCATCTACGCTTGACTTTCGTACGAATAATTTATGTAAAGATTTTACTTTATTTTACGGGAGGATGACGGGAGGGGACTATCCAACGATATTACAACTCGTTTTGTATATCATAAAAATATTAATCATCTCCACGACAATGCAATTTTGTATCTGAAAAGTTAATTGACTCTTTTTTTCAGATGTTAAATTTCGCATTAAAACCAAAGACAAGGAAGCATTCAAAAAGGCATTAAATGACATTGTTGTTGACGGCGGCGGAGACTGTCCGGAAATGGCGATGGCGGGACTTGAACTCGCACTCAAGGAAAGCGGAAATAATTCGCTCCTCTATTTGTTCACTGACGCTTCTGCTAAGGATCCGGAGAAAATGGAAGCAGTTAAGACTGCAGCTATAGAAAAAAAGACAAAGGTAGGATTTGTTTTTTTTTTTTAACAAAGACCGTCTAAATATAAAATAATAACAAAAATAAAATGATAGAATCTTTGGATACAATAATAGAATCAATTTATTGTCCTAAAAGAAAGTTGATTTCGTGTTTCGAAAAGCATGTTACACGAGCTTTGTCAGAAGCCTTGACGGCGCAATAATTATGACATCAGGAATTTAGGTAGGTCATAATAACCTCCAAACCCATATGATAAGCTATTATATTCGTTATTTTGTTTTTAGTTGCTGTTTATGCTGACTGGAACTTGTTATGACAATGCTAACAATCGCACTTACTTAGACTTAGCCGAAGCCACGGGAGGACAAGTGTTCACCTTGTACAAAAAAGAAGTCGGACAAGTAAGTGTATCTTACTTACATACATAAAGAATCTCTCTTTTTTCCTACCGGCGGCGGCGACGTGAGCTCACATCACAGGGAGCCTAAAACTATAAGCACCTTTAGCACAATGCCGCTCAGTGGCCCTGTGATCGCCTTCCCAAAGTAGAAAAAAAATATTTAAAAGATCAATCTAGGGCAACTGTATGGCGTATGCGCTTTTACAACAAGGTTCCAAGTGATATTTAGAATCCATTGATAAAGAAAGCTTATTACATAACAATAGACTATATAAAAGAGAATAATGCATTGGATTAGTATTGCTTTCCGGACGGGCTTTTTCAAATCCTTCTAAATAATAAATTTAGTTTATAATTGTTAATTGACCCTTATCTTTAAAATTGCAACGCCTGTGAAGTTTTTTCCGGCGAGTTCTTCTTCACAAAAGACAGCTAAATTATAAAACACGCCAGAAAAGAACATGTAACTGACAAAGACTGAAAGACTTACGTACATGTATTGTATTGTATTGTAACTGACTTAACAAGTAGGTATCGTAAAGCTAAAAACTACATCCTTTGAAGTCTTTGAAAGATTTGTGACCATTATTTCAGATGCTGGAACACGCTCGTGAAACAATTGCGGGAGGGTACAGAGGAAGCGTGGCATTATCAGTGGCAGAGGTTTCACTAGATGACGTGAAGTATGCTGGTGAGAACAGTCGCACTTTAACGGTATGTACCTACCTATATTACCTTTATTAAATACCAACTTTCCGCTGCGGCGTAGCCTATGTTACTCAGGGTGAATGTAGCTTTCTAATGGTGAAAGAATTTTTGAAATCAGTTCAGTACCTAGTGTTTGAGTTTATTCATTACAAACACACACAAATAAAATCTTTCCTTTTAATAATATTAGTATGATGAGGTATGATTAATAAATCTTTCTAAAAGACTGCGTGGCGGTTTTTATTTTACTTTGTTGTACCATCGATATTTTTACTTTGTTGTTCAATTTATAAGACCTTTAGAGTGGCTAAGCCATACTTACAACATCCTTGGGCTAAGCAACCTAATGTGGGACTGGCGTCCGACACGAATAATGGCATTAATGGCAGTGGAATAAAAAATAATTTTTAAAACATAACAAGTACCTAGCAAGTTGCAAACTCTGATCGATCAGTAAGGAGATATTATACAAAGTATGTACCAGAGACTTTCAATATATTAGGAGGGGTGTACTCCCCTACTGCTGCTAAACGTCTGTAAAGCCCAAAATTGTTGCCAAATGGTCTTTTTCTAAGTTACGTGATACTGGACTGGAGCATTTCCCCGTATCTCATCTCTTCTTATGAGACTGTAAAGCCCGACCAAAGAAATAAGAAACCTCACAATATTGCGGAACTTCAATGGAACTAATTTTATAAGGCAGATTGTTGCCATAGTCGTAAAAATATACATGTGGCGCCCCCAGAGCAGGTTTCCTATTTCTTTGGTCTGGCTTTACTTTGAATAACCTTGAACATTGAAGTATTTTTTTCTTGCCATGATAATAAAGATCTACTTTGCTTTTTCAGTTCAACATAGAGGACAGGACGAAGGAAGCTCTAGTGTCAGTATCTGGTAGCAATCCGACAGTGCGTTTGGTTGGACCAGATGGTACCACACCCAAGACAGAAGACGTCGTCTCCACTTCTGGGTCGAAGGTATGACAGCTTTTTATAATGCGTCGAGAAAAAAGTCCGGTGCTCTAGTGGGCCTAGTTACTAAGGCCGTTATCTTCCAGGCAGCCACGGGTTCTAGCCTCGGCAAGTACCAATTTGTTATAGGCACGTATTTAACGCGGTGGCAAAGTAATCTTAAATATAGGTAGAGATATGAAAAAATATTTTGCTAAAAATATTTGTGAAGTATCATTTTAAGCATGAGTGAGTATCTACTAAATAAATTACCTGATTGAAAGATGTAAACTAGCATCACAAAATAAAAAGTTGTTAAAAGGCCGCGCGCTACCGTAATTTATTGCTAGCATCGAGTAGGTATTTGTTTTGGCAACTTATTTTTTTAAGCAGAAACATAAATGCCATATTATGGCAGATAAAAGTAACAAATAGGAATTCAAAAATTTTACGACGGTGATCCTGTTTAAAATGAATGAGTAAATGAATATAAAATGAATGAATAAATATAAAATGTGTAAATTTAGATATTTTTTTTATAATTAAAATTAAGATTTAGATAAATATCAAAACCCGGTAAGTCACACCCCTACAGGAAAATGAACTATGGCACCTTATAGTAGCAGCAAGGTGGCACATTATAGCCCTTAGCCACAGAATACCAAATCCTTAGCGGCCATTACTTATTTGGTTTTAGGCTGCTTTTCCACCAGAGGTAGGTCGTAGGTAGCTAAGCGGTGTAAGAGGAAAAAATCCACCAATAGAATCACTTCATTTTCCTAGCTTCGCTCAGCTCAGCTCTGGTGGAAACCCCTACGGCCTACACATTTCCACAGCACAGCTACACATCCTCGTACGACACATTTTACTAGCACAGCTCTGGTGGAAAAGCAGCCTTATGATAGCCCCGTTTTGAGGCATTTTAATAATAATATAATTGCTGACATTTTTTTTTCTTAGTTACTAACGCTTGTTTGCGCCGCCGCCGTTTCAGTCTTTAGTCGCCTCGAAAATAATAAGACTTTGTTGTATATTTTCAAATTAGTACGTTTTATCAACAACGGTCGTGCATGTACGATGGGAAAAACATTGTTAGAAAACCTGCACAGACCTGCGAAGAAATTTTAGGCAATGTGCGAATTTGTTATGAGCACTACTACTGGGCCAGCGACAACTGGTCGGTCGACTAATCGACGAATTATTAGAAAAAAATACCTATTATTTTTTAAATTTAATGTGCTGTTTTTAATTAATTAATGTTTTCTTTTTTCAGGTTTTCAAAATACTTGAAGCGAAACCCGGTACTTACACGATTACTGTAACAAGCATTACTCCTTCGTCTGTCGTAGTCAACGAGAAAGTAGTGTCTTAAGTGTATTGTATGTAGGTACCTATAATATAATATAAAATATATAGGTACATAAATCTCCTACTATTGATGGATTGCCTGGTTGATTTACTTACTTACTAAAATTAATTTAGAATAGTGTGAGTGATCGACCAAATCCTCAAAAAATAAAGAAAATAAATGAGTAAATAAATGATAATAGGTACCTACTTGTTTTTTTAAATAACTGCCTCTTTCAAAAACACGAACATGGAATATTAGGATGTGTACGTCAACGTATTATTGCCAATAATAATTTATTGGGTCGTATCGTACATCATTGCAGCCTAAATATACCCTAGCCCTTTGAAAGCCCTAGTCTCAGAATATACAAACAAACAAACAATAAAAAAACAAAATATACTTTATTGCACATAATAAAAACAAGTACAGTACAAACAAAAACAAAAGAGAAAAGGCAAATGGCGGCCTTATCGCTCTAAGCGATTTCTTCCAGGCAACCATATAATATTATAATATATAGAATATAGTGCGAGAGCCGGGGGCCTAAATGCCAACCTACCTCATCGAGTAGGTACCCCAATAGGCTATCTCTAGATCGTTAACCGAGACACCTAAACAATAATAAAATGGTCTTCCAGAGCCGATCCTGCCGGGTAATCGAAATTTATGACGTATTTTTTTCTTAGAACTTACCTCATAAAGTACCCGAATAAAAGAAGTGCGCAACTGAACTACGACACATACTTCTGCGAAACACAGAACTGCGACAAAATTTTATCCCGACACTTGATACTGCGACACACTGAAACACGACATTTCGACACTCCCTAGGAATAACATCGTAACTCAATTTTAGCGATTTTTCAGGAGAGCGATTTAAAGTTTAAAAAAATATTCTCGACTACATTTTTTAATTTATAACAGTGATTTTTTTATACATAGCATACATTTGGCGATCTCTTTCTATTTTTTTATTTGTTTTTATCGTAAAAAGCCGCTTTCATAGAGTTTTATGACTTACAATTAAATCTATTTATATTTAATACGTATAATAACATTGTAAATTGAGATACAAATAATACAATGATAGAGAAATGGATGAATTTACGGGGTATATGATTGTATGTCTGAGTTACGATGAAATTATCTTTACAAATTTTGAGTTATGATCTTATTAATACAAGGAATATCATGTTAAGTATGGAGAATTATGAAGATAAATACACAATGATTATGGAAAAGGGTATGTATAAATCTTCACACCATAATTCGAATGAATAACCGTAATTAATAAAACAAAATCATAATGTATTTCAGCATAGTACAGGTTCTGCCTAGTTTGGGGTCAGATGGCCGTGTGTGAGATGTCCCACATATTTAATATTTTTTTAATATTTCGACATAGATAATAGAAAAACAATGTTTTATAACATTCTTATGTAAGTAAAGCGTTTAATAACGTACTTACTTACATAAGGAATAATATTTTTATTTTTATTTAAAAAAGCAGCACATAAAAAACTCTTTTCCTCAAACAAATCGCGTGACTGTTATTATAAAAAAGAAATAATACTTAGTTTAGTTTTGATTTTGTGTAATTTTTCCAATCACTATCGCTACATAGTATAAAACAAAGTCGCTTTCTCTGTCCCTGTCCCTATATCCCTATGTATGCTTACATCTTTAAAACTACGCAATTTTGATACGGTTTTTTTAAATAGATAGAGTAATTCAAGAGGAAGGTTTATATTATGTATAATACATGCATAATATACTTAAAGATAACCCACAATAACCATTTCCCGTGCGAAGCCGGGGCGGGTCGCTAGTAAATTATAAAATAGAACAAATACAATTAAATATATAAAAGTTATGAAGATTTTGCACAGCAGTGTAAAGACAAAATTAAATAAAATGTTATTTTATAAATTATTAAAAAAGGGACACAAAATCAAAACTTAACTAAATCAAATTGCCTACTTACTTAACATTTTCGAGTAAACTTTAAATTAAGTAATTGTTGATGATAACAGAAATAAAATTATAATAAGTAAGTACTTATCCTATCACGAGTATTGAAATTATTATTATTATTTTTAGTATTGTTATTTCGTTTAATATTATTATCATTATTTATCATCATCATCATACTAATATTATAAAGAGGAAATGATTGTTTCTCTGTTTGCATTGAATAGGCTCCGGAACTACTGAACCAATTTCAAAAAATATTTTACTGTTGTGAAGCTACCATGATCCCTGAGTAACATAGGCCATATTTATTTATTTTTAATTAGGGATACTTACTAAAACTTCAACAATGTAAAACTTCAGTAGGTGTAAAAAAATACCTAAAATACTCCTATATTATTTGGTGAAACTTGGCACAAAGATAGAATAGACCTTGGCAACAACTTGGAAAATTCCTCATTCCCACAGGAAAAACTATTAAAATGGGCGGAGCCGCGGCGGGAACCCGGTCGTCAGTATTATTATACTTATTAAAATTTTATTTCTGTTACAATAAGTATTTTTTAAGATTAAATTAAATATGCGGAAAGGTTTTATTTTTAATTTGTCTGATGATCTAACAATTATCGTCTTCATCAATATCATTTTCGTCGCCTTCAATACCAGATCAACATTCCTCTGTTCCAACAGGATTTTTTAAAATAAAATGAATGATAAGCAACTGGAATACTCTTCGCTGTGCATAAACTCCATAAATCTCTATATTTCGCAGCTGTTATATAGGCTCAGGCTCTTATAAAGGATCAGTAGGCTTTCTGTAGACTCTAATCGATAGTTAAGACGTCGATACTATCTTGTTTGTCCTCGTGAGCCGCGACCACGACCACGTTTGCAACCATGTTTACATCGACGTCCTTGCCCAACCCGTCATGACCAAATCCGGTTTGTCTTTGGTGGACCGAATGCATTAAACATATGTCATTTGTAAAACAAACGTCGTCGTAAAAGTTATATTGGAAATGAATAAGATTGGACGCAGCACTAGAAAAATAAATATGCTTTATCTTTGTCCATTGAACTTTTGTGTTATTTGTGTCTGTATTCCAATTCGGATATTGCTGACTATTTTTTTTAAGTCTTATATTAAATCTTGCGTGACTTCAGTCAGCTGGCACGGTTCACCAGAATATTTAGCACATTTTATTATAGTTGCTCATTGATCAGGTGTAGGTATACACCGTTTGCTTTGCATGCAGTGTGTACTAAAAACTTGCCAATAAAAATTTTTAAATAAATATACATTGTTGTAGTTTTTAAACAGCTAATATTTTGTCCGTGTAATAAGATTGTATATCAATATAGTATGTTTTTAATGCTGAAAAATATTTAGTTTTTAAAAGTCGACATGGGTTACGTTGCTGTAACTCTAGCTATCTCCGGATCTACTTAACTTAGAGATACATTTCTAAGACGAAAAAATGGAGAAAAATACGACGAGAAAGGATATGAACTTAACTCGTTTTCATTGTAACTCAAGTTACGATGTTATTCCTAGGGAGTGTCGATTTCGTTACTCCGAGATGTTATTTGATAATTCGGAAAATAAATTCGGTGATTGCAAATTTTTCATTATTTTATTATAAAATAAGTAATTATTCGTATTACTTTTTACTTTATCATAGTATTCATTTATTTTTGAGATAAATTCTGCTAAAATTTGTGGTTCTCATATGACGTAAGCCCGTTGATAAAAAGGAAATGTGGCCCACATGAGGCCATTGTCCTACAAGCTGGTGGCATCAGTTAACCTTTAATTAATTTATGTAAAAAAAATTAGGTCTGCCATTGCGTAGCTTGCCGGAAGTACTTGGCAGACCTCTTGAAATGTGCCCATCCGACACCCTTCACCTACCTCATCGAGTACCTCGATGAGACCAACGCCAAAAAATAACCAAAATGCCTGTGATAATGAATTACAAGGTCTGCCAGGTCAAAAATATTGATTATTTTTCGAGTTATTATTGTTTAAAGGGTGGGGGGTGCCACTTAACCTGGTAGGCCCCTTAAACTCCGGTATCATTAGAATCATGTAAGGACCACCCTTGCATTTCAATGATCTCGTGTCAAGAAATGAAAGTTACTGATGACTAGGCTGTATAGGCTTGAACATTTGCCTTTCCCATAAAGGATAAAATAACTTAAAAAAAAGACTAGGCTGTATGGTAGAAGAACCCTTTGCCTGCTCCATACGCGAGCTATCACACTGGCGACAAAGACAAAGTCGTGCAAAAACGAAAAGGGACGCAGTTATGCGTTAGAATGAGATACAAATACACCGCGCTCACTCTTGCGCATAACTGCGTCCCTTTTCGTTTTTGCACAACTTTGTCTTTGTCGCCAGTGTGATAGCTCGCTAAGCGACCTATTTCATTGACATCGACAAAAACGAAAAGGGACGCAGTTATGTGTTAGAATGAGATACAAATACACCGCGCTCACTCTTGCGCATAACTGCGTCCCTTTTCGTTTCTGCACGACTTTGTCTTTGTCGCCAGTGGGCGGAGGCCCCGGCCGGCCCTAGGCTAGGCACAACCAACAGTAGGAATAGAGAAGAAATCGAGAAGAAATGGCGGGTTCATTGTTTCGTCCTTTTTAAAATTAGTTTCCTATGGTAATTGTTGTGTTAAATTGGAATTATTACGATAATGTGTGTGCCGATAACGAAGAACTATTCAATGAAACTGAGACATCATAATGAGTGGTTAGCTGTTTTATTTCTGGTTTGATAACCCGCGTTAAACTCCGATATCATTGGAATGTAATGAATAATGATCACCGATCACCCTTGCATTTCAATGATCCCGTGACAAGAAATGAAACTACTTTATGGCTTGTTTACACGTATTAAGTTGTTAAGTAGTTAACTAAATTTTAAGTTAAAATTAACTTAATTTTAAGTAACCGATCGTTTACACGCTTGTCTAACTTATGCACTCTTTAGTTCACTGTACTACTTAAGTACTTCACTAAATTGTTGAGTTCACACGTAACTAAATGACAGTTTAGTAGAAAGCCACGCCTACCGGGGAATGCAAGCGGTGCGGGAGGCGCGGCTACTTAATCAAAAATAGACTAGATTCTATTTCACTTGTTCACTTAACCACTTAATCGTTTACTTACCACTTGCGACTAAAGAGCTCTTAAGTGGTTGTTTACACGCAAGAATTAAGTTAAAATTTAGTTAAAATTTAGTTAATTACTTCGTCACTTAATACGTGTAAACCAGCCATTAAGCGACCTATCACATTGGCGACAAAGACAAAGTCGTGCAAAAACGAAAAGGGATGCAGTTATGCGCAAGAGTGAGCGCGGTGTATTTGTATCTCATTCTAACACATAACTGCGTCCCTTTTCGTTTTTGTCGATGTCAATGAAATAGGTCGCTCGCTTAGCGAGCTATCACACTGGCGACAAAGACAAAGTTGTGCAAAAACGAAAAGGGACGCAGTTATGCGCAAGAGTGAGCGCGGTGTATTTGTATCTCATTCTAACGCATAACTGCGTCCCTTTTCGTTTTTGCGGGACTTTGTCTTTGTTGCCAATGTGATAGGTCGCTAAGACGTTCAAAATGAATACAAGAAATGACTAATGAAATGACGGACGACGAAATGAAACTGAAATAATGAATGGAAGTTTGACTCGGATATGTTAGAAACTATTAAAGACCAGGCTGTATGGGCTTAAAACCCTTTGCCTTTTTCATGATGGGATAAAGCGAGCTATCACACTGGCGACAAAGACAAAGTCGTGCAAAAACGAAAAGGGACGCAGTTATGCGTTAGAATGAGATACAAATACATCGCGCTCACTCTTGCGCATAACTGCGTCCCTTTTTAGCCGCGATTAGACTACACAATTTGTTGGATACTTTCTCAGTTAGGATCCTTACTAAAGGCCTGTATTCACTTTGATTAGTGCGAGTGCAGGTGATTAGTAATTGCGAGTGATTAGCACAAGTGTGTAGTGCAAGTAGTGTCCAATTCTGTTTAGTGGATTTGTTTAGTAAATTCAGTTGTTAGCCATCGACCAGCAAGTATGGACCAATGGCAGGCGCGCTGCGTGTGAGGGGGAAGTGAGGGCGCGCGGGACGTGGCTACTCGCAGTCCACTTGCAAGAAAAATAGAACACGCTTCTAATCACGTTACTACGCAGTCAACTAATCACTTGCACTAATCAGTCGCTGTCCACACGTATTTTCTCCTAATCACTAATCACCTGCACTAAACACCTGCACTAATCACTAATCAAAGTGAATACAGGCCTTAAGGACAAGTGTAATTGCAGTAAAGGCCTGTATTCACTTTGATTAGTGCGAGTGCAGGTGATTAGTAATTGCGAGTGATTAGCACAAGTGTGTAGTGCAAGTAGTGTCCAATTCTGTTTAGTGGATTTGTTTAGTAAATTCAGTTGTTAGCCATCGACCAGCAAGTATGGACCAATGGCAGGCGCGCTGCGTGTGAGGGGGAAGTGAGGGCGCGCGGGACGTGGCTACTCGCAGTCCACTTGCAAGAAAAATAGAACACGCTTCTAATCACGTTACTACGCAGTCAACTAATCACTTGCACTAATCAGTCGCTGTCCACACGTATTTTCTCCTAATCACTAATCACCTGCACTAAACACCTGCACTAATCACTAATCAAAGTGAATACAGGCCTTAAGGCAGTTAGCATTCTACTTATCGGAGATTGACGGGTCCCGACCGTTCTTACTTCCTTAAGGCCTGTATTCACTTTGATTAGTGCGAGTGCAGGTGATTAGTAATTGCGAGTGATTAGCACAAGTGTGTAGTGCAAGTAGTGTCCAATTCTGTTTAGTGGATTTGTTTAGTAAATTCAGTTGTAGCCATCGACCAGCAAGTATGGACCAATGGCAGGCGCGCTGCGTGTGAGGGGGAAGTGAGGGCGCGCGGGACGTGGCTACTCGCAGTCCACTTGCAAGAAAAATAGAACACGCTTCTAATCACGTTACTACGCAGTCAACTAATCACTTGCACTAATCAGTCGCTGTCCACACGTATTTTCTCCTAATCACTAATCACCTGCACTAAACACCTGCACTAATCACTAATCAAAGTGAATACAGGCCTTTAGTTAGGAAGTTAGCATCCTTACTAAGGATGTTAGCATCCTTACTAAGGACGGGTGTAATCACAGTAAGTAACTTAGCACCCTTAATGCGCATGCGCGCACTCAGTCACCGCGCTGAGCTCAATGCGAGCGGGTGTATTTAATGCCGTAATTTTTAGAGATGGATGTCCTCACAGAAAGAAAAAGACGTTTTACAATATAATCGATATACCTATGATACGATAGGTACCGCGTTCTTTTGGAAATGTATGAAAATATCGATCCAAATGTAACTTTAAAAACAATAAAAAAGAAAATTGATGACATGAAGACGACATTTTATAGAGGCACTAGCTTTCCGCCGCGGCTCCGCCCGCGTTAACAGTTTTTCCCGTGGGAATGAGGTATTTTCTTACTCTTGTTACTCAGGGTAAATGTAGCTTTCTAATGGTGAAAGAATTTTTGAAATCGGGTCAGTAGTTTTTGAGTTTCTTCATTACAAACATACACACAAAAATACAAATCTTTCCTCTATATAAAATCGGCAGCCTACTTAGGACAGTGTAAACAGAATAGCCTTACTCCAATTTGTAGAACGCCAATTTGTCAGAGGCTAACAATTGTGTAGTCTAATCGCGGCTTTTGTTTTTGCACGACTTTGTCGCCAGTGTGATAGCTCGCTAAGAAGAACTAAAAAAATATTTCCTTCCTCCTTCACTCACTAAACTCACTTCCAGGCTGCAGGGCAAGCATGTAAGACCGCGACAGGCTCGAGAAGCTGTCAAAACGCGACATAGAGCCTGTCTCGCGGAGTTGTCGCGGGGAGCTAGCACAGTTCCCGCGAGAGAGACACAAAAATGGCGACCTTATGTCAATCGGCGAGAACGCGACGGAATTGTCGCTTTGGCTAGCACGTAACTTTCATTAAGCGACTTAGACATTCGCTTTTTGACAGTTCTACGCGTGATAAAGTCTTCCACGTTCTGAGTGCGCGAGAGCAAGGCGAGAACGTTCAATAAAGAGGCTAACTTGAAAAGTGATTGGAAAAATCTATAATTTTCTTCATAAGTAGGTAACTTTCACTTCGAAAGTACTTACCTTAATTCTATATTAATAAACAATACTTAATGTGTAAGTAAATATGTATGGTTGGCTACTAATAAAGATGGTCAACTCCTTCATATGATGGTAGCGGGGCTACTCCAAATGTATGCAATTTTCTCAGGCAATTCCTAATGCTTTTCATTATAATTATAGAGATTATCATGAGATTAACTCATGATTGAATAGAATCTTACAATAATACCATAAACAAAAATATCAGAAATGATGTTGAACCTTTAATAAGACTGCGTCTAGTGTTTAGCTTACCATTGTAAAAGAAATAAAGAAAACTTATTATTACCTATATACTATAATACTTGTAAGTTAAGTAGGTTCATATTAATTCTATATTGAATAAACAAAACAATAGCAAACCATCTCTGAAAGTAAATATGTATGGTTGGCTATGAATATATTAGTAGCGGGGCTGCAATTTTTTTCTCAAGCAATTGTATATGCTTTTTCATTATGATTTAGCATAATTGTGGAGATTTTCAAACCTCATGATTGAATAATATCTTACATAAAACCATAAACAGAAATTAGATTATAGTATCAATTAAAATTTTAATATTTCTTGTATTATTTGTGTGTATTATTTCTTATATTATCTTTAGGTTGGTTGGGACATGTTGGAAAAGAAAATAAAGAATTAATTTATTAACATCTTTGTGTATTTTAACAAATCTTTGTAATAATAGACTGGGAAGGCATAAGTCCAGCAGTAAACTGTTATAAGCGAAATAAATAGTAGTTGATGCACCATAGTGTTGAAATTTAATTGTTTATACTTTTGTAGTCAATGTAATGACTAACTAACAATAACACAGCTACAACTGCTTGCTGAATTTCCATTCCCTGCAGCACGTTCACTATGGCACTCCGCAATGACACTCCTAAATGGCATCTTCAATTTTATTGCCAAATAATAATTATGTTGGCTTTTTCATACAGTTGCCGTCCGTGTAATTCAACTTTTGTTGACAAAAGGCAAGAGCACAGTCAGCACAGCTGTCTTTGGTATGAGGAACCTAAAATAGACACAATCATTAGTTTTTTATTTTGTAATGTACAATAATATCAGTTCTCTCATTTCATAATTCGCCAGTAAATACCTAAGTTACGTAAACCAATTACCTGTAAAAATATTCTTCAATATCTCATGTTCTGCATTGTGAATCAACATTGATATCCTCGAAAATAGTTCAAGTTCGAAAAAGTATATAATTCAAGGGTCAGCAATTATTGAACACACGGTAAGGTCTTCTTGAACGTCCACATTGGTATCAAAGTTTAGATCACGATCATAACTCCATCCTAGAGAATAAAGCGTATTATGTTAGACATTAAAATAATATAATAATACAAGGAAAATATACGAAACAATGTAATAATGTGCTTTCCAACGTACCAACTAGCGAGTGATGCGGATTTCCTTGTGAGTACATCTATCTACCGATAAAAATCGCTAGGCAATCAAGAAAAAGATATTTAATTTTATTAAACGAGTTTTATCAATAAATACAAGCAAAACGAATTTTTTTTTCGCAGTTTTTTTATGCTGACTGACATATGCGTTTAAGTTAAGACGAACATTTATGGATGGAGTGATGAAAAAAGATAGCGCTATACAACATTCCTTGTTTTTTATCTCGCTCTAACACTTTACTTGGGGTAGCGAACGAACGAATGAATGGAATGTCCACTTGGTAGGAATATGGTAGAATTTTTTTTGTTATAATGGTAACACCATTTTCTCTACCGCGAGACTGCCGACTCGCGCTGCAAAATGTTGTCGCGGGAGAGTTACATGCTAACAAAAGCGACAAATTGCAGTGAGGCGAGCGAGCTCTCTCGTCTCGCGTCGCCTCTCGCCTCATTTTACATAGTAGCCATGCTGGTGTCAGTTGCTATGTCGCTGTCAAATCTGACTTGAAGCAGCGCTGTTCTGAAATTTGGCCCGTTAATTCTTTAGAGAAATTTTGACAGAATAGCACTAGATGTCTATTTAACATTTTATGTCAACATTGAACCTATTTTCGTAGATAGACTTCTTCTAATTTGGATTTATGGTTTTGTGGTTGCTTAGCAACCGTACTGTTGATGTCAAATGAAAAAATAATTGTAAACATGTCAACTCAAATTCTAAGTGATAGTGAGATATACCTATATTATTTTTTTCAGTTCTCTGTTCACTGTTGATTCATTATTTGTGTCGTATCATCGAAGAAAAAAAAGCCAAAGAGACTTCTTATTTTGTAATCTGTAGTTTAATTGTTCATATTTTATAATTTATCCTAGAGAATAACGTCCGAAAGAACGTGCGTATGTTTACATTGGTGCAATTAACTCGTGAGCAGAAAGACATGGACTCC
This sequence comes from Teleiodes luculella, assembly GCA_948473455.1. NCBI lineage: Eukaryota > Metazoa > Arthropoda > Insecta > Lepidoptera > Gelechiidae > Teleiodes > Teleiodes luculella. The sequence goes on along the minus strand of OX419599.1, from coordinate 7,030,645 downwards.
AACCAAAGCATGGCCATTCTCTTGATTTAATATACAGGAATATAAGAATGCCTTGGAGGTCAGCAGCTGATAGATGGAATGCTGATGAAGTGGCTACAAAAACTTTGGGCAGTTATAAAAAGCAGAGTAATACGTGGTACCACGCTACTTATTATAACAAACTTTATTTTTGAGAAGATATTATGTATTGAACAACGTTTTGAAGTTTTCAAATCCAAAAATATATGTGTCGGATTAGTTGTATTTGCTCTAGCACTACGACGGAAGGAAGATCGGATCGGTATACGATATTTTTTATGGTGCTCTATACATAAGAATATGGAAGAGGATCTTGCAATTGCATTGAATGGGGTCCGGTATGCATTCTTCGTGTTACGCTTTCACTTCGCTCTACTCGACATCTTGTCTTCGGTAATATTGTTGGAGCAAATATATTTTTTGTCCACATAGGTAAACCTACTTATCTATTGTAAGAAGGCCCTCTGGGTTTTAGCCCCGTTATGTTCACATTGGTCACCACATCCCTTTGATTTATAAGAGGCACCATATAGAACATGGACAATTTAAAATTGAGACAGCAAAGAGATGCTTGAACACCAAGTCGTTACAGCAGTGAAAATACGACTATAAATGAGAAAGAATAAAGTAGTAATTAATATAAATCTAATATGTATTACATTTTGATACGACTATTTACGCTGATACAATAACATAATATAATTGTGTCGCATGCAGTTGTGCTTGAGTACCAAGTTAGGTACCACAGTGAAAATACGACCATAATTTTAAAAGAAGGATTTGGATAATATAATATAATACATTGTGGCAAACATTACTTCGACTTTTGATATTGGTTTTTATTTTATCAAGCATACATAGCACACAATATTATGTACCGAATAATAGTGGCTTGCTATTGTTCTTTTGTATATCAGAACAATGTACTGCACTGTGCACTTTTTAATTGCTTTAAGTTAAATGTGGATTGCCGATTCATTTGAAAGCTATTTTATTTCATTTATTTATTTCATATTGTCTTCAGCTTGTTTTTATATTTTCCTTAAATCTTTCAAAAGGTTCGCAGTGCATAGTTGTTCTAAATTGTGCAAAAGAACCTTAGCTATCCACTGACAGGTACATAATGTTGTGCGCTATGCATGTTTGACACCGAAAAAAAAATATTTTTAAAAAAAAGAAACCGGGACAAATTTTCAGAGTGCGCTTCAAAATAGAGATGCGCAAAACGGTACCCGAAGGAGTGATGCAACATCACTCATCACTTTCATTCAAGTAATATTACTTTGTGATATTACAATCACTCGAAACATCACTTGAGAATACTTGAGATTTTGGCATTACATGCAACTTTAGGTGGTTCATTACATAGTGATATGATACTCTGTGTACCACAACATCACATTCGACCGAGCGTATACTAGTATGTGTGTGTTTTATGTGTATTTTATTTCGTGTAGTGATTCCGCCATCCATAAAAATGATAATGATGGAAAATGTTGCCTTTTAGACCTTTAAAATGAACACCAAAATTGCATACAATACTTCTACGGCTCATAGAATTTTAAACAGAACCATTAAACGGAACTGTAGTTAGCATTTTGATGCAATTGATGTCAAGTGATGAGTGATGTTCGGATACGTCGCGTAATGAGTAATGTTGCATCACTGCTCCAAGTGATATTACTTGCGTGATATTACTCGCATCACTTACCCATGTCTACTTCAAAATCAGTTGGCATGAAAACACGCGAGAGGGCACTCTTCCCCCCGTATTTAATTATTTTTTCTCTTTGCTCACTTCCATCAAGTTGCTTCCATCCAAGTTCCACTCACAGACTTTTTCTGTTTTTCATTTCATTTTTGGTTTGGTTGGTTGGTAGGTAACATAAATATTGAATTGAATAATAATTGGTTGGTTTGGTTAAATTCGGTTTGGTTGATTTTCGGTTGTGTGTGGTTTTTTTGTAGTTCGTTTGGTTGTTAAAGTTTTTACATACGATTACGAGGTTGGTCATGTCATGGGTGGATTTGGTTGCTTTTCTTTGTTCGCAACGATGATTCTGTGAATTTCGGTTCACTGCATTTCCATCTGCGTCTGTGCTAATACCCTCATTACCATTGTAACCCATGGAGTATGTATAGTATAATAGTGTCACTATTTTCTATGCGAATGCCAAGCAGACAGATCCTGTGCTCGATCACGCTATACGTGCATTGGGGTGGTGTACCTATTGAAGAGGTGAAAGCGTGTTCATCATACTTATTGAAAGGTGTATTAGTCAGAAATAAAACACAGTTTGACAATGTAGGACAATGTGTTGATCAAAGAGAAAAAATGTTGATTTTATGGCTACAGTTTGAGATGTAGGTCATGGTCAGAGTGAAGTTCGGAAAAAAATGTTTTTGTTTATGTAGGAGTGTGACTAGATGAAAGCAGCATACAAAATCTTAAAGCTGACTCTTTGAGTTATAAATGTTCAGATAGTCATCTTCCAGATGAAATCATAACTACTATTTGGTCTCTGATGCTTGTGTAGTTTTGTCTATATATTGTTCTTGTAAGAGACAATGCTTTCCAAACTACAATCCTTTGGGACGCTGAAAGTCCTAACATTAATTTTGACTGCTATTTCTTTTTGTGAATGATGCATGCATGCCCACAGATGTAGGAAAGTGCTGGTAGCGAGATAATTTCTGAGTTTATATAAATAGCCTGTCACAATCTGTGTTACAGCATAAATATAAACAATGATATTGGATCTCAACTGAGCATCTTCGGCCTCTGTGGGTTTAGGCTTTAAGTTGTTAACAATTCCAAACTTGAGCCTACTCTGGAATCAGGGGGTGAATAGGCCTTAATCCACGTTGGCCCAGTGCAGGTCGGTCAACTTCACACATTCACATTGCAATTGCAGGGCTTTAAATTACATAAAAAAAACTAAAATAAAGAGGAATCAATTATTTATTCGTCAAATAAAAAACAAATATGAATATGCAAATGATTGTTGGTAAAGTAAATGTCAAGCAAACGTCACTGTTAATACTGCGGAACTATAATATAAATAATTTATTAGGTATAAAAATGTGGTAGCTTTGCACTTGTAGTCCTGTGTTATTATATAAACTATTGTTTGTTAAGTAGGTGATATTTCAGGTTCCCAACATTATCATATTTCATTTTGTAATCCTTCCATCTTCATAAGGTTGAATACCTTTCATGCCTCGCTTGTCTTGAGAGATTTAAATATTTCTGACCATTCCGTTTATTCACTCCATGCCATGTTTAAAAAACACAAACCGATTTGATTTCCAAAAATAAAATTTTATGCTAATATTTTAGCAGTAATAATGCAGCAAAAAAAAAGAAAATGGCTCTATATTATTGGCAAGCTTACTTGTTGGAAGGTCAAGTTGCATTTGTTGGTTATATCCATCGGTCAAAACACAACTAAAAATGATTTCAGCAAGTTATGAAACTTGTGCAAACTGTAAAACAAATGTTGAAATAATAAGTTAGAACTAGTTCCATCGCATATCCCTTTACAGCAGAAGAAAATAATTTACTCAGACTAGTATCAAAATTCACATCAATTTTCTCTAAATAGCATGGAAAAAATAAAAAAATCCTTAAGCTTCTTCAAGTCCGGTGAAGCTTGATTGGTCGTACCTTTTCGACACAAGAATATGTCAATTCAAAAAAATACCTGAAGCTTCTGGCTTTCTGAAAAATACCCTCACAAGTGTGGGGCTTATCAGACAGCTCGAGATGTGAGTTCTGTCTGGTACAGGGTATGTTTTGATATTAAATGAAAATGTAATTATGAGTAAGTCGTTTTAATCATCAGTATCATATAGTCAAACATTCGGTATAATATTTTTGATAAAAGAATCAACAGTCTATTATGCAACTAAAATATTATTTCCTTATCAATCTTCATTTGATATGAAACTTAAAAAAACAACACAAACACACAATAATTTATTTAAACTCATACATACCTACTGTTTAATCGCATGAAATCTTATTATAATTTATCAAAAGCTCGTCTGACGTTACGGAGGTTCCGGTTTTTTATCCTGGTGGGATCCGTCGAACAAATATCACTTTGTAAGATTTTCCCCAGTTTGGTTAGGATGTTGCACCTGATTGTTCGAAAAGAAAGAAGATTCCGTGCTTCGGAAGGCACGTGTCTTATGTCAGGTTTACACTCTCGCCGTGGCTTGCCAAGCCTACGGGACGCAGTTATGCGCTAGAGCAGTGGCGTGCACAGATAAATTCAACAGGGTAGGCAAACTATTTTGTAGATATTAAAAAAAAATCAGTTGAGTGTCCGTTCTAAATGTTCTTTTTTTTTTTATCAAATTTTTATTGAGGCTTCTGACGCTCTTGGCGACAATGCCAGCCTCATAGTTTTGGACGATGGTTTGGAGAACCTTTAACGGTTCTTAACCGACATATTATAAAACAAATACAACAACCTCGCATCTTTCGACGATGAAGAACTCAATAGCACATTTACCTGCCCGCCATGCAGACCCCGAGGTTTCTAAGGTCACGATTCCGATCACACTCCGCCAAAAAGTGGAAGATATCTTCTATAACATTACAATAAGCACACAAAGGTGACTCTCTCCTCTTGATCATGTGATATTCTAAATGTTTAATTTTATAATCACTTTCGTCATAAATCCTGCTTTCCCATCTTGTATCTGATAAAGATTTTATTGTTACTTGCCTTTGATTAATCCCAGCGTTTGCTGGAACTTGAAAATAATAAATAAAGGAGAACCGGCAATTTATCCGCTCCAATAGCAATGGCTGTAGTGTCGTTAGAAAGGTCTTGCCATGGCCAACAATGTTTACTTAGATGACTTGATCGAAATCATTGTGAGTTTGGAGATATACTGATTTGAAAATAATCAAAAAAATTCTAGAAAAAAAGTTTCATAGAAAAAATAATAATAACTGCAGCCGTAGTCATTATCTTTGCTTTTCTATATTGATATACAATACTATTATGCCATAATAAAATAACGTCATTAATAAAAATAATAATTATTACACATTATAATATAATAAAAATTATAATTATTGCATGATTATTATAGTACAAGTTTTGTTTAGTTTGGGACTAGATGGTGTTGTGTGAATTGTCCGAGGATATTTATTTATTATAATATAAAAAACGTCAGAATAAAGATTATTTAAGATAATTATGAACATTATATTATTCAATAATAATTAATACCTACAGGCCTTGATTTTAAAATATACCGTCATGTTAATAATGTGTTATTGTAATAATTATTTTTCTTTGAGTGATAATAATGATGAATTATAGTTTAACCAACTTGAATATCTCATATTATATAATGTGAGCACAGGTGCCCATTGTACGGCATCCTGTGAGACAAGAACAATAATGTTGGATTATGTCATTTACGTTGTCTGTGGTGTCGTTTTTTATTAATAAATAACAATAGTATGTCCTGGATCTGATATGTCGTGACTGTATGCGCCCGCGTAGCAGCCAGACGTCGTCGTCCGTCAATGTCGTAGTCCGGTAAATCTTCAAGAGCGATTTCTCTATTATATTTCAATCAAATATAGCCCATCTCGCATATGCTCATTGCAGTATGACCTCGCGAGCTTCAATTGGTATGTACCCAAAGAAAGAAATAGAACGTGCTCTTCTGATAGGCGGGGGAAGTTTTGAACGCCATTTGCCTCAATTCTTTGAAAATCAGCTCTTCTGTTGTTGAGATTCTTCCTTTGTACAGAACTGTAGAAGGTTTGGTTGGGGAATCCATTTTGTTCCTTATTATGTTCAAAAATGTTTCTGCATGATTGCTATCAGCGATAGGTTCATGAAAATGGTTTATGAGTGCTGCGGCGATTCTGAAATTGGTCATCATGTGTGGAAGAGTTCTGTTAAAATATGATTGCCGGAAGAGCTTAAAATCGCGTTTGAATTTCCCATTTACTACTTCTACAACCCATCGACATATCGTCACCGCTCTAGCATCATTAGCTTGCTCAGCAGTCAGCTGTGTCTCGTTTCTATATTTTGTTGGTGGCATAATATGACTCGTAACCACAGGCATCAATGTCGCATAAACTGTCCCTGAGTCAGCTTGCAATAAGGCATGTAAAGGATTCTCTTCGTCGTTCATTATGTCGCTCATTATGTTTGCATCTGTCTTTGTGGCAGCGTATGGACCCAATACGTCGATTATATATCCATCTGAACAAACGATTAAAAATTTCTTTTAAGAGATTGCGGTACTTGTGCAAGCTTAAGACTGCCTTTGAAATAAAAAGTTCGAGCTTTTGTTGATATATATATAAGTGCCATCAAATATTAATATCGCTCTATTATTTTCTTCGTTGCCAAACAAAGCCTTTGGAATGGTAAGGTTTCTTTCTAATACCTCGTTCCTTCGTAAATGGTCCCAACCTAAATGTAGTATCACATACTCATTCTTGAGGCATTCACGCGCAAGTCGCGCAACACGTAACCAGCGCCCCACCGTTCTTTCTGACACTAGAAATAACGATGCTAATCTACTATCTGCATCTCCGGTTCGCAGTTTGATCAGGTACATACCTAAAGCATTTCTGGGATTACTGCAGTCTTGATTTTGGAATATGGAAGGCACTTGCTCTAGTATGGCATCGAACTGTTGGATGTACGTCCTGTCCAAAAATGCATTTCTGCATTGGTCAAAGCACCAATCGTGTTGAAGTCGAGCCTAGGTCCACCACGCTGCAAATATTTTCTCGTCATATTACAGATATCCGTGAATTGTTCTCCATTAAAACAATGCGTTACATTACAATGTTCAGGCAACTCATCCCAAATATTACCCTCGAGGTGTTGCCTGCACACTCTAGCACCATCGGGAATATATAACTTGTGCTCAGTAAACATGTGCAGTTTCATAGACTCAGGTATGCGATGGCGTGTTCTATTTCGGCAATAATCAAATATGCAACGCCTTGGAGTATTTGGAGCTCGCATGTAGTCTGGGACTTGAAGTTCCTGGGCATCCAGTTCTATTTCAGGCGCAGCTGGAACCATGTCTTCATTTTGTCTAACACCGTTCTCAATTCTCTGCCAACACCTATGACAGACACGTTGAGTATTGTTGAATGCCACCTGAAAAAAATTAAACTGCGATGTAGACGTTTTTATTTATTTACTGTGGTTTTTCCGACGTTTTGTCATAAGCAAACACAACGGCAATATATGGTAAGCTCTGTCGGTCAATCGGTAGGAACTTAGAAGAATAGCATACCCCTAATACTCACAAACAATAACATGAGCAGGTAAAAATAAGGCCTATCCGACCACCGCTTTTTGTAACCGGTTTAAGCATTGGGTGGCGCGGCGGCGCATTCTTTTGTCCTCGGCGTGATTATTTTGTTATTAAAGTATATCATATCATATATATGCCAAAATAACATTTTTTTAAGTGAGTAAGTACTACGAACTGAAAACATCAATTACGCGGCTTCACGCGAGATTGACCGCACTTCTCGCTTATCGCACTGCACTTGGAAAGCTATTGGCCTAAACTAATATTCTATAACTATAGCTCGATAATCTCCATAAAGACTTGACTGCATTTATCCCAACTCTGAGTCTGGTAGAGGCTCCGAGGTGATTTATACCCAATGTTTGCAGCAGTGTTGCAGTGGTCTTGGCAACTGAGTATAAATCATCGGCAGGGTTCTTTCCTTGTGGGCGTATACTTGGGACTTCTGTCCCAAATTGTGATACAAAGCTCCCATCAATGTACCAGGATGTGTACTCTGCAAAATTCTCCTTAAAAAAGAATGTCTTGTCTGGGCTTAGATTTATGCCTATCATTGACAAATTCCGTTTGTTCTTTCCCACACATCTTAATAGGCCCTCCGCGTTTTGAGCCAAGTACTTGGTTGTAGAATCATCACTTGACCGTAAGGTGACTACTTTCATTTCACTAGGTTGCATATTGTAATTTGCTGCCAGAAGCCCATATGTAGTTGAAGCAGCATTCAGCATGCCCATAAGCATCCCTCCGTTGGATAATAAGAATTCATGATGACACACAGTTTTGACTTGATTTCTTCAAACCATGTTTTTGTTCTTTCATTAAGGTATTTCTGACATCCTTCCTCCCATTTGAGCCTTGTGAAATGTTTTTCATTTTGAATCATGATCCCAGGCCCAATCTGAATTCTCTTCCAGGCTTGGAATAAGTGACAGATCCAAGTTACCCTTAAGAAGAAATCACTTCCTGCATTGTTTTCATAAACCCCTGCATGTTGTCGGACCCTGCAGCTAAATAGATACTCATGCATCAGGGCAAACTGTTCTGGAGAAAGACACTCATTCCATTTTGTAGCATCCTCAGTACCTTGGCTGGCATGAGCATCTAGCGATTGGAGATGAGAGCTCTCCAAATTATTAGATTCTTTATTGTACACAAAAGTAAAATTATACAATTCATATATAAGCGGAAGTATACAAGGGCGAGCTTATCTCTGAATAGAGATCTCTTCCAGCCAACCCGTAGCAAATGTGAGAAAACTATACAGACATTGCAGGGACAAGGCTGTGTACTTAAATTGAAAATATAATACTTATCATTATTATTACACGTACCATACTTATAATACATAGGTATAATACAAATAAAATAGTCATATAAATATATATACTACTACATATACATAAATATATATAAACATACTTACTACTACATATATATAAACACATAAATATAAACATAATAGAATAATCAAGACAATTGAGATAAAAAATGCTCTTTAAGTCTCTTCCTAAATGACGCAACAGATGGACTATTTTGGATACTTGCGGGTAGTTTGTTCCAAAGCCGTGCACTGCGAACTGTAAAAGAGTTGAAAAAGAATTTCGTGTTCGTTTTCGGATAATCAAGCGACATGGTGGTACAAGGACGTTTGGAACGAGTAGGAGGGGGCAGATAACGGAACCGGGAACGTAAGTACTCAGGAGAGGAGGGGTTATTAAGTAAGTTATAAAGGAAAGACAGGATGTGCACATCACGACGAAGTTATTAGTTATTTTGGCTTTTTTCTCCTCACCACCAATTGATATCGTAGATCCTGGTATTCTTTTAGCTAGATCCAAGTGGAACTCCTCTATAATATACAGGAATGGCCTTAACAACATAGTAGCAGACGCTATCGCCCTTCTCTCTCTTTTGCCCCTCTCTTTGTGTTTGAGGTAACTAGCAAATTGGGAGCATAGCTTTATCATAACTTGCCTGGTCTTTTCTACACTAGATGTTTTCATGGGCTTAACCACTTTTACCCAAGTGGAAGTGAGAAGTCTTTGTCCTGTTGTTGGATCAAATGTGATCTTCTCTCTTAGTTCATTAATGGGTTTTTTGTACTTCAGTTCTTTCTTTTCGAAGCAAAGCGTTGTTGCGTATATCCAGTCAAACAAGGTGCAGATTGGTTCTTCAATATTTGATTCAAGGAAGTTTAGTGCCTCCTCGTACGCAAGGCTTGCTGTGACGCTTTGTCCTTTGAATGGGCAAAAAGTTTGTCTCCCCTTTGTAAGGACGTTTGCATTTTCGTGCATGGCAGAAAGCAATGTGTGCTCCAATGCCCCATCTAATTGAGAGTGGAATGTTGACACAAAATTCGAAGCCATGTCAAACAGTATATTTGGCATGTAATTGCTATGAACCTGGTCATTTGGAAATTCACCATGTTTAATTGCGGACCAACCATTGTGATCAAGTTCAATGCCACCTATTGTTATCTTCCTTCCTGATTCTTCTCGCTTGTCTCCGCAACTTTGGGTGCTTGCGATCCATAGCCCATAGGGGGGGTGCCTGTGTATATGTATAGTGCGCTTATGCCCGTGAGGTTTTTCGTCAATGAGGTTGGGAATTTTCTTTCATAGTGGAGATTTTGATCCCAGTTTCCGGAATCAGGTAAGAGGTATTCGCAAAGAAAACTATTTCTTTTCTTTCTCATTATATTTTTTCGTGGTGTCCTTATTCAATTTTATAATTATAGGGTCTGTTTCTACTTTTGCTTTCCTCTAAATGTTCTGTTTGTTCTCTTGACATAGTGGAACACTGTCCTTGGCGCATAAACAACATCTTGAACTAAGCACCCATGTTCCTTTGAAAAGTATATGTCTTCTTCGATTTTTTCCGAAAATGGATTCTCTGGGTTGATGACACGTAGCAAATAGTTTTTCTCTTCTTCGGTTTTTGCATGAAATTTCTTCATTGAGTATTCATTAAGGTGGCAATAAATACAGTTCCACAACACATCTCCTCCATCTTCAATCAGTTGAACCTGTGTAGAGATTCCTTTTCTTGGGTTGGATCCTGCTGCAAGATAGAAGGGAAAAGGAAGAGAGAACGACCTAGAAGGACATATATGGACCAAATTAAGGAAGGAATAGATGTCGTGTCGTATCAGGAGATCAAAAAGAGGACGGAAGACAGAACAGAGTGGCGTAGACTCCACCGACAAGAGCGAGGCTCTTAAATATAAAGAAGAAGAAGCTCGATAGAGCTCGATATTTATACACTGTTTCAGATTCACGGTTAGAACCTGTAAAATATGTTTCAAGTAGTTTATTTTATGTCGTACTTATAAGCATTTGCTGTCTTAACGCACTTTCAGTACTTACATATTTATGCAAAGCACATAACAAATATTTATAACGTACCTGTACGTGCCTATATTTATAATAAAACTGAAGTCGTCATCTTAGAGCCTCTTAATTTCAGCGTAATGCGTTGCAATCCTCTTTACATAGTTGACTTCTCTTCTCCAGTCGTCAACTGTTATTGAAGCCACAGCCCCCGTATTTTTTTTTTATTCGCTTGCCAGTTACTATACTTTTTTATCGACTACTCTCATTTGTATCTAATCATCATCATCATCATCATTTATCCAATGCCAAATATGAATTCGATAGGGTTAGGTCGCAATTACGAGTATATGGCGGCAAGCTCAGTAATTCATAACCGTGACTGGCGAATAAGTTATGGACTACGTACGTGTTCCTTTGGTGGTTTGTTTTGTTTTTTCAATTCGTACAGTTCAGCTTTCGTAGATTTTTAGGGTGATTTACATTAAAATAGCTATTATCAATATGACAATTTCTTTCTAAACTAGTATTGCGAATTTGCCGAAAGAATTTCTTCGGTGTCTTTGCGTCTAAAAATTAACTTACAACAGCGATTATGTATCTAACATACGTTTAAATCTTAGGATAAATAAACCGATAACAACCATGCTGCTGTGGCATACCTTTCAGTGTTTGGAGAATATTTCGCTTCTTTTATGTTCCGACCCGCAAATCCACGCAAGCGAACAGCAGCGTGGACGAAGCGAACTAATTATTCTGTAGCACATTTTGAGTGCGGATCTATTCTCCGTAAGAGGGAAGCTCTTTGTTTTATATGGGCCTCTTTTGATAATTTCTTCGATCTCGAATGGATCCACATTTTCACCCCATTCTAAATATAAATCTAGAGGATTTAGTATTATTTCATTCACTTTCACTTCATTTTGTTTTTACTGTCCCCTTTCTGTTTCTCTGATGATTTTAAAAGAATTAACAGATGAACACTTGTCCATACTTATTTTATTGCCATCTTCGTATTTGCTACAATGTGCTACAGGCGAAAAATTCACGCTAGCTTGTGCTTTAATTGTACTTGGAATTTCATGAACTTCAGCGGTTACTGCTATTATTTGAGATACACAAGGATCGGAAATGGGAGAAACAGCAATGGCTTGAGTTGGATCTTTTATTTTTGTCTTTTTCCCAATTCCCTTACCTTTTATTCGTTTTGTTGATGATGATTCTTCAGTACTTTGAACAATATTCGGAGGAATGTTAATAATCAGTTGAATTTCTTGACTTTTGAGGTCAGTATCCAATAATTAAATCCAATCTTTGCTACAATGGGCTACTGAAGATAATATACCCATATCTATACCCTCAGCTTCCTTGTCTTTAACCTCTTTCATACTATGATATTTATTTGATCGACGATTAGATGCTTTAGCCTTACGTAGGTACATTTTTAAATTTCTTGCTCATGGAACGATTTGTGTCAACCTTTTTTTCAATTCCTTTTGCTTTTGCATGTTGACGTTTCAGAAATTTTTCATTTGTATCCCGTTTAGAACACACCGAGGTAGGCAATTCCCCTAAAGTCATTTATGGATAAAAGAATTCCAGTCTCCATGATCCTGCTTGATCTTAGTAGAGCATTCGATTACGTATGCCACAAAACGCTCCTCAGAAAGTTAGAATCATACGGAATACGCGGACGGGTCTGAACTGACTAAATGTTTTTTTAGAATTTTCTGCAATCGTTCCAAATGATTCTGTACTACTAGATGTAGTTTGATTGAGAAATTTCATCATACCTGAACTTAGCACCTGGTCAGATGCAGCTCTTTCAGCTTTTCTTTTTCTTTTCGCTGATCCAGAGGCCCATTTTCTCCCGATATCTCTATCTCTTTTGTGACATAAGCATGACATGTTAATAAATTTCTCCGTCGAACCAACCGGATCCGATCGATGGTACCTAGCATTTTTTGGTCCATTTGTAATCCAAGTATTATATATTATGTGTTGCTTTGTACACCGCATAAGATGGCAAAGTTTGTCCGTTTGCCATAGCAGCCATCACCAATGATACTGACCCTTTCGTGTGATTCATCACTCTTTCAGGGTATTTACAGTCACGTTTAACGATTAGGTACTTGCTTACGACCCGGATCGTCCGTCAAATTGGTCTCGTCATAGTTGAAAGAGGTACATTTTCGATGGACTTCTGTAGTTCTAAATTCGTTGTAATAAGCTAATCGTTTAGCATTCCCTTGAAAAAGTTGGCTATTGATTTTATTAGGCTGATAAAGAACTCAGTTTGATGACTTCGAAAGTATTCAATTCAATACGTGCGCGCAATAATGCCAATGCTTTACTCCATTCAAGTCGAAAGATAAAACTGAAGCTCCATCGTATGTTTGGACAGTTAACTTCGAAACACATTCGTATTCCTCTAATATTTCAGGAATGATAGAACTCAAAAGCAGTTCTATCAGAGCTAACGTCTACGTATTTGATGAATCGATCAACAATGTCAGAATTATGAAAATTACGTAAAAAAAAACATCTGTTCACGGCCACTGAAATCTATCTGGTGTCTCATCTACCATAATACGGGCTACAAACGTCTGCCCACTGCGCCCACCTGCACATTGTAACTAATCTCGATTTGTTAGCCTTAATTGTGGATAGCTGAAGACCTCCATTTTCAGAACGAGTTTCTGGCTTGTAAACTGAATAGTCAAAAGAATTGAGCAATCCCAAAGCATCTCTGAATCCGCGATCTAGTATAAATACATCATTTTGCGTGAAGTAACCTCTAAGCTCTGCATTTTCATTTTCAAATAAATGCTTTACAATATCTGCGTCAGTAGTAGTCGCTGGGTAAGGGCCATTATGCATCTATAATATCAGTATCAGTAGCTTCAATTAAAAATAGTTTAACGAGATGGCGGAATTTATGAAGGCTGTATGTTTGTTTTTGGTACATATAAATTGATTATTTTTGGACATAAATATATGTTCCATCCATAATTACTATTGGGTTATTAAATTCTGTACCAAACAAGCCTTGTGCAATTAATAGATTTCTAAGACTCAGCGCCTCCCGTGATATATGCCTTACACCCAGATGTAAAGGTACATAGGCAGTAGTCAAACAATTTCTAGCTCTTTTTATATACAGTCGAACAACAGAAGTTGTAATTTTGAAGATACCTGCAATACAGACAAATGACTCCCCTGTTCTAATTTTGACTAGGTACAGAGCTAGAGCAGTCATTTTTTTCCTACAATTTGTAAACACGTTTGTTATTACATTAAACAGTCTTGAAAAGTTAAAGATAGTCAATCCTGTCCAGTATTGACATAAACTATTGTCCATATCTTCAACATTTTCAAAGTTGAAGTTGTCGGTGTTAGAGCCACTCAGCCAATTCAACATCTCTTCTACGAGTATGTGATCAGGAGTAAGTTCTGTCATTAACTCGTACATAATCATTCAACATATCCCAATTGTACACAATTTTGCGCTGCTCGCCAATATTCTGCAGTGATAGAAGCATCGAAGCATTCATTTATAATTATCAATTTCATATATTGGGTCTCCTTTATTCCTTTTTATTAAACTGAGAAGCTCAGCTTTTAATGCATTATCTGGATATTCAAGTCCATTATCATCCAACTATTTTTTCAAAGTGTCTTTCTTGTTGTTGCTACTTGGAGGCTTATTTATGCGTGTACTATGGTAGGATGCATTATCTATCCATCATGATGGTGGTAATCTGCTGAAATAATTTTCGTTTTATATGCAAATTTCACCAAGACAAATTGATTTTGAAACTCCAGGTTCATTGGGACCTTGCCAACACTTATAAACTTCATGAGCAGTATGAATATATTTTATGTCCCATCGATATATACAACTTGTTTGCCGGTTTCTCTTAGGCGCCTCATTACTCGTAAAATTAGAAGAACTATCGAAGATGGATTTTGTATTGAATCGGTAATATCATCCTGCTGAAAAGATTGACTTGAACTGGGGCTATCAGTAGAAGCATAACATTGACTGGGACCGGGAACATTAGAAAGGCCTTTGAGTGGCCGACTTGTAACTTCACTTGGCATGTAATCATTGTCAGTGGAAAAATACCAGTTTTTGGAATCCTGATTTGATGTTTGAGGGTGCCATGGCTCTATCAAAAGCTTGTCCTAACAACTTAGCAACATTGTAGATGGCCACCTCCTGACAGCCTCCGTTGTATTTTTTTTATTTCGCTTGCCAGTTGCGATACTTTTTATCGGCTACTCGCCTTTAAATCCAATACCAAATAATATTCGATAGGGTATATGGCGGCAAGCTCAGTACTTCGTGACCGTGACTGGCGAACAAGTTATGGACTACGTATTCCTTTGGTGGTTTGTTTTGTTTTTTCAATTTGTACAGTTCAGTTTTCGTAAGGTATTCCTCGTACGCCACTTTTTTTTTCAGCTAGCCACGCTAGCATTTCGGCCTTCTTTGAGCTCATATTAGGAGGCTCATTATTTTCCAGGCATTGTCAATGCAGTTGCTGGGCATATTCGGTAGTAACTGCTGATTTAACCACTTAAGAAAATTCTCTCCATTCATCTGGTCATGGTAATCACCTGTTTTTGTGTTGGCTTTGAGCATTTAAAAGACGCCCTCCACTAAGCCTTTCTCTCCTCCAGCGTGAGTGATGATCCATCGGGGTCCAGCGCTTGTGTTTTTTAGAACACCTACACTCTCAATAGATTGCCAACATTTACTGCCGGTGTAGTGAGAGTGTATCTACGTCTCGTCCATGTAAATAACGGGCTTCATTTCAGTAACCAACCAGTGCGTCATTTTGACGTACACGCCGGAGGTATCTTGCACGCATTGCTTTTATATTGGGTCTGTATGAGTTTGGATCGATTATTTGCACACCTCTTGAATCTGTAGCTAAGCTGTATGGCTATAATCCTGCGCAAAGTCGTCTTACTCCCTTGAAAATTCAAATCATTTCTAGCTTTGACATTGTTGGCTCTCCTTTGTTTACATTGTAAAACGAGTTTAAAGCACAAAGCTATAAATTATCTAAAACTATCAACTTGCTGCGTGTTCTTTTTTTATCAGTGTGATTACAACGCCTTGCGTACGTGGGCCGGCAGCAGCAACCATAGCAGCAGCTGCAGCTTCTCTTCTTTATCGCCTGATTCGTGTATTGGTGTTTTTTTTTAACACAATGACCCAAACTATTAACATAAGTGCTTGTTCATTTTGAAATATTGAGTTTGAGTTGGTACTGAAGGGAGTTGGCGGGGCAGCCTCGAAATAACAAGTCCTCGTTTCTTTTTAAGTTGCACGCTTTCATTCACTTACACGCGATATTTAAAATATTATCACAATTAAATAAACCACTAACTAGAAGAGGGAAATAGACCTGTTCCTCACTATAATAAACTGTCTTGTCCAGACGAAAGCTGGAGGAGAAAGATGTCAAAATCAATCTAAGACAAACGACGAAAATAAATATGTATCGAAAAAGGTTTTTTAAATGTACTAGCAGCCAGGCCGACAAGCAAGAGATGCCATGACCAATACCGCAGTACTTAAAACTAAAATAGATACGGGATCGCCACTAAATACATATTATATTCACAAGATCTTGCCTATGCAGCTGCCTAAATTGGCGTGACACTACTAGATTGTTTTCTCTGCACTTCAGCAATAAATTGTACCTCTTCGAGTGGATATCTGGGAAGTACATTTAGGTTGAGATAAGTGTGAGCCTGTGATCCCGAATCACAGGTTCATGCCTATCTCGGGCATCAGTCTTCACACATAACACGTATCTAAATCTCTTGTGTTTTTGTGAAAAGAAAAGAGTTTAAATGTTGTGAAGAGAAATAAATAAATCTTTCCTCATCGACCACTTGTAATTGTTAGCAATCCGGCTTGGTTACCCATGTTATGGAGTGGAGGACACAACATGTTATTACTGTTTTGCCAACTTTGTCTAAATGATTATTTAGAGCTCTGTGCACTAACACACACCTAAATCGAGCTTTCATTAGACCATGTCCTTGAAGACTGTTGAAGTAGGCTTCCGGCGTATTCTTTTCTGCGTTACTGATAGGCGTCATGAGAAAAGCTAGCTGAGTGTACCCAGAATTGCCTGTAAAAATATGAAGGCAGGTAATTAATTGTACTCGGTGCTTAATTGAGTTTCGTTTCTCTTACGGCCTGTGGGGTAAATACAGTAAATCCACACTCTTCTGCATACGGTACCGCATCGCGATATACATTGTCCAGGATCAGAACGTCGTCGCTCTCCAAAAACCATCGTATAGGAGCGTCTTCATGTGGCCACCATGGTTATCCAATATCTGCTGCAATATCGTCGCATTAGACGCTCTAGCATTGTAGGGTCCAGTGACCTCTATAATGTAGCCACCCGCACATAGGTATGTACTATAATAAATAGCTTTAATAGATTGGTATACTTATAGAGGAGAGGAAGTTAGAGCTTTTTTGCACAAATAAATAAGTGCTAAATTGATCACTGCTTTGAATGATTTTCGCTTCCAAAAATATGGTTCGGTAACACTATTTCTAGATATGACTTCGTCTCGGGTAACAAGGTGCCGTGAAACGTTTTCATTTCTCAGACATTCTCTTGCTTTTTTAATTCTTATTCTATTAATCTAAATATATTTTTGACGTATAATTATGCCTATAAAAACGGCACATTTGAAATTAATGGCGATTCTGGAGATTTTTTGGCCAACTTCTTTTCACTTTTGTCGGTGCAGCTGGTACTAAGTTCCCATCATTACATTACAGCCGTCAGAACCAAAACCGACGACATTTTTTAAAGGAATTCCATAATCCATTATGGATTTCTTTAATTTCTTATAAATGTTTTCAGCCGTCGCTCCTTCATTTACGGCGCTAGGGTCATCGTCACTGAAAATTTCGTGAAGGTTCCAAAATTTGCTTTCTATTCGGCCGGAGATATCGTTGAAAAATCTCACTACGACACATGATGCTTTAGGGTGTTACCAGACCAATCGATCGATCGTCGCACGGTAGGAACCGCTCTAAGAAAGGGTGATCATAGAGGGTAAAATCGATTTTTAGGCTTTTAACATATATATGATGTAAATAGTATTCGTACGAGTTCTAGCTATTATGCAGTAACTTTTTTTGGGCATTAAATTTGTATATTTGTAAAATACAAACCTTGAAAGATTACCAACTTTCGAAATTTTTCGCCTTGTGCGAAATTATTTTAATTTATACGCTGTCTTTTATATTTTTTATCTTCAAAACTAAGCTATGTACAAATACGAAATTTTTAGCAGGTATTCTACATGATCTTAACTATTTATGACGCATTTTGTATGCTTGTAGATGCATTTATTTTGTTACTATTGTAATGCTAAGATAGCTACCAAGATTTTTTCTGTATTAAAATTTAAATGTGAGCTATATAGTACAGGCGCAAACAGCAAGGGTTCTTATTTATATTTATAGATAGGGTAATAGGTACTGAATAATTATCTGAACTGCAAAGTATTTGCTCTTTGCACCACGCTTAGTTACATAGCATATTCCACAGTAAGAAAAAAATCCTAAAAATAAAAATTCTCACTAATATAACAAACTTTCGCTAATATCGAGGAAAGATAAAAAATACACGCTTATTAATTGTATTTAATTACTCTCCGTCCATTCTTCAGTTGATCGGTGTTTGTATGTCTTGGTTTTACAATTTATAAAAATCTTTCCTAATGCGTTATTTAAATTTAGTTTTTTTAATATAAATTTGATTGTTTTGTTTCATTTTCTTTGGGAATTTGGCTCTTCATAGCGGTAAGAGTCCATAATGGTAGTAATTAATTATGTTCATTATGATTTAGGTAGATAGTGCCCATAAAATAGTGTTGTGTTTGCCAAAAGGATCGACGTTTAATATTTTTATTGAAGAAATTGTGTAAAATTATTTTCAATAGTCCTCATAAAAACATGGACACGAATTTTAAGAATAAGAAAAACATTTAATGGAAATTACGTCTTGTCCCAGTACAAAAATAAAAGATTAAAAAAACAATAAAATAACAAATTTAAAAAATATCTATAGACACAAAGAATAATTAATGAACAATGAAATTAATTGTCTGAAATATAAATGTTCTAAAACGAATTCACCTGAAAGACCAACGAAAGAATACAAATCCAGGAGTGTTCTGATGTTTCAAAGCGAAGAAAAACTCAAGATCTTAGATCTGATTACACTACCGAGGAGATTATATTATATATGCACTTCAGATAAATTTAAGGGCTTTAGGGCAAAATGTTAAGGCTGATTTCATAAAACATATCTGATAATTATGGTATGCTAAGTGAAGCCAAAAATAAAGTATTCAGACAAAATTTTAGCAGGAATCAAGGTCAAATACTTCAGTAGATATATTTCAACGTAAGTTGTTTACATCTGACCCAATTATTACTCATAAACATAGTCCAGCGAAGATTAAAAAGGAAAATTTTGACAAAGTCGTACTTGATTATGTTAAAACCTCACACTGTAACTGAAAATATTAGTTCATCATCAGATTCTCCCTAGAATATTTTTCTTTAATTAAAAAAAATCAGGATATAGTATATCAGATGGTTTTAATCAAAAAAGAAGAGTAAAATAATTATGATCACTCCCTCCTAACAAGGTTCCCACCGTGCGTCGATCGACGGCATCGATCGAAGTTGATCGACTGGTCTAGTAACTTTAATTGATCGACAGATACTGTTCGACAAACCAATCGATCGATTGCCGGTCGATGGCATCGTTCAACGTCGATCGATGTTGATCGACTGGTCTGGTAACTTTAATTGATCGACAGATACTGTTCGACTACTGGCACCGGTCGACGTTGATCGATGAACTCCGGCAATATTCCATCAGTTTCTTTCAAAATGTATTCACAAGAGGACGCGTTGTTGTTGGCAAGTACGATGTTGCTCGTACTATTATTACGGAGACGCAAACGCAGAAGACTCTGGATGCGACCATTTTTTAAAGCCAAAGATCGCCTATCTTATCCAAATGACATTTTAAATAGCGGTTTCTTGGATGCTTTTCGAATGAGTAACAGTGATATTGAAAATCTCTTAAATATGGTGGCTCCTTTAATTGCAAAATTGGATACTAATTACAGACAGTCAATTTCCCCTAAGAATCGGTTACTTATAACACTCAGATTTCTAGCCAGTGGTGATTCATATCAAAGTTTAGTGCTAACGTTTAAATTTTCACAACAAAGTATTTCTTGTATAATTCCAGAAGTGTGCAATGCGCTTATATGTTCTCTCAGGGATTACATAAAAGTAAGTATTCTTGGACTTGTAATCGTAAGTTAAGTTATATATAAGGTAAGTGAAGTTGTAAAGGTATCGAAGAAATTAAAAATATAAGACATACATAGTATTTCAGGTTTATTATAATTTTTTCAGAGAAACAGTAATCATATAAACATATCGTTTAATTTTCTTGCAATTCAGATGAGACATCTTCTAAATTATCCAACGACTCTACTGTTATACTATTTTCACTTGTGGATGGAAGATTGATATTATCCAGCGAAAAGCTATATCCAGTTAAATCTCTTGCGTATTGAGAAGTGGGTGGAAGGTTGGATTGATTCGAAGATTGTGCATTTGTAGAATACTGCGTGGTGTAGTAGCCTTGATTTTGAGTTTGTGGATGGTCATATTTGCCAAGTTGAGCTTCGTAAATTAGGTTATTTATATGATGCTGTACGGTAATACGGGCGTAGTCCGTTTTTAGTGTCCTCAATTTAAATGCTATTTGTTCTCCAAACAATGTATACTCATCAACATCTCTTTTATTGCGAATCAAAGAATCAACCATCTCCAACGTTTTTTCTATTGCGGCATCATTTGGATTGAGGCGCCTTTTACGACTGCCTTCACTATCAACGGAACTGTCCATCCCTGACTCAGATGCTTGTGAATTTATCTGAAACAAAATTATATACATATATTTTAAATAGGTATAATTTAAAAAATATATGAACTGACTGATAGCTCATATTCAATATATTTACGTTGTATATATTTATTTTACAGATGCCAAACACGGAAGAAGGATGGCTCAACATTGCAAAAGATTTTGACCTGCTGTGGAATTTTCCCCACTGCCTGGGTGCAATAGATGGGAAGCATATAATTATGCGAGCTCCAACTAACAGTGGGAGCACATACTTTAACTACAAGGGAGTTCACAGTATTGTCCTAATGGCTGTAGTGGATGCGAATTACAATTTTATGTACTGCGATGTTGGATGCCAAGGTCGTATTTCTGACGGTGGTGTGTTTGGAAATACTATTTTGAATTCCATGAATCTACGAGGAATCCCAAAAGAAAGTGAATTGCCTGGAAGAAGTTGTCTTACACCATATGTTTTTATAGGTGACAATGCCTTTCCTCTTTCTGAAAATTTAATGAAGCCGTTTCTCGAATTAGGGCGAAAAGGATCAAAGGTGCGAATTTTTAATTATAGGTTGAGTAGGGCTCGCCGTATGGTAGAAAGCACGTTCGGCATTTTAAGTGCAGTATTTCGCTGTCTTCGAAGGCCTTTTCATCTTCAGCCGAAAAATGTGGAAAACATAGTGTTAGCTACGACTTATCTTCACAACTATTTAAGAAGAAATTGTGAGAGTTATAGGTCTTTACAGTTGCGTTATTCAAGTAACATAAATCAGAGTGCAGATTCCGAAATAACACAGCCGCCTGTTATTCAGTCATCTGTACTATTCTACAGCATACCAACTCCAGCTGAACTAGTGAGAGAAGAGTTCGCTGAATATTTTTGTTCTAACGATGGTATGATTGCATGGCAATACAAGTATTGTTAACCTTGGAATCTTACTCTGGGTGCTGTAGCTCCCTGTGATAATTTTAATTGCAATTTTTTTTTTATCGTGATTATTAGTTGTGAATTTCACTTTTATTGAAAGGTAACATTTTTTAAATAAGTCATTTCTAGTTTTGTTTTGGACTAATACTCTGTACACAAGTGACAGCTACTGTGTAATCTGTATCAATAAAGGTCATAAGTATGTACTTGTAAAATTGTATTATTATTTTAATTACAACACGTTTACACCAATAGTTGACAATTGGAAAAAACACCTTTTGCAACTGTTAATTTAGTCCATCTATTGGTGTAAACGAGTATACTGGAAAATGTTTTAATGTGCTTAATATTATACTTTTATTTTGTAAGATCTACAAAAGTTCAGTATAGCTAATTGTTTAATTGCAGATTAAACTTAAACATATTTGCCGTAAAAAATATAAATATGTATGTAGGTACTTACATCACTTGACATGCTCGAACGAGGACGATCCTCTGTAGACACAGTAGATCGTGGGCGATTTCTGTCTTGTATGAACATCATAGCTTGAAATGCATACCATTTAGAAACGTATATTTCGTCTCGTCCGGCACCGCTTCTTAAACTATCTTTCACTTTTTTATTTTCTTTCGAAAATGTTGTTTGTAAATTTTTTATCTTCTTTTCCACTTCCTCCTTAGTAATTTCAAATGAGTTGGCTATTTCGAGCAGTGCATCATGACGTTTTATTTTATTACGGTAATCATTGTGAATAATGTCCCATAGTACTGGTTTGTTTTTGTATTGCTCAATAAATTCCAAAGTTCTTTCATTCGTCCACGCGGTCGCCGCCATTTTGCCATGCGCGTCACGAAACAACCGCGAGCTTCACACAACTGAACACAACACAAACAAGCCAGGTAGGAAGCGCGGCGCGCGGGCGGGGGGGAACAGTCGGAGCGCGGCGCGTTTGATCAAGCATTATATTCCATTCTACCATCGATCGATGCCGTCGATCGACGATCGATCGATTGGTCTAGTGGAAACTATCGATCGACGTCGACTATTCCATTCTACCATCGATCGATACCGTCGATCGACGATCGATCGATTGGTCTGGTGGAAACTATCGATCGACGTCGACTATTCCATTCTACCATCGATCGATTGGTCTGGTAACACCCTTAGAGGTAGATATATCGGTGGATTCGTCAGTCATTATACTGAACTTTGATGTTTTCAATTTTTCAGCCAACTCTGCTTTATGTCCTGGACCAACGCCTTTGTAAATAATCTTTGCAGTCTTTTTGCGAGTAATGTTTGTTTCTTTTAAGATTTTGGAATCAGGAAAGCATTCTTTTAAAAGTTTACCGAGGTGATCAGCAGAATTAAAAGCTATGTTATGTTCAGCAAAATAGGCAGCCATCTTAACTTCAGCAATTTTTGCCAATTTGATCGTGTTATTTTCCTGAGATGTTGTGGAAGACGGAAAAAAGGAAGTGACTGGTTTTGCAGCACGGATCGATGTCAAATTTTTTAAATGTTTTTGTCCTTCAGAATGCTTTGATAAAACATCCTTTCAGCCATCATAGAAGTATTACATACCTTGCATCGTGCTTTAAAATCATCTTGAGGATCATTAGTTAGCCATTTACTGAACTTTGGTTCTTTTTCCCAGTCAGCTCTATATTTCTGTTGCCTATGTTTTTCTTTCACCACTAAATCGCCCCTAACGATTCGCTTCTTTTTTGGCGTGGAAGGGCCAGCAGCATTTGTATCGTCGTCGCTTTCACTCATGTTTTTATTATTATGAAAAAGAATTGCAACTAACAACAAATGTTTCACAGTCAGATGAACAGCTCAACTATTCACTTTGATGATGATTGAATGAAGTGCAGAATCCTTTCTGTCAGAGTGAGTGACCGGCCCAATGAATGAATGAAGTGCAGAATAACGCAGAATGCTCGGACCAATAATCATAATGGACAGAGCCTTTCTCGAAAAGAGCTGTCCGTTTTTTGTTAGTGTGCAGTTGCAAAATTGTATTAGTGTGCGTAGCTAGGGATGTGACTTCGCTATCGAATCATATCGATAGAATTATAGTCAGCACAGACAGACTAGGTACAAAATCGCAAGCCAACTCATTACAGACCATAATACAATAAAAAATGTGTTCCAAATGTAGCCTTTTCCCGTTTTTCACAAGGTCGGCTACCTGCATCTTATTTTAAAGCAATTTATATTTAATTAATTTCTGAAATGAGTTGCGCAACCATTTTGTTACCGCGCTTAACCCGTATGGTGGAAGCAATAAAAAAATCATATAACTAACTGGTAATCAACTTTTTATTTACAATGAATTAATACAATTATAAAATTAAATCAAATATAATACACAGGTGTCTAACCATGCATGGCTTTTTGACGCATAAATATGTTAATGACCTTTGAATAAAATTAATTTAGTATATTTATTTCGGACGCTACTTTCAGTTACAGCACTCTTCATAACGAAATGTATACGGAGCTGCAAATACTTCTCACATACCGATTTTATTAAAAGTAATTTATGGTTTTCTAAAAAGTTAAAATCTAACACGTGTTCATTCAAACATCGGAATATATTTTGATGATTTGAGTCCATTAACAGCATTATAACGTCTCTGATCATTTTATGTACATTTTTGACGTCAATTTTGCTATGGTGAGTGGTTATCAAACATTTGCGTAAAACCTTTTCACACACTTTACAAATGTAATAAACGTCGTCGCTAGGGTAAATTAGCCCTCCCTTGTCTTTGATAGAAGTCAACGAATTTCTTTTAGAACCTTCTAGCGCAGACAAACAATCCTCGCAAACTAAAGATTTTTTAATTTTTCTCACTACGAATCCCGCTATATAATAAATTACCTCAGCAACATATTCTGTAAGGCAACTAGGGTCATTAATGTAACAGTGGTCATCATTATTTAATAATTCCCTTTGAGTTATTTCGTCCATGTCCTCCAACAACCTATGTCTAGCAAGGGATTTATTTATATTTCCAACATAGTTTGACTTTTGGGTAAGATTTAAAATTGGTATGTCTTCTAAAGGTAAACAGTTTCCTTCTGCAACTTTGAATTCGGCATGAATGAGCAGTTTTTTATACGCAGCTCTAAACTGCTTTGCAGAAGGATTGTTATTGAAACCCCCCATAGATCGCACTGCACCAAAGAACAACTCCAAGTGGTCTTGTGAAAACTTGTATGTACATATAAAACTCATTTTCGGTGGATCATGTGTAAGTAAATCTTTGCAAAGATTTTTAAGCGACTGTAGACAAATAATAAATCCCAAGAACCCAGTTTTTCGTTGCGAATCGACAATCAAGTCATTTGAATTCAGATTTGAATTACATTTTAGACTTTTAATGTAATCTATACCGTCATCTATAGTCTTATATGTTTTTTCAAGATTTATTGGCAGAATTGCTTTTTTGTGCCCATATGAATTAAGATTCCGGGAATTCAATAAATCAAATAAATTATTAAACACACGGATAAACTCGCAAGTTGCTTCACAATCTGCAAACTCTTTTAATTTGATTTCATTACGACAAAACATTAGTGCATCTGAAACAGATTGGCTAAACAGCTGGGCTGCTAACTTTACCTTCATTTTCTGTTTTACATAATCAATATGTGCTTGTCTCAGTTTATTTGCCAAGTGCAATTTTTCTTCAGTCTGCAGGTTGTGAAGCAACTGAAAATATTTAAATGATATTTCTTTTCCTTCTTTATTAAACATCACACTTTTATCACCCAGTGTGTTACGAACAAGTTTCAGACAGTGGCAAGGATCAAGAAGTATTGAAATTTTATGGCCATTATGTTCAAACTGTGTGTTAAAATTGTTTCCCAATTCTAAATTACAACCAAGAAGCTTAGCCATAGCAATATTATTTGGCGCACCATCGAAAGTTAATGACACAGTGTTAACACCAGACTCAGCCAACAAATCCAGACAAGTACGTACAAGCTCAGCTTTTTGCGTACCTGATAAGCCATTAATTAAGAAGTATCCCACTGGTATTTTGAAAGAACCGTTCACAGCAGTCAACATAAATGCAAGTGATTCGGTAGCCACTGGAACACTTTCATCATCAACATTATTTCCCACGTTAACGTAACCGTGGGAACGATTTCCATCCCACTCAACACATTTCCTTATGGCCATTTCGTCCATGCATAACGCTCCAATTACCGGTTGATTCTGTGATTTTATTTTAAGCATCTCAAACGATTCCTTCGTAAAGCCTGGATCACAGTCGACGACCTGGTACCATTTGCTTATTGTTTTAGGATGAGGTAAGCAAGAATCAAAATGCTGACGTACATATTTGTAAGCCCGCGGTGAAAGAAAGTGTAATGTAAGTGCAAATTTTCTAAGTTCAGGTGAATATTTTTTTGGAAGCTGTTTCTTTCTGTTTTTACTATATAGTCGCATCAGCAAATCCTCATTTTTACCGCCTATGTTACTCAACAAATCTAAAGACTCTGTTTCCATAAAATTCTGATTTTTTAAATCATTTATAACGTTTAACAATGTTGCATTCTTTTTTTCAAGTCTACGTTTGTTTTCTCTTAACTTTTTAATTGTCCTTAATCGTCTCGAAGCTAATGCCCGAGATCTTGCTAGAGATCCTAAAACTCTTACTGCGCGCCTGGGTGTTGTAGGAATGTCTTCCGTCTTCACACCACTTTCTTCCAACTTCTTTCGTTTTCTCGGGGTAATCAGCCCAATTTCATCACGGCGCTTGGGTAATTTTCTTTTCTTTGCAACCTGCAACAATAATTTCAAAATTCTAAAACTTGGGCTTTATAACAAAATAACCTTTCCTAACCAAAGTTAGGAAAACTTGCCATACTGAAAAGTTTTATACAAGAGTCAAATAACTTAGGTACCTAGTAGCACCCGCCATTAGGAAAACTTACCGGTTGATAGTATTCTGGATATCCTTCGAAAATGGTTGGTACTGCATCAGATTTAAGTTTTTTTATTGATAAGCCTTCGATGAAAAAGGATTCCTCAAAATGTTTCGAACAAAGCCTGGAATGCATTGTGGGTTCCCAGTTTTCACGCCTTACAGCTTTTATCCACTCGTTTCTTATTTGTGGGCATTTTGGGAACCTGAAAATGACTTGTTAAATCAAAAAGAAACTGGAAAGTAAAATATTATCGATAAAACTAAATTCGATGGTAAGCGCATCACTAGCTACCATACTAATATTATCTTGGTTAAATATTTAGTTTTGAAACGTTATTTATACAATAACTACAAAGGAACGTATAGTATAGATCATGTAAAACGTTACCACTACAGTTTTTTTGGTAATGAACCTCATTACAACCATGTAACATGCCAGACAATTTTGTCAAAGACTTACTTATGAAATGACAAATCCGGGTCTTTTACTCCTCCTTTGGTGGTTCTTGAAGAACAATTTACAGCCGAACACGACATATTTTCAGTTTGCACAATTTTTAGCTTAAATACTTAGTAAAACACAGTAATTTTTTGATTTTTAACGCAACGTCACACAATGTTTTGGCCTCCAAGGAGGTTACAACCTGACACGATCTCGCCGATAGCGCAGCGTTGCCAAACGTACATCAGGCTATCTCTTTTACTCGTAGCTAGGATTCATGTGCTGGATAAAGATACACGACGACTGTGCTTACACACAGATATAAGAGCGGCAACGTCTTATGGCTCTGTCCATTATGATTATTGGTCCGAGGCAGAATGCATACATAATGTTGCCATACGTTAAAAAATTTCTGAGAGTGGTAATAAAATAAAATGTGGGTACAGGTATAACTATTATTCAGAAATTATAGTATTTTTGCGTACAATCCTACCTTTGCGATAGTATATAGTACACGTCATGAAATTGTAGTACAAATACTATAATTATAGTACGAAATCCAACCCTGGTACTAACGGCAACGTCGATTCTGAATTTTGACTTGTCGGAGACAAGCATCGCAATATAGCAATATATTTAAATTTTCTCGTCGATTCTGAATTTTGAGTGCAATTGTTGTTGAAGACAAGCATCGCAGTACAGCAATATATTTAAATTTTCTCTTTGTGTCGTCCCAATTCGAGCTAAATTACTTATGATGGCCGTTTCCAGGCCAGCGGTGAACTGGCTTGTTGTTTGGTTGGTGTTCTCGCAGCTCTGAGTGCAAAATCGTTTCATACATATAGTGAAAACAACATTTAAAATAAAGTTAATATTTCTCTCTTTATGAGGAGAGCAGGATTGACGTTAAGGCGTCGCAGGTAGGTAGTAGGTGGGTAGTAGGTTCGATAAAAAAATATATTAGTTATTACCTTAATTTTACCGTTCTCCAGATTTTAATTAAGGCTGGTAAAGCCTGACCAAAGAAATATGACACCTGCTCTGGGGGCGCCACGTGTATATTTTTACGACTATGGCAACAATTTCCCTTATAAAATTAGTTCCTCTGAAATTCCGCAATATGGCGAGGTGTCATATTTCTTTGGTCGGGCTTTAGATAGGTAAAAGGAAAAAAGTGACTGGCCTTAACAACGGTGTGCAGCGGTGTAGCTCAGTCAGAGGGTAGGTAGGTAAGACAAGCAGGAAATTTGAGCGTCCTTGTACAAAGGATTTAGTAAAAGCGTATGTTTTTGGGTCAGAATTCGTAGGAAAATTTCCTTATTAGAATACACTGCGTCAGGGATCTCGAGGTTTTGGTGAATAGTCTAACTAAACTATCAACATGAACTGTAATGATCTCAAAATTAGCGTTAGCTTTTTTGGCGGCCTGTGGAGACAATTTCACATTTTCTTTTGTGTTAAGTGAATATGAAGGACTTTTTGATATTACACAAATTCCTGTTTATGCCATAGAAACATAATAAGATATTGAATGAGACCTGGTGAACCAGATGAAATTTGGTGGATTTTCAGTACCAATAATGGTTTTGAGATTTTGTGCCACAAGTTTTTGAACATTTTCAATATCACTGTCGGGTATATATATATGTAGACTCACCAAAGCTACCGGGCGAGCCGGCAGCTACCTCTTCTACATCCCAACCCCCATGCATTGTTGGAAAGCACTCCCCGAGAAGGGCAATGGGTCTATTAATCGGGGCCACACACAATTAACTTTTACGTTCACCTTTTCTTAAAATCAAAATCATGATGGCAAACATACGGTACAATTCCTCGACGGAGGTGCCATTCCAATCTAAAGAAGAGGGACCACCACCCACCGTCTCAGTGCAGATTGAGCACTAATAACCTGCCATGCGTACCTTTCAGTCTGTGCAACCATCATAGTCATCACATCCCTATCCCATATATTCATAAAAATTTTAGCCGGGTCAGCGGTGGCGATCGTGGAACCAGGCGTAGGTACATGTATACGTCTCCTTTTGACCTTAAAACGTCGCATAGTGATCGGACCACGTAAAAGGAGACGGTACATTGGCCCTCGATCCCGCACCACCTCGTCCTCTCGCACCACTTCCTCGACCTCTTGCACTCTGTCCTCGACCTCTTGTTGAAACCGGACTACATCACTGAATTAACGGTTGAAGGTTGGAAATCTCTTTACACAAATGTGGAATACGGAATTTGCTACAAAATTAATGTTCGCATTATAATGTGAATCACAAATTTTCAAGAAATCAATATTTATGTGTGATTTTAAATGTTGCACCAGTTTCTCTTTTAGTTTATTTTTTTTATTATTTTGCAAACATTTTATTTGTTAAAGAAGCACATAATTGTGCACATGTAACAAATTCTTAGATGCATAATTTAAACTTGTTTTTAATTCCTCATATTCTTTGCATTGAACAAAGTTATGGGTTTGGTTAAACTCTGACGACAATATAACTTTGCGGCATGTGTGGCAATTCATTGCAGGATTTTTTTTTAATTAAAAATCCACTAACGTATGCACTGGCTTGAAATTCAGCACTGTCTTCCTCTATTGACGACGCAATTTCGGAACATCCCCTGTTGTTTGCCACGGAGTCGTCCCATTTTCCAAGCCGTAGCATATGCGAAGTTATGCAAGTTATGTCATCTATTTAGTGTATGAAGCACTAGAACACTATTACTTTGAACCAATCGGAGAAAAATTAATATAAATGTCACGCTTTGGTACTAGCCACTCTAGTTTCTGATTCGTTGATTGGTCAATTAGTTTTGACGTAACAATTTGTAACCAAGGAGAACATACGCCCGTTTATAAGCTTAATATTGGCGCTTAAATTTGAAATTGGTCAACCACTAACGCATGGTCAACTACTAGAGCACTGACCCTACCTTTTACGCAAAAACTCATCTAAATCATGATGGCAAACATACGGTACAATTCCTCGATGGAGGTGCCATTCCAATCTAAAGAAGAGGGAACACCACCCACCGTCTCAGTGCAGATTGAGCACTAATAACCTGCCATGCGTACCTTTCAGTCTGTGCCACAATCGTAGTCATCACATCCCTATCCCATATACTCATAAAAAATTCAGCCGGGTCAGCGGTGGCGATCGTGGGACCAGGCGTACGTGTATACGTCTCCTTTTGACCCAACAATCATAGTCATCACATCCCTATCTCATATACTCATAAAAATTTCAGCCGGGTCAGCGGTGGCGATCGTGGGACCAGGCGTAGGTACGTGTATACGTCTCCTTTTGACCTTAAAACGTCGCATGGTCATCGGACCACGTAAAAGGAGACGGTACATTGGCCCTCGATCCCGCACCACCTCGTCCTCTCGCACCCCTTCTTCGACCTCTTGCACCCCTTGCACAAGCTCAGACATTGACCTGGTGCAATATACATCCTGGCCTGATATTTGGTAAGGCCTGAAGGTTGGGATTCATTATCCACAAAGTGGATAAATCGAAGGAGATTGAGGAACTTGTTTCGGGACATAATTTCCCGCAACTTTGGCATTTCTAATACTCCTGTCGTCCAATACTCGTGCAAACTACCTTTTACGCAAAAACTCATCTAAATCATGATGGCAAACATACGGTACAATTCCTCGACGGAGGTGCCATGCGTACCTTTCAGTCTGTGCCACAATCGTAGTCATCACATCCCTTACCCATATATTCATAAAAATTTCAGCCGGGTCAGCGGTGGCGATCGTGGAACCAGGCGTAGGTACGTGTATACGTCTCCTTTTGACCTTAAAACGTCGCATAGTGATCGGACCACGTAAAAGGAGACGGTACATTGGCCCTCGATCCCGCACCACCTCGTCCTCTCGCACCACTTCCTCGACCTCTTGCACTCTGTCCTCGACCTCTTGTTGAAACCGGACTACATCACTGAATGAACGGTTGAAGGTTGGAAATCTCTTTACACAAATGTGGAATACGGAATTTGCTACAAAATTAATGTTCGCATTATAATGTGAATCACAAATTTTCAAGAAATCAATATTTATGTGTGATTTTAAATGTTGCACCAGTTTCTCTTTTAGTTTATTTTTTTTATTATTTTGCAAACATTTTATTTGTTAAAGAAGCACATAATTGTGCACATGTAACAAATTCTTAGATGCATAGTTTAAACTTGTTTTAAATTCCTCATATTCTTTGCATTAAACAAAGTTATGGGTTTGGTTAAACTCTGACGACAATATAACTTTGCGGCATGTGTGGCAATTCATAGCAGGATTTTTTTTTATTAAAAATCCACTAACGTATGCACTGGCTTGAAATTCAGCAGTCTTCCTCTATATTTTTTGATATAGAGGAAGACAATGCTGAAGACGACGCAATTTCGGAACATCCCCTGTTGTTTGCCACAGAGTCGTCCCATTTGCCAAGCCGTAGCGTATGCGATGTTATTCAAGTTATGTCATCTATTTAGTGTATGAAGCACATGAACACTATTACTTTCTAGACGTGAACAAGTTCAGTGTGAGCTCCTTACGTGAGAATAGGATGTCCATGAATATAATAGTGTGTTTTGAACATTTATTTATTTACTTTTTGTACTTTTCTCACAACGAAACGGAGTGACCGATCGATGTGATTTTTATATGATGATAGTATGAAGCCTCAAGAGTGATAAGGTATGCTGCTTTTTACCGCGGGAAAACATCACGTTCTGATGAGAAAACAAATTAAAGGCGGGCGGAAAGCTAGTTTGCTTATAAAAGTCTGCTTACTTTCAGCAGTTCATTATGTTCGTGTTGCGCCTTCAGAAATCTGTCAGGCGGGTTTTCTCGGCGCACTCGTCTGCGTCCTCCGACATTCTGTATGACAAAATACACAATAGTATCACAAACATGTTTAAAACAAAACAAATTTGACTCTTCACACCAAACAAGTCATATCGACGAAATATGTATTTTGTGGTTGCGCCGTCAGGTAGGAGAATAAATAACTAGGCAGATTACTAATTAAAAGTGCACGTTTATTGAATGTGAATAAAGAATTACAATTTAATTAATTTGCTTGATCAGTTTTAAGATTAAAATTAATTCTTATTACTAACGTCCTAGCGCTACAGCGATTGAACGACAAAAGGCCCGGTTACCACACGAGTTTTGGTCACTTCACTTAGTCAGCACATTACACTATTGTCCGTGGAAAAGATGTTGCCCGTCAACCCGTCGATGCACCAGTACGTGACAGGCGACACCTTATTGTTAAAAACATTAGGTGTTGTTTGTATTTATTCTGTAGGTACATATTTTAATTTCTAGTCATAGTTAAGGTATTTTATTTTGATTATTCTGAGTGATTCGTTCAAATGCTGAGTGATAGGTTCGATATGCTGTATGGCAAGCATATTATGCCAATCTGTCTATCTAATCAAATGTCAAAACAATAAGATTGTATTAGTATATTTGTCACCTTTTGTGGTTGGACCGCCCTTCTTGCTGGAGCTGGAGGGGAATCTGCTTGGAGAGGGCGTCCTGAGGTCAGCAAACTCTACAGGTGGTAGAGGTACGGAGCAGCTGGCAGCCGAAATCATTGGAGCGCTGCTGGAGCAACTTGCCTCACTGTACTGTAAAACAATTATATTTTAAAACTTAATTAATTAAAATAAAATTGTTTGATAAGACGAGACTTATTATGTAGGCACACTATTTTATCACTATGTAAATAGGCCCTGTTATAAATCTAAGAAGTATGCACTTTGTAAAGAGCATGGTCTAAAAGTCTTCCTGCCATTATAAGTTCCGCAGCAAGTCTGCTCAACGAATATAATTTCAGTACTTGTGGAATCTTTAAAATTAAAATACGTCATCTACCTTCATTCACGCCTATGGGTGATTCGGCGGGTCCAATGCCAACGGCCATGGCGTGGCCGCTTGTCCACAAACCATTTCGGAACTATCCGAAGCTCGGAAATAATAACTTACCGTCCACTTTTAAATAAAATGGTGGATATTTTTCTTTCTTCGTCAAACTGTTGAGAAAATGCAAATCACAAACAAAAAATATTATTGTAGAATCATAAACAAACTGCTTTAAGGGGCCATTATTCGACGAACGTATTCGGCAAACTATACACTCGGGGAATAGTAAATAGGCCCATTACTAAAGGTCAATAATTATTTTGGCAAACCGTGCAATCGGCAAACAAGCAATAATTATTATCATTATTTTTTTGTTTCATTTAAGTAGCATAAGACATATTTCCCTTAGATGCAGAAGGTCTTATTATTACCATTTTACAATCTGGACGTTTTGCAAACTGGACATTTTGCAAACTGGACCTTTTGCAATCTGGACCTTTTGCACCCGCTGGATAATTTGCAACTTGGACATTCTGTGCCTAAATGTCTCTAGGCTGCTATTACGCAATGCAGTTGTTGAAGGCTGTGACAATCTTCTCGTCATGATCGTAGAACAAAGTCGGATAGTGTCGAATTTTCGAAACCCACTTTTTGCTATATTTAGGTTTAATGCAACATAAAGATTATTTCCACATCAAAAAAAATATATATTTTGATGTACTTTTTTAAATAATTAGTCGGTATAATGACGGATGTGAAGTGCTCTCGTAGAACAAAGACGGATGTTAGTTTACGACTATGTACTATGCGTACGACTCCCCCGCCGACCCTTCCCGCTCCCGACGGATCCTCACACTCGTCACTATTCGATGACCGCGATTATGAAGAGAAATGCATACCATGAGCACCAGGTAAGACGTTAAAATAACTTTTGAAGTTGTTTTTATCTACTTTTTAAGTAGGTTTACAGAGAAGATAATTAAAGTGTCGGTTATTCTCATCCGTCACTTTTCTGTGTAAAGTTATTAATTCGTTTCTTATTTCACATCCTAGCACATTAATGTAAACAATGGTCAAAATTTCAATGTCGACTTTGTGTTATGTTATCCAAGATATTTAAACAAACTGAGGTGTATGTAACCATACCACATTTTACTATGGACATGACTCTGACGAATCATCACAACCGTCGATGTTCTGTGCACACTTTTTCGTAATTAGGTGTCGTATGATCAAATCCGACTTTGTTCTGGGAACAGAAAAACTACTTCCGTCTTTATACTTTTGAAAAAAGTTTTATTTTGTATGATTTTGAATTTTTTTTTATGAATTTATATTTAAATAATAATAATGAATTAATTCAGTGAATGTGGCATTGTTATCAGTACTATTAAGGTACTTGGTATTGGTATTGATATTAGTATTGGAGTGCCTATTTCCGCAACTCGTTTATTGCGACTTTTTTTAAAGACAATAAAGTAAATCTGTCCTTAATCCTTTATTATACCAAAACTTTGTTGTATTAAAAAAGTAAACAATAAGATACTTGTATATTGTGTTTTTTTTTTCTGAAGGCTACCGCGTTTATGAGCGTGTAATAATGTTATAAAAAAAACAATTGAGATTTGTCTGAAATAAAAAATCTCCAGATATCCACCCTAACATACCTGAAGGCATTCTTAGAGAAGATATTTTATTTCTGTGGATCAAAATGCGTCCCCATTTTGATTCCTTCAGATAACTAACAAACTGTCGAATTGTCCTTTGAGAAATTATCCAATAATTAGCTCTACAAATCTTAACAACTAATCTCTACTGCCATCAGCTAACCATAACAACGTATCAAACCATCAGGTACTACAGGTCTATAGGTAGCTCAGCATTAATACTAATAGATGTTTCCACATCCCCTACTGTTGACAACAATGAGCAAACGCCTACCTATGCTATACGCAATAAATAACCATAATTCAATAGCATGTATGTTTTTTGTCCTGCTCCTATGTTATACAGTCTTCATGCTACGTAGTGGTGCTGGTGGGTGCAAGTGGCTTGATACCCGATCCCAAGATATAATTGTCGTAGGGCTAGGCAGAAAACGAAACAAGAAACTTGCTTATAGAAAACCAAAACAAACTACAACACACACACACACACAAGTACCCTAATTTTATTTCTTTTCTTTTATGTTACCTCAAGCTTTGTTTTAACTAACATATAATTAAATACTCTAAACTAACTATACTATGTTATACCTAGACCTACCTAACGAATAAATTACGCTCTAAGAAAACATCGTGAGGAAACCAGCACACCCATGTGAAGAATTTAAATATGATGCCATGTAAGGTTAACCAATCCACTGAGCCTGCATGGTTGTCTAACCCCTGATTGTCCTAAATGCAGATTAGGCTTAAGCCTCTCGGAGGAAACATTTAAAAATATGACCTGGGGAACTAAAGCACCATTTTAGAAATGTCAACTGCGAAAAGATTCATAAACCGAATTCTAAGAAAAGCGCGTGGCGATTCAGATATTGTATAAAACGATAAATTCAATAACAATCGCTTTGTTTGCACCGAAGGCAGACCATGCTTGTGAAATTCTTCTTTCGATCTCTGCTGTTTGGTTTCTGTAGCCAAGAGATAGTTTAGCCTACATACATACTCATCGACAACTTCTACAGGCATGTCACATCTACAAGATTCAGGTTCAGGTATGTTCATCATAATCTTCGTCTTTCTAAAGTTCATTTTCAGACCTATGTTCAATGATTCTCTGCGGAGATCTTCCAACATTTCGAGCATGTCTCGCTCGAATATGATTCCGCGATACTTTACCAGAGTCTTCGATCAGTGTGTCCTGCCAGTTTTTACCTACGGGAAGGAAACAGCGACTCTAACATAAAAATCTGCCGAAAAGCTCCGAGTTGCACAAAGAGCAATGGAGCATGCTATGCTTGGCATATCGTTGATGGATCAATGGAGAAACGAATGGATTCGGGAAAAGATTCGTGCTAGGAGTTGTGATTCGTGTTAGGGGTTGTTACAATAGAAGAGCGACAGAAGTGGAGTTGGGCAGGACACATAGCCAGAACGGTACAGTGCCTACAGGTGGACCAGGTGACTACAGGAATGGCGACCGTAGGAAAATCATCGCGGCAGAGGACGTCCCCCTATGAGATAGGTCGATGAAATATCCAAAACAGCCGGACCGAATTGGATGAAAGTGGTAAGAAGTAGGCAGAGATGGAAAGATTTGAAGGAGGCCTACGTCCGAAGATGGACAACCCAAGGGCCGTGATGGATGGATGGATGGATAAATGCGATTAGGAATCTCTCAATATTCAAATGTCTGGTGAATCACCATATTTAAATAATATAATTACGTCTTTAATTCTCTGTCAATAGAGTTTATGTTACTGATTAATAGCAACATGAATCATCCGTAAGGCGCCCTTTTACGAAAGTGGTGCGTGAATTGAGATACGATTTGTCAATAACGGCGCTTTTAGGACATCTCATAATAATAATGAAGACATTAAATTAAAAAGAACAAACAACCGTCAAAATATTTCTACCAAAATCCATAGAATATCGTTTTAAAATAAAATCCGTCAATTTATTTAATAAAATTTCCGTAGAACAACGACAGTTGTTATTATACGACTGTATTTATTCCGAAGAACAATGAAGCATGTGAAATTTCTCGAAAACTACTAATTAATAACATATTTTTGGTATGGCATCATATAGCAATACGTTTTAAGAAGATACATGCAAATTTTCAACTTTGTAGGTTTTGTGGTTCCAAAGTTATGACAAAAATACCTTACAAATTTCTTAAAATGGCTGTCCTGTAAAGTTTTAAAAACCACAGATCCGTCATTGTTCTACGACTATGACGTTCTGGTCGACAAACTCGGACTGGTGTTTTCTAAGTGGAAAGGAGTTCCACATGTAAAATTGTATATTAAGGAATCAAGGGATCTTTGTGTTACATTTGATCTCATTAAATATTGCTCTTTGGCATCCATAACTACATTAAAAATCTGTCGCTGTATTTTCATTTGGGCATATTCAAAAAATTAATCGGTATCTGAAGAAGAGAATTGCCGCGATTCCCTTTTCATCGGCCTCAGTTGAACCATTTGCAGGTTCAACCAAGTCGACAGTCTACTGAATTAATTGGGTACTGTGTCAGCTTCAGATGTATCTATTTCTTCTCCTGCAAGCGAGAAAGGTGAGGGTTGTGGTTCTGTATACAAGAATACATATAGCAAAAAAACATCTTTGAACAAACCGACTTGCCAGTGATGAAAACGTGGTATAACCATCTTACCATCGAATAGAAAGGGACATCCCGCTTGATGATACTGATGGACCTGCAGCTTTTGATTGGTGCTGAGGGTCCTGCCTCTGGATTCTGTAACAAACAAACAAGAATACATGTAGCAAAAAAGATTACTTTGAACAAACCGACTTGCCAATGATGAAATCGTGGAATAACCATCTTACCGATAGAAAGGGACCTCCTGCTTGATGATGCTGATGGACCTGCAGCTCTTGATGGTGCTGAGGGTCCCGCAGCTCTGGGTTCTGTAACAAACAAAAATACATTTAGCAAAAAAGATTACTTTGAACAAACCGACTTGCCAATGATGAAAACCATTTTACCGACAGAAGCTATCACGCATGTCCGGTGTTCAGGAGATAGGTTTCTGCAAACTAAAAGAAGATGGTGAAGTTAACTGGTAAAAAAATAAAAAGGTAAAAATATTGAAGCAAAATTATACTTTGTTTTCCGTTTGCGAGGAGGCGCATCCGGCACGAGCATTCGCTCCAGTTGACCTTCACGTTTTTACGTTTACAGCCGATCAGCTCCCGCCGGACTTCCGTTGGTAGCGCCGCAAGCCGGCGCTGCGTAGCCTGGCGCTGCTCTCTGACCTGGCTCAGAGGGTCACCGGGTTCCCGAGTGTCACTGTCGTAAATAAAAAATAGCACATGGACATTCGCATTCTAAAATTGAAAAATAACTTGTACTAGTTGTTGCCCGCGACTTCGTACGCAGTGGACTTAAAATAAAAAGCAGCCTATATGTTAATCCAGGACCTAATCTGTCTACCAAACAAATATCTAAATCCATCAGTGAAGAAGAAAAAATACTGCCTGCCACTGCCAGTACCTCCTCGGCCCTAAACACGTCAAAAACATTTGTACCTTTGTCTTTTTATCTATAGTTTGTTTTAGATCGATGTAATTTTGAAGTCTCTGTAAATATGAATCGAATCTTTCGCTTCCTTCGTCGAAATTTTGCAAGATCAACCAGGCCGCGTGGTTGGGTTGCTGCTGTCCAGTCCTTGCTGCAAGTCCTTGGATGGAAATAGCTAATTGTTGTAACATGGCTTGCATATCCGCCATCCTGTCGCCACTTGTAGGACATTCAAGTATTTACGAGTATGTAGGTCGTGTAGTAGAATTAATGTAATTGCAATGGTTGAATAAAGACGCCATTATCGATCCACAATGTACTTGTTTTTTATTTCTTAAAATAGGGTTGCCCGTTTACACTGGTGCTGTCCTACATAACAATATCAATAACTGACATCTGTATTCTGATAGGTACCGTTTTCACCGAGTCTTAAATGGATTCGAACATAGTGCGAGCATTCGGCGTAGGTCTGTTAGGAAACCGTCTCGCATACTCCCTTACAGAATTAGCGGCGTTACCATTACAGAAGAATAAATGTCGACTTCAATAGGTGGCGTCTTCCATTATAGGCGGCCCGGCATAATCACAATGATTCTTCGACGTAATGTGTCTCAACGTCACAAGTCCATCAGCAAAACGAAACCACTCTAACAATAAAATGTAACAAGTCCAACAGAAAAACAAAAACTTAATAAATTGTCCAACTAATCAAAAACGTAACGACAGAGTCAATAATAGTAACAAAGGACGCATAATGGATGCAAATTGTCTTAAATATTTAACCTACTTTTTTATTGCTTTGTTGGATAGTTTTTAAAATGTTGGTCCGTGATGTCTTCACCGTTGCTATAAAGCCTTTTATGCGATTCCGCCCACCATGACCCGTATCAATGTGAATGGTATGCAACACATCAAACAGGTCTGAATTTTTTACATAATACAAAATACTATTGCCTTGTCCTGCCACTGGTGCTATTAGCATTTCTATGCCGTCAATAGTGCAAACATCAAATCTTTTTATTGCTTGTGGCTAAGCGTAAAAGTAAACGAACACGTCGTTGGTTGAAAGATTGGTACACGAAAAGGCCAAAATATACCTACTCACGAAAATCTCCTAAAAGACTTGATGTTAACTGAGGAAAAAGACTTCAAAAATTTTGTACGACTGGACTTGGAACAGTTTCAAGTGCTACGAGAATTGGTCACGCCATTAATTGAGAAAAAAAAAACAAATATGAGGGAAGCAATACCTACCACCTTTTCAACGGCTTTCAATAACATGGTATCTAGCTACTGGGAATACTCTAGAAGATTTAAAGTTTCATAGTGCTATTTCCCCACAAAGTCTTTCCTTAATAATTATGGAAACCTGAAGAAATTAATCAAGTTTAATAAAGACATCTTTTCATTTATTTATTTATTTATTATTTAATAAACATTTATTTATTAAGCTTTATATATTGAGACATGTCATTAGCATCATTTTCCTGTTAAGAATTGTCCATGTTCTGCTGATTATCCTGTTGGGAGTAGTACATGTTCTGTTGGTAATGTGGCAGCTCCTCAGGTGGAAGTTCAGAATAGCGAGGCGATGGCATGCTGTTGTAATTTTTTGGAGTTAGCGTGGTATCTGGTATATGTCTTGAGATGGATTTATTGGTACTGTTGGAGTATTTGTCTGCTGGTAATGTGTGGCAGCTCCTCAGGAAGTCACCAGCTCCTTAAGATAACCGCAGTCTATCTTCGATGTCTTTGACGTCTTCTTTAGATGAATTGCCCCGCGAAACAAGCTTATATTGCGCGTTCTGCTACAACCACATCATTGCATTGTATTTCGCCTATATGTAACAAAAAGACAGACAAAAACTCATTGCAAAATTAATTCTAGCAGAATAATAGGTAATTTATTTACCCTACAAATCTAAACAAACAAAGAGGACATTAAAACGCATATAAATTTGTTAGTGGCCTTTTTTTTATAATGTTTATATTTATTATAATTAATAGCCGCTTTACGTTTATATTCATCGTCACCTTCATATAAAATTTTCCCACACAAAATCCTGTTTACTGTGCGGCACCAACTAAAAATTAATATATTTATTGTGGTGTTAACAAAATGGATTTTTAATGCATTTTTGTGTTCATCTCGTGAAAATGGATGTATTACGAACATATCGCAAAATTGTACAATGGTCTTTCGCAAACATTTTTTTGGTACATTGGATTTCAAAAAAATTGTGGTTATTGTTTGCAATTCATGAAAACAATTTGCAGGCATTTAAAATCAACACAATCACTTAAAACAGAGTCTTTGCGCATCAGTGTCCATAATATCAATATTATAGCAATAATAATATAAACAAACAGCGTCTTTTTCGCACTCACGAACACACAATGTTTACCAAATTTTTTTTACCAAAATTGTATTTTATTTTAAATTTACAATAAGTTAAAATACTAAATAATTTATGAAAATTTATTATGTTGCCAATTTAGGAACCGCTTATTAGATGTCAGAATCGTCCATATAAATCAGTCCTCCATACAACTGTCCCCCCCCCCTGACCCGCCCTCGCCTGTCCGCTAGGAGAGGCGTCCGGCTACGGTCACACGCGCGCCGTGCAGCCCGGCGGGCTGCCTGGCGGGCTGCGCGGCAGGCAGCCCGTCCCGGGCCCGGTGGACGTTCAAGCTGTTCACACGCACGCCGTCGTGTCAGTCAGTGCCAGAATGGCGAGCAGCGAGGATCACGGTGTTGTTGCTGCCATATCCTTTGGCTTAACTTATTTTTATTGGAAAAAGAAACAAAATTGTGCTAATTAATCTTGTGCACGGGCTCGGGCGTACCGTTTACACGCTCGTGAATGTGAATATGCACGTTGAATGTAGAGTTAAACGCGCGCGTGTGAACTTAGCATTTAAAACAATAAACTAACGTCACTTGTAAGTCCAGAAAATACAGAATTTTGGGAAGAGGAGCATTGTTCCAAATGCGAATCAAGGACTGTATCGTACTTGCATAAAAACTTTAATGTTTTAATATAATTACCGCGATTGTCAGACCCTGGTCCCTCATCGGTGTCCACGACATCGAGCAGGGACTGTATTTCAGTCGAGAGTACGATAAGCTGAATACCTTGCGCTTTTAAACAATTTATATATTTTTTATTTACTATACAGGTACTTATACTAAGGTAGGTATAACGTTGTAATATAGCGAGATCTCGCCATCAAACGTAACAGTTTGGCGAGTAGAATTGTACTTACCTGTTACAAA
Organism: Teleiodes luculella; assembly: GCA_948473455.1. Classification (NCBI taxonomy): domain Eukaryota; kingdom Metazoa; phylum Arthropoda; class Insecta; order Lepidoptera; family Gelechiidae; genus Teleiodes; species Teleiodes luculella. The sequence continues at coordinate 6,989,291 of OX419599.1, read as the reverse complement.
TAAATTAAACTAAAAAAAGAGCGTTTAAAATGTTTTTCTCGATTCTGCTATTACCAAATTTGTGGAGTAAGCAGCTGCGGATGTGTTTTTCCGTCTGAATATGTTTTTTGACAGAGTTCGTTAAATTATTCACGTCTGTATAACCAGTAGTGCTCCAAACCGAGTTCGATTCGGAGAATAACAAACACGGAAAACAAAACATTTTATTGCGTTTACAACTGCCGGCCATCCACGTATATTTGTCATAATGAAGACGTAGTAGTATGGAAATGTTTGAAAAATCCATCTCGCCTTTTGCAATCAATCGTCATGTTTGGAAGAGCACGGCCTAACTGAATAACATGCTTCTTGTTCTCAAAACTGAGTTTTGAAAATGAAGTTTCTTCGTTAAGCAAGTAGTCTGTGGAGCAGCATTCTATGTGAATTAACGCCATAATGGCACACTCAATTTACTGTATTGAATAAAATATGCGAGTAAATTACCTAATTGATTGAAAATGACAGCAAATTAACACTCAACAACCATAGAAAATTTACAAATTAAACAAGCAAACACACGATTAAAATGGCGGACACGTCCTAGCCATTTAGCCATTATTATTTCCGAATTGTTTTTGCAAGTAAACACGCCGAAATGAAAAACTGCTGTTCGCGGTACTTCTTACTATCACAGTATTACTCTTTAAATTTAGCATTATTTTAACCGTATTAATTAACTTGCTAGTAAAAAAACGTCTGATTCGCGATGTATTTTTTTTTACATCTATGATTTTTCAATTAGCGGGATTGACACTTTCTTTTTCGTTTCGCATAAGGCGTTAGAAAAGAAGAACAAAAGGTAAGCTAATCCGACCTACCTTGCGTGAAATAGCGCGCGATTATTACTATAAGAGCGTAAGGGACGGATCGTGAGGTGCGCGAGGTTAATGCGCGGGTGGATATACGTGGCAACGTCGGAAAATGGGAAGATACGACTCATCGGCTTACTTACAAATCAAAATTGTTATAATATGAAGATCGCGGAACGCACGGCGCGCGTGCTATTAGGTGGCGCGATCAATGATAGCCGGTCAAATTATGGTTGGGCGATTTAATATAATAACAAACTTATTGGTTTTTTGTTACGGGCAGGCATATTTTCTGTAATATTAATATGCTTCGAGCGTATAAATCTATTATAATTAGGAATAATATGAATGTATTAATGTATGTTGGATCGGATTTTCAAAAGGTAAGCGGATGGGAATCGGCTTATATGGACCCTTCGCCACTGATAGGTACCTATATAACAAGGAGCATATAAAACAATCAACACCGCAGAAAACATTAAAAAACTACCGCAAAACAAAACAAAAAAAATAATGGGTAAGGAATGAAACTAACTTTTTTTGCTGCCGACTGTACGTACATATTTAACAATAAGCATACATAACAAAAAAAACATACTCAAGTCCATGGTCTAAGAAAACAAGGTCTAACACTCCGACCACGAGACTTGACACAAGCTTACGTCATCATGCTGTTCATCCTTGTCGAATAACATGTATTCGACAAGGATGAACAGCTCGCTTGCGCAGACTCTTATTTTCCAAGAAATACCAAACGTACTGGGGCTGGGAACTATGCCATCCATGCTGTAATAATGGCCGGAACGCCGGACTACTAAACACATAATTCTTGTTAATCAGTCCGGATTTCGAAGAATTAGTTATCAGAACATATTTTTAAATACTAAGGCTAATGATTTACATCGTAATTTTAACTAATATTAAACATTTTTCATCAAATATTCACCGCGAAACCTGTTCTAACCTCCAAAGAATCACGACCTATAATCTGGAGGGTATTTTCGTGTACCAGCTCTAATTCTTTACAAAACTTCACAACACACTTGAAACACAATTCAACACGAACAATTTGATGTATAACACACACCGATTAATGAAGAAATTAAAATATACTTACGACATTTCCACGAGATGTGCACACAATTTATATTTTTATTTAAAACGTAACGTTTTACGTTACATTGGGATTACGTTTTAAAAAACCATTTTCCCAGTCAACACCTGCCATCTCTTTCTCATTATTAAAGTTGTGCTTTATTATTATGTTATTATTATGTCTTACGGACAATTGGTATGCCAGAGGCCTTAATCGAGACTAAATTGGTTTTGTTATAGTCCAGTACAAGGTCTGGTTTGTAAGTAAGTTTGTCGTATTTCTGGTGCGGCCTGACTTGCAGTGAATGGCATGTCGAGATCATGCTAACTAGGTTAGAATCTCGCCATACCATCACTGCAAGTTCAGGATAGTAACTAGTCACTACTTCACCTTGTCTCAAGTTAGCTTTAGTCAGTTTTTTTTATGAATCGGGCACAAATTCCCGATTCAGTTTTAATGTACCATAGTTGTAATTTTTTGTCTTTTGAGGCAACGTGCTAATAATGGTCCAACCAAGTCGTTCACTATTTTGGCTGTGGCACTAGTCGGTCTAGGATCGTTGGTCAGGTTGGCACTCGTAGATGCAGTCGGAATCTCGTCAGTCGGGGTCAGGGCAGTTGGGGTCTGGTCAGTCGGGGTCTGATCAGTCAGGGTCTGGTCAGTCGAGGTCTGATCAGTCAGGGTCTGGTCAGTCGAGGTCTGGTCAGTTGGAGTCTGGTAGGTCGTAGTCTGGTCAGTCGTCGTGTTAGATTTTCCAGTGTATACAAGAAATCTCCAAAGGTAGCCAGTCGAAGACACGCACAACTCTTAAGTTTTCATCCCGACTTGTGCGGCCTTGGTTTTGATCTTCTGTGAGAAGCCGAGTCTGCCGTGCCACTTGAGCAACGACTCGTCGATCGCGATATTTGGAGATAAATTGGAAAAATTGTTGTCCAAATAGTCCAGTACAGGTTGAATTTTACTCAGTTTAGTCCTCTCAGTGATCGTGGTGTTGTCGACGTAATGAAGGAACGTCTTTAGCAGTAAAAACCTATTGTACGACATGATACGATTCATGTACGGCATGGTCCCATATCCATTGAACTGAAAGTAGAATTCCTCTCGGGGCAGTGAAAATAGACCATGCAAGATCATTACTGCCAAAAACGTAATAATTTCGTCTGTCAGTCGGTGTCCAACGTAGCAGTCGTGAGTGACGTCCGATTTTGCCCTATTCAGTCAGGTTGTCTATGGCCTGTCGCGCGTATTTGTTGGTCTCTAGTACAATACTGTCAATAAAGTCACTGTCGAACATTTTATAAAAAATGTCGACAGGGGTTGTAGTTTCGGTCACGTCGAAGGTCGGTCCAAGAGTCGATCCAGTAAAGGATTCTCTTTGGCCAACGAAAGAGTTCTTGTCATGAGTCCAGTTGAAGTCATAACTCATGTCGTCGAACGCCACATCATCAGCCTGGTCATTCAGACGCAGGAGGATAATGTCAGCCGGTGACATATCCTCCGTTGTCGCGGGCTGAGATGCGGCGTCGCGTGAATCGGTAAGTCTAGTAATCAGTTGGTCATCGTCCAAGCCCATGTCGCAGTCGTCAATGTCATCTACGAGTGCCAACCAGTCAGTTATAGTGCCGTCGGAGCTGTTGTCAAGTAGTCCTGCAAAGAAATAAAACATTGAATAACCACGATGCTGACATGCCATGAAAATTATTTTTGTTTTAATTGTTTTTTTACGTACCAACTGCAGTCCTTGATGGTCGGCTTGGGCCAGCCACAGCTGCATCTATAACAAAAAAAAGAGATTAAAGACAGAAAAACAAAAAACATCATCATCATCATTTCAACCGAAAGACCTCCACCGCTGGACAAAGGCCTCCCCCAAAGATCTCCACGACGATCGGTCCTGCGCTGCCCGCATCCAGCGGCTTCCCGCGACCCTCACCAGATCGTCGGTCCACCTTGTGGCATGGTCATGTCGCTCTCAAACACACTAGTATTGGCGGGAATAACAGGAGTATCGGTGGATGTAGTTGTGTTGCTTTCTAATATAGCCGCATTATCAATGGGACCAGACACGTAGCTTGTTGTATTGTAAGCAGGAATAGTCATGTCGCTCTCAAACACACTAGTATTGGCGGGAATACCACTGCCCATATCATATGGACTAGGAGTACTTAGTGGTGTCGTTACAGACATTCTTCCTGACATACTTCCTGACTTTGAATAATTTATATTTTGCATTTCTATCACCATGATAACTTGCATTACTTTAGTCCGAAACAACATTTTCTGGTAATTTGTAAATGTCTTAAGAGTAGGCTGCAATGACTGGAAAAAGGCTAAATCTTCACTTTCTAACTCTAGCTGATTGCTTTTCAAATATTGTAGTAAAGTATTTTCAAACTCAGATGTTGCCTTCTTCCTCTTTTGTGTTGGTGGTGCTGATGCTGGAATGGATTGCGAGTTTGTCGAAGCCGACGTAGACGGAACCGAAGTAGACGGTGCTGTGGCAGGCGAAGACAGGGTAACCACATCATCAGCATTTCTTAATGACTCGTCTGTCGCATCATCTATCACTCTGTCCAAAAAAGTTAAAATTTCAAAATATTCGTACTTTTTCTTCTTTTTTGCTCCTGAACCTGATGATAGATTTCCGGCAATTTTCTCTTTTTTGTACATATCCCTAGCGGTGCGCCACCTCTGCTGATTTTTTTGATCTGAAAGAAAACAAAATGTAATATAATAATGTATTTTTGCAGGTACTTGGCTACTGGAAATACTATGACCGACATGCATATGACCTACAAATTGGAATCACAACGATAAGTAAAATAGTGCGACAAGTTTGTCGTATTATTTGGGATGAATTATCAAAAGAATGTATTCCGAAACCAAATCGCACTCAATGGAAAAATATTGCAGAAAATTTTTTTGCCCACACACAGTTTCCGAATTGTATTGGCGCAATAGATGGAAAGCATGTACGCGTGATACAACCAGAACACAGCGGATCATTATATTTAAATTACAAGAAGTATTTTTCTATTGTTCTATTAGCAATGTGTGATTCTGACTATAATTTTACATACATTAATGTAGGATCTCATGGTAGTAATTCTGACTCGGCAATCTTCCAGCAAAGTCAACTATATACCCAGTTGGAAAGCAATACGTTGGATGTTCCAGAGCCCCAGCCCCTACCACCAATTAATGGTAAATCATCAAACATAGCGCAAACAAGACCAAAAGTGCCTTTTTTAATAGTGGGAGATGAGGCGTTTGCATTATCGACACATGTCATGCGTCCCTACGCTCGAAGAGATTTGCCTTACAAAAAAAATTATAACTACCGACAGTGCAGAGCTCGGAGGTATATAGAATGCAGTTTTGGCATTCTTTCTAATAAATTTTATAAACGTGAAAAATGATATGGCTATATTAATAATCAAAACCACGTGTGTCGTGAAAAATGATATGGCTATATTAATAATCAAAACCACGTGTGTTCTTCATAAATTATATACGAAAACGCGACGGGTACGTGGTAAGTCATACTTTTAGATCACGTGGGCTCGTAGATTCAGCACGAGAAATAACGAGTAACGAAAACCGAATATCATCTTACGCTGTCAGAGATATATTCACAAGACTACTAAACTTAGGTAGGTATACCTATTGTTGTCAATCTAATGTCATCTCATTGCTGTTTCCAAATTAGTTTCCAACAATAATCCGCTGTCAAATGTATAAAAGTAAATAAATAAATGTTCGAAACTCACCAAAATCTTTCTGTTCATCCTTAGTATAATTTTCGAAATTTGGAATTATTTCTTTGCAAATTTCTAGCCAACCAGCTGCCCTTGCTTCCCGGTTTTTGTAAAGTTCATTCTGCTTGTTCCACAACAAAGGGCGAAGGTGCACTTCAAAAATAACTCTCTCTGTATCAATTTTCATTTTTTGTTTGCGATTGTACGTGGACTATGAGCATGCGTGCGACCCGCTTCACAGTAAAAACAACACTGAAGGCAGAAGATCACCGCGCGCATCCGGATAGCGCGCACACGGGCTGCGCGACCGCAGCCAATCCGCGTTCCGCGCGCGTGCTACCCGCATGATAGTAAAAACATGAATCAAATGATGGGATTCGGGCAGTCCGCATGCGGACGAGATCCGCTTGCGGGCTAAAATACGCATGACAGGAAAAGGGCCTTAAGTGACAGTGAAGATGACCTTCCGTTAACTGTTTTTAAAACACCTCCAAAATCCGCCCAATGCGGGATTAGTGAGCCCTTGAAAGATACTAGAATTTTAATAAAAGATAAATGTGATTTAAAAAAGCTAACATGAGTTTAAAAATGAATAAGGTAATACTTAAAAAAGATAAACCAAAAGAAAACGATGTTATTCCTAAAGAAGCTTTTTTTCTCCGTCATCACCTAGGACAATTCCTGGCCCTGGTTTAGCCTTTACGAACTGAGAACTAAACCTAAATTGCAACGTGGCTCGAGGCACACCGAACTTCGTCGCTGCAGTTTTTTTAGCCATGCCGTTTTGGACAGCTGCAATAGCCTTATTCAAGTCTTTCTCACAATATTCCTTATAATATGAAACACCAGGAGTTACTTTTGGCATCTGGAACAAAAAGGTTGTTGATAGGTCTATTATCTTTATGTCTGTTGCGTTGTACTGTGTTATTTGTCAAATAAAAGTTGTCTATGTCTATATGCTGCTTAATAAAATGAAAAAGTATAATGGACAACTTAATTTAGTACACCTAAGAAATTTAATTTCAATGTATATAGCTTATGATGATAAAAATAATAATAGTCTAGTTGAGGGATTTCTATCATCCCCGTAGCCGATTGAGGATGAATAATGGCTAGGACCCTCTCTTCAATGTCTGTGAGTTTTACTTTTGATGCAGGCCCACCACCAGTGCCGCTGACTGCTTTATTTATCTTTGCTGCTTTTCTTTTTGTATAATTTTTTAGGTCACTCCAAGTCTAAAACAATTTGTTAAACATCAGTAAACAAGTATAATAAGTCAATCGCCTCATTGTATGGTATTCATCAAAATGATAAGATTTTCAGGATATGAAACAAAAATAGCAAATTATTCAAAACTAGCGACCCGCCCCGGCTCCGCACGGGAAAATGGTTATTGTGGATTATTCTTAAGTATATTATGCATGTATTATACATATAAATCTTCCTCTTGAATCCCTCTATCTATTAAAAAAACCGCATCAAAATCCGTTGCGTAGTTTTAAAGATTTAAGCGTACAAAGGGAGGGACATAGGGACAGAGAAAGCGACTTTGTTTTATACTATGTAGTGATAATACCTTTCTCCATTTATCTTCCGCCTTTGTTTCTCCCACGGCATCAGCATTTAATAAATTGACCAACTCTGTCCACTGCTGCATGTTCGTCATTCTTCCATGTGAACCAACAAATGGTTTACTCAAGTCTCCATGCCTGAAAAGGTTATAAATAAAAATCCTTCTTAGCTTCAGCCACCAATACTCCACTTAGCATTGTAACCAACAAGTGCTTTTTTTTGTTATGAATGAATGAGCAACAATTTCATTCCACTCTTATATCTTTTATAATTACATATACTCTTATCTTACCTTTCCATAAATGATACCATTATTGCTACCGTACCGTATTACATCATGAAAATGCCACAATACTTTTTAAAAATTGTGTAATAGGCTTGAATACTAAGTTTTTTTGCCGATGTGCTCTACCTTTGTTTCGCGTAGTAAATAAGAAAAAGAAATCTAAATAAGTGTGAAGTGAGTCATGGTACGCTATTAACTGTAGCCGCTATCGTCCTTACGATAACGATTGTAGTTACGGGCAATAGAACTCGTGCTGAGAATTTAATGTCAACGAATCACGTTACGTTTTTACGTTTACTACTGTAGTCGAGTTAGATGATTTTTCTATAGCAACTCATGGTAAAGGTATAAGATCTTATACAGATCTTTATTTAAAAGATTGTTTCTTATTCCTTTGAGGCGATGTGGTGGATCATATAAGGGAATTATTTCTTGGTCATCTATTTCAAATATAGAATGTTTAAATTATTTGTTGAGTCGCAAGTAGTTTGCTCGAGTTTCATTTATGAGATAATTTACGGCACTGACATTTGTAGTTCCTTGGTCACAGATTGTTGCAACTACTTTGAAACCAACTGAATTCAATATTCTGATGATGTTCTTAATTTGGGCTACCAATAAAATTCATCTCTTGGAGTACTTAGTTTCTGAGCTATCAGTTAGTGCCATCTCTCGATCTGTACTTAAACAATTTTCACTGTATAATCCGACTAATTGAAAAATCCTTAAAAGTTTGTCATTTTTAAGGTAGTCGGCTGCATATCAAAATAAGTAGCGTGCTACTTTTTTTCCTATCATAAGCCTTGCAGCTGTCAAATTCAGCTTAATTTAGTTAGGATGGTTTTAAATTCCTGCCAAATTTACGCGTAAAATCAACGTTTGACGTCTATAAATGTAGGTTTGCAATCACCTGTCTCTTTTCGTTCTTATGAACGTGAAATATTCTCTTTTTATAGTAGAAGTCTAGAAGTACTATTGGTATTGCCAGTAGTATTAACCCATTTGAGATTATAATATGATTCGAATAGTTTTCTATCATATATTCCTGTAACAATATCGGCGTTTCTAATATTAATTATAACGTTATTTATATCGTTTAATTAAAATATGATACCAAGCAACTTTTGCGTTATCTAAACCCTTTTCCATTCCAGCCTCAAAATTAAGATTTAGAATTCGATCTTGATTATCTAAAGTTGCTAACAATTGCATATAGGCGTCAGCTAGAATACCATTATTCAAACTAACATATAAATCTGATGGAAATCTAACATTACTATCAATTATATATTCCACATCTCGTTCTAATAATATTAGAATATTCTGTTCTTTTTAACACTAAATTCGATTAGTCTTATACGATTAATCTTTCTAATAAAAAGGTTTAATGACATGCAATAAAAATCAAAAGCTATACAATATTTATCGTATCCCATAGCGAGTATTCTATTAATAAATTTTAATATTAAGAATTCATAGGAATATTCCCTATAACATATATATTTTATTAAAGGTATATATAATAATAATAAAATATATACGATATGTTTAGAATAATATATATACAGTGTGAGTCCTTATAAAGTGCACATATTAAAATCAGGGAAACTACACCCCATTTTATCGACGGGAAAAATATTAAAAAAAATTAAAAAAATTATTTGAGTTTTTTATGATGTTTTTAAAATTTTGAGTTGCACCTGTTGACCCTATTTAGATAAAACGTCATAATTTTTAAACTAAGTGTGTTATCGCAGTGGAATAAATTTTGTGATGATGACTAATAATAAGCCGTACCCATAAAGTCGAAATATCCAAGAAAACTAACCTTATAAATTTATAATTAAGTGAAACTTGAAGAAAATCTGGATTTTTTTTCATCATTTTTGCAATTGATTTACAATTTCTCCTAAAATCATGTTATTAACCCTACTTTTTTTTTATTCCAGCATATTCTACGTATTATTAGCTTTCTAAAAGTAAAATTTGCAAGTTTATTACTTAGATACAACTTCTTAAATCAGCGTTTAAAAAATGCAGTTATCTGAGTTAGAGCTGGAGGATGATTTAAACAAAAGTATTTTTCAAGCATAAATCATTTATTACCTTTAACTAATTAAAAATAAATCAAATCAGTAATTATCCTAATGCATCAAATGTTCGAAATGACCACCCTGTTGTTGCATACACATTGTAGCGCGAAGCAAAATTTGCTGCGTTGCCCTTTGAATCATATCGGGATCATTTTTAATTTCATTGGCCACACGCAAAACCCTTTCTTCAAGTTCCGCTTCTGTATTAATTTGACTGCTGTACACCCTTTGTTTCATGGTCCCCCATAAAAAATAATCCATAGGTGTGAGATCGGGGGAACGCGCCGGCCACCCAACTGGTCCTCCTCGACCAATCCAGCGACGTGGATAATTGTCATTTAAATATGACCTGACGATCAGCGCATAATGGGCGGGACATCCATCCATTTGGAGCATCATTCTGCGACGGGTTAGAAGTGGCACATCTTCCAATAGCCACGGCAGTTCGTCTCTCAGAAGTACAAGAAATCTCTCTCCAGTTAACGTTCTTGGGAGTATTATAGGATCAATGAGAAAATGGTCGATCATTGCGGCCCATACATTTAAAGAAAATTTCACTTGGAACGTAGAAGCCCTTTTCAACCTAGGGTTTTCACCTTTCGGGCACCACCGATGTAAATTTCGGCAATTAACGATGCCATCTCTAGTAAATTGAGCTTCGTCTGTCCAAAGAATCTTTTTAGGGAACTGTGGATTGTCTCTTGTTTTTCTTAAAACCCATGAAGACATAACGCACCTTGGACGTGAATCCACATCTTGGTGTAAATGCTGCACCCTTTGATAATGGTATGGATGCAGTCCTGCTTTTCTTAAGATGCGCCAAACTGATTTCTGGGACACGCCATGACGTAATGCCAAACGTCTCGTACTGGTAGTCGGGTCACGAAACAAATCATCCAAAATTGCTTCTTCGATAGCAACATTGATAATAACACCTGGTTCGCGGCGATTCCGAGGCACAAAAAGTCCAGCGCTAGCCAGTCTTCTATGGACTTCTTGGAAATTACGGGCTGATGGCACGGGGCGTCGATTCGGAAATGCAGTTAGATAAGCTGCGCAAGCAGCTCTAGCACTCCCTCGGTACATTCCATAGTAATAATGGATATCGGCAATGTGTGCTGGAGGGAAATCACTTATACGTGGCATGGTGACCACAAAGCAAACGCGTGATACGTAGGATACGAAAACTGATAACGTTGGTAGGAGAAATACAAATAGCAGCGGCGAAAGGTTCGGAGCGACTGGCTGGCTAGGCTACAAAGCATAACGAACGTTCAAATTGTCCTTCAACAGGCCCCCCTCTTCCCCTTTCGTACTTCGACCCGCGTGCCTCTACAATGACTCACCAAAAAAAAGGTCTCTACCTGTGATAAACAATGATGCGTAGCCTAACAATGCGCATAGGCTTTTTTCAAACGGTCATAGAAACTGTTATTTTTAAGTAATAATCGTGCAATTTTTATTTTTAGAAAGCTAATAATACGTAGAATATGCTGGAATAAAAAAAAGGTAGGGTTAATAACATGATTTTAGGAGAAATTGTAAATCAATTGCAAAAATGATGAAAAAAAATCCAGATTTTCTTCAAGTTTCACTTAATTATAAATTTATAAGGTTAGTTTTCTTGGATATTTTGACTTTATGGGTACGGCTTATTATTAGTCATCATCACAAAATTTATTCCACTGCGATAACACACTTAGTTTAAAAATTATGACGTTTTATCTAAATAGGGTCAACAGGTGCAACTCAAAATTTAAAAACATCATAAAAAATTCAAATATTTTTTTTTATTTTTTTAAATATTTTTCCCGTCGATAAAATGGGGTGTAGTTTCCCTGATTTTAATATGTGCACTTTATAAGGACTCACACTGTATACATATTCTATCACAGTCACTACCTCGGTATAAATCTGTAATTCGTTCATTAAAGTAAACTTAAGTAGTATAATAAGACTCAACACCAGCAGGATAGGAATGTAGAAAACGTAACAACGTTGTGTTACGTTTTCTACATTCCTTACTTGAAAACGTTGTGTGTAGATCACACAACGCGGATTTGCTTACAACATATAATTTATTAAGGTAGGTAATTAATAGCAAATTGTCTGGAATTGCTCACATTTATGTTAAAATTCAACAAAATGATTACATGATAATTATATATTTACATAACTAATAACTTGTATATAATTAAATAAATAGAATATATTATGCGAACAATAGATATTTCCGAACTACGTTTAACACCTATAATAACAGCTAATATAATCACTATTATGGCTGAATTAATTTTCGACGATAAACATCTACAAAATATAAGATATAAAGAAAAATATTCTACATTTAAATATGTTCTATCAGTATCAAAAATAAACTTATAAAATTTTTCAGTATCTAGTATTTGATCTATAAGTTCTTTAATTGCGTCAGATACTAATTTTAACAATTCAGCTATCAACCAAGATACAGCCTTCATAATCTTTTCACTTACATAATTGAATATTTTATCAGTCCATGTTAAGATATCCTCCATAAAATGGTATGAATGCGTTTGAGGAGAAAAGCACATCATATAACTTAAACTATACAATACAATACAATACAAATATGCTTTATTGACACCCAAGGAAAACACAAAAGAAATGATGATGATGTGGATTATCAAACTTATCAAATCCAAAATCATACGGACATCTATCAATACTACTTGTATATAACTCACTACAGAAAGTAGACAAAATTCAGTGCTGTTCTATTACTCCTCTGGCCTGTGCATGGCATTTATTGTACCTCTCCTCTCGTCACTGAGCAACAGGGTCTGGATGCATGAGGAGTCATTAGCCAGGGCAAGAGAGGGTACTATTTGTCCCCCTGAAGCAACTGCAAAGAATTCCTTTCAATATATTCAGTTTCTAGGTGGAGGTGAACATTGGAGCTTATTCAAATCTCAGCATCGTGTGTTAACCTGGATAGTTAGGGTTAACACTTGTTATTCGACCGTTAGCATCACAAACAACCTAGCAACTACTGATATAAAGGCAAATTCTGTTGTAAAAGAGATTTCCCGGGAGCAGTTGGGTGGGTTATCGGAGGCTTGTGAATGCCAATATGCGTCAGATAGACATGTGCTTGATTGAACGCAGGGCGTTGGCGGCCAGGTGTGACATACTGGCCCACAGGTTTGGCTCGTTGTAGTAATGAAAGAAAAATAACACTGTTTAAATCCTATTATCAAACATACTACACGAGTGCCCTGTGGACCAGTTACAATAAAGGGTCGCTCAGTGCCCTGTAGTTGGGGCTTACGCGTTTTTTAATTTATCGCCCAAATACCATAGCTAGATTAGGTGGGTAATTAGGTAGGTAATATCATTAGTGCAACTCGGACCAACAGGCATCCTTAATTAACAGTTAAGACATATACTTTTTAATTTTATTTTCCTTCTTGTTTTTACTTCTCTATTTTAAAGCTACTCTCAGTCTATACTTTTTACATTTCCATCCTATTTTGTATAGCTGTTTACCCTGCAATTTCAATCACATTGTTATGGGATAAAAAGAATGTTAAGAGCCAAACTTAATTCCAATCCATTCAGCCGTTTTGCACAATTCAGAATTAGACATTTACGATATTACACTTGGAATTCTTAAAAACCACCTGTTAAAATTTGTATAAAAGTAGCCGGAAAGGCAGCATGAATCTTATCATATGATAATAAGTTATATAAATGTTTAAATTAATTAAAACAAAAGTATAAAATAAAACATACTTACGTAACAGTCAACACTTCTATAATATTATACTGTTTTAAATATTTCAATCAAAAACTTAATATTTTTAGTGTTGTTATACGTTAAACTCACATTATATCTGGATTTAAGTAAGTTGCATTTGTAATAAGATTTCACAAGTAGTACAGGCCTTGTAGTGACAAATACTGTATTTGGTTGAAATCTTATTACAAACAAGAATGCGAGAGGCATTCTGGGTGATTATTGCTGTTACCCTAACTAACATGATTCATTATCCTCTAAATACTCAATTTCTAGACGAGAAGTGTCACCACCACTACCACCACCACCTAACTTTTCTAGTCCGGTGAAGCTTGATCCGTCGTACTTTTTCGACCCAAGCATAGGTCAATTAAAAAAGAACACCTAACTTTTGCATGCCTTGCATGTCACATGGCTCCTTATTGCAGCTGCAATATTTTCCCCCGCCTCTTTAATGGCGGCGGCCAAGGTCTCTGCAGCTTTGGTGATAGTAAACCGGAATATTTCAACAAAAAAAAGTATAAGGGGTGAGAAACTAGCTTTCATAAAAAACATTGACTTTGTTCGTGGTTAACCTAATATCTTATCTTAAATTATTACACCTTTTTTACAACTGTGTCGTAGTGTGTAACAGATTTTTTTTTTATAATACCCTTTTTTTCGTACATCTGGTCTGTCACCGTCATGGCGGGAAGTCATCTGGACCCTGTTATGCAATAAGGTGTCAACTAGGTTTTTTGACATTCCAAGATACACGCGTTAAAAGATTTGAATAATGCTCGATTTTCAAAATAATTTTGCTGATTATTCTGACATCCTACGAGTTTAAAAATTTGTGTGTGAAGACAATATATTGTTAATTTTATAGTTACTATAAGAAAGTCGTAGAAACAAGTCTTATTTGATCAAAATTAAATAAATTACTAGTTAAAACCCTTACGCTTAATTGCTGTATGTCATATTAGGCATTTAGCATTAAGCGTTAAGCTGAGTTAGAACCTTTTTGCAATTTGTTGTTGAGAGTATATTTTTAGGGTGAAATAAAGTAACAGAGTTTCATGTATGAAATGCAAGCAGCAGGTCCAGATCCTTTCGCCGCCGCCGGGCTTCCAGCTGCCGGAATCGGGTCGGTCGGCTGTATCAGTATAGCCGACTCTGGGGGTGCGCCGGGGGCCGGAAAATCGACGGCGATTTGTGGCATATTTATAATCAGGCGGGTGTATGGGGCTCCCTCGGCCGGATGTCCCGTGGGAGGGATTACCCGCGGGTTGATGAATTGGCAATCCCATACCACAGTTGCCCCGCCTGGTTCTGCGCGGACCGATGGGCCTGCCACCAGTATTGGCAGCGGCAATGGCACCGCTGCTGGCGCTGCTCCCGGGGACGGCTCTGTTGTTTGCCCACTTTCGCTCTGGGATGGCGTTGGCTTTCGGCGTTCCATCTCCGTGGGCGTCGCCGGTACCCCGTTTGCGTCCTCTCCTCTATCTTCATTCATGGGCTCATACAGGATCAGGTTGACCCAATCTTCTTCATATTCATCCACCTTGGCCCCCAATGTTCCGTCTCTGATCAGTACAACTTCGCGTAGCTTGCCTAGTACTATTGTGTTGTTGCCCGCGGCACGGAAATGCGTATTAATTTGCGACTGCATGGACTCACGGTGCGCGTACGACTGTCTGGCGCTACGGTTTCCAGTGTTGCCAACTTAGTATTCAAGCTTAGAGCTAGTGTTGTGCCAAAAAAGAGCTGAAAAAGAGCTAACTTTATCAGCTAAAGAGAGCTAAATAAAACCATTCGAACTTATTATATTTTAATCAATAAAAAACAATGTTCTTAATAATAGCACTAGGTATCATTAATCTTTATCTGACCATAAGTAACATATGTTGTCGTCATCGTGAAAATCAATCACCAAGGAACTTCCACTTGGGCCTGCTGCTGCTGCAGCCTGATCAGGGTTGTTGTATGAAGCCATTGTCCCTATTTTTTTTAGTACCTCAGTTGGCAGCATGTAGTTGTGTATGTCATCTATAATAATATCATTTAAAAATAAAGCAGGAGCTGTAAAGCCCTCATGCCTGGCGTACCCTAGATACCAAACAATGGAAACAATATGAGCACAGGTACCTAGAGTACGTCGTCCGGTCAGGCAGGTGCAGTAGTGTTGAATTATATTTCTATTACTAAGAAGCAAGTACTTAGCTCTTACATGGCGTGACTGAATACGACCACGTAAGAGCCAAGCATTTTCAGTTATGCCATAACTGCGTAAATCTTCTAGTTCATTTTGGCGGTATACCTTTATTGTATAAAGCCCGTTCTGTAAGTGTTCACTGCAGTAAGACTTCGCAAGTTTCACTTGGTAAGTTCCTGAAGCTAACAAAATAACTTCTTCTTCGGTAAATCTAGGAAAATCTAAGTCATTTGCTTCCATTCGGACAAAATCAGCCCTTCTACTATTTAGTCGTTTCCCTTCGACGTAATCGTACAACATATTAGGTGTATGTACCTTTTGCCTTATTTCATTTACAAAGCTGTTTGCGTATTGGCTGTCTGTGATGGGTGAATGGAAGTGGTTTAGGATGGCGGCAGCGATTTTAAAATCACAAAACATATAGTTTAAAATCGCGTTTGAATCGGCCGTTAACCACCTCCACCACCCAACGACACATTGTGACTTGACGAGGTTCGTTGGCCTGATAAGATAAGATAAGATAAGATAAGATAATATTTTATTCATTTTTTTTTATTTTATTTTTTTTTTGATCAGTGGTAAGTTGTGACTCATTTCTGTTCTTTGAGGGTGGTACATGATACTCGTATCCACAGGCTTCAATATCACCCAAGCTATCACGAAATCCTCTATCCAATACGAACACGTCGTTTGGTTGAAGCAACCAATGAATTGGATTTTCACTATTTGTCATTATAGCGCTCATTATATTTGCGTCGGATTTTGAAGCGGCATATGGCCCTAAAACGTCCAGAATATAACCATCCGTGCAGACCATCAGAAACAGCTTTAAAAGATTTTGATATTTATGTAAGCGTAAGTCTCACGTTGAAATAAAAAGTTAGCACTTTTATGAATATAAATGTAGGTTCCGTCGCATATGACTACGGCTTTTGAGTTTTCGTCGTTTCCAAATAAAAATCTTGGCACAGTCAGATTTCGATCTAAGATATTATTTCTGTTTTCCATGTGGTCCAGACCGACGTGTAGTACAACGTAGTCGTTGCTAAGGCATTCGCGTGCTAAAGTCAATAACCGCTCAAGGTTCTGCCGTGACATATTAAACAAAGTCGCGAGTCTCTGATTTGAATCACCAGTTCGGAGTTTCGTCAGAAATATACCTAAAGCAGTTCTTGGGTTTCTACATCTCTGGCTCAGTGAGGGAGTTTGTTCTAAGATGCAATTGAACTCATCGCAATTGCGTCCGGTCCAAAAATGCATCTCTTCATTTGTTACAGCACCTACTGTATTAAAATCCAGCCTACAACCGCGTTGTACAGCCTTTCTCATTATGTCATTAATGTCACAAAACTGAGCCGCATTAAAGTCGTGGGTGACATTACAAAACTGAGGAAGTTCGTCCCAGTTATTACTCTGTAGATGTTCTTGACACACTCTGGCACCATCAGGAATTTTCTTTTCTAAAGTTATTACGAAGACTTTTCCATTTTTTTGAGAAAGACTGAAAAAGCAACAAAAATATAAAGGCAGCCTTTATTTAAAAAGGGCACACACGGCGACAGATCAACCTACCTTAACCAGTAAAAGCTGCACTGGCGCGCCTCCGATCTGTCCGAGCTCTGCTTACCTTAGTTCAGTGTAGGTTATTTTTGCGCCCCAAGAAAACCCAAAACTTCAGAAGACTACGAAGACACGAAGACCAAACAAGAACAACAGTTAGGTACCTATGGATTTTCACCCGCCCCATCAGAATATCTAATGATATTTCTGCAAATGCCATGCTCCGTCGATGTTAAACATTTCCATTTCCTCGTCGTTCATTTTGGATCACAAAATACACTCGCTCGCCTTCGTTGCCGATTGCAAACTAGTATGCGACATGCGTCACGCGGTCACGCCACGCCGCCTTCATGCATGCTCCTCCCCCTCTCCTTTCTACCCCCTGCAGGGTTAGCCGCGTCCGCCGCCGCGTAGCCCGCCGCGTCCGCAGCTACACTTCACGCGACGCGCCATGACCCACGTCTCCATGAACGAATTCGTACTTAATCATATGTTTGTTTTTGCGCGTGTGAAGACGCGGACCGCTGCACGCGCCGTCTCTTTGTGACCGCAAAAAACGTCCGACGCAACGCTAGACGCCACACTGCACGCGATGCGCGAAGCCACGCGTCTCCGTAATCGCGGCCTAAGTAGTTTTCAGGCCTATGTTTAATGATTCTCTGCGCAGATCTTCCAACATTTCGAGCATGTCATCAGCGTTGTCATTTATAAGGACGATGTTGTCGGCGAATCTCAAGTTGCTCAGTCTTTCTCCATCTATGTTAATACCTTTACCACTCCAGTCCAGTCTCTTGAAAACATTTTCTAACGCAGCGGTAAATAGTTTCGGAGATAAAGTATCGCCCTGTCGCACACACGTAGTTCACAAAAACATGTCCATAATGGAAATGTTTTTGTGAACTACTAACTGGCCAACCAAGGTGCCTCCCCGCCCGGACCTTATGTAACTCGACCATATTAGTCGTAGGTTACACGCTCAGTCTAGCGTCGGTTCAGTCCATCACCTTGGTTCGGCTAAGACTGATGGATGCCAGAATGATGGATGAAAAACACAGTTACACGCCAGAATGATGGATGAAAAACACAGTTACACGCTCAGTCTAGACTGACAGCAGACTGATAAAACTTATGTTAGTCGTCATTCGTAAAGTGAAAACGACAGTCAAGTGAGTCACCTGATCCTGCCTAGCCATGGATATTTTGAAAAACAAAAAGAGCCTGTGCTATTATAATTATCGCTTTACTGCTAAAGAAACGCGTAAAAAAGAAGGGATGGATGAAAACCTACCTACAAAAAAGAGAACATTACACGCACGCATCTAAATTAATTAAATTAAATACGACAACAGGATGAAGAAGAAGACTTTCAAAATTACTATCGAATGAAAGAAGCCTGCTACGATCATTTGTTGCAAATGGTCGATATTTGGAAAAACAAGATACCTGTATAAGGAAAGCAATATCCGTCGAAGAAAGATTAGCTGTCACTTTACGATACCTTGCTACTGGAAGAAATAATAAAACTAAACTAAACAATATAAAATAATATTTGATTTATGTATTTTTTATCTAATGACTTGATGACGTGACTTACCAATAACGGTTTTAATTTCCTTGGCCGTCATCAGCACATCTTTTTCAACGTGTTCGTGTATCTTGCATATGTATGGCTTAAAAATCTTAAATATTCTGCAATAATGTCACCTGCTGCCATCAGTCAGTCAATTATTCAGTTTATATAAGGGTAAGTAAAAAATTTTATATATTGGCAAAATAAAACGATTAATTAAATTAACCCTTTGGATTCATTTGGACAACTATCCTAAAAAGAAAACTTCTCAAATAGCCAACCCACCTTTTTTTTCCCAATTGTTCCAAATCATCTAAGTAGGTATACTAATTTTGTGACATATAGCTTACATAATTGAAAAATGTGTTTCACTTGACTTGTAACAAATAATTAAAATAAATATAGCAAAGTTTAAAAAAAATTATGAACCCAAAAAATCATTTCCGCTTCCCGGGAATGAATAGAGCACGGGAAATACGAAACCCTAGACTCGGATTCGAAGTAGACCAAATGGGAAGTTGTCCTTTTAGTAAATAGATCAAATGAATGAAATGAGTGAGAACTTGTCCTTTTGGGAAGTAGATCCATTGGGAATTTTGTCCTTTTGAAATAGGAGAATTGAAACTCGTCCTATTGACATAATTGGGTGAACAGGGAAGTTGTCCAAATGAATAAAGGAAATTAACAACTAACTAAGTAGCTATTAAGAACCACATGGATAGATAAATTATATAATAGGTTGTTGAAATTCTAATAAACAGTTACATTCTCATACGAATTTCATTTCAGATCATTCATGAATACCTCCTCCATTTCCTTGAGCCATTTTATATTTGAAACGTGAAAACTGTTTAGTTCAGTTCCTGATTTCTTTGAATCTTCATTTTTTTTTTTCAATTTTTGGCTGTTTGTTGATCTCAAATTTTTATCTTGTTCTTCACCTCTGTGACTCCATTGATTCCCATTTCGTTCATTATTGCAGTTAGTGTTGCATTAAGCTTCACTTTGTTTTTAAAGTAATTAAAATTACAGTCACGAGAGAAGAGATACAATAAATGTCATGCACAGGCCAGAGAAGTAATAGAACTAAATTTTGATGTTTTAAATAATAAACCGAGATGTTTACACCGTTACCGTTTTCTTAACTATGGCCTAGAGAAGGCTGCACAAACTTTAGTTTCATGCTGTAGTATTTAAAATATACGAGTACTGCGCTGGTCAGCAAATAATGAAAATTTCAATAGTAATGATTCTTATAGCGACGTACGATAGATTCTTCTGACAATGAAGACCAAGATGATGATGCACAATCAACACCTAAAGAAGAAATTGCTGGAGGTGATTCTAGGAGCAGCTCGGCAACGGCAGGCATAATTAATTGTATGTATATTTTAGTTAATTTTTCTCTTTTTTCTTTCTACTTATCTTGTCTTATCTACCTAGCTCTACAGTTTTAAAAAAAGTACATGAATCTATTAATAATAAATTAATGTAACTACTCAAAATTTTGTATTATAATTTATAATATAGACATTGAAATTGAACGAAGGGCATTGGCGGCCAGGAGTAACATACTGGCCCACAGGTTTGTTAAAAAAGAGTGTTAGGTTTCAATCCAGGTAAAATACTACCTAGGAGCCAAACTTGTATTTTTTTAAAACCACCAGGTAAAATTTGTACAAAAGGCTCAATGTAGCCGGAAGGGCAGCATAATAGAGATGCGCAAAACGGTACCCGAAGAAGTGATGCAACATCACTCATCACTTTCATTCAAGTAATATTACTTTGTGATATTACAATCACTCGAAACATCACTTGAGAATACTTGAGATTTTGGCATTACATGCAACTGTAGGTGGTACATTAGTTACATAGTGATATGATACTCCGTGTACCACAACATCACATTCGACCGAGCGTATACTAGTATGTGTGTGTTTTATGTGTATTTTATTTCGTGTAGTGATTGTATATGTATGAACATTTATTTTCGCCATCTATAAAAATGATAATTACGGAAAATGTTGCCTTTTAGACCTTAAAAATTGCATACAATACTTCTACGGCTCATAGATTTTTAAACAGAACCACTAAACGGAACTGTATTTAGCATTTTGATGCAAGTGATGTCAAGTGATGAGTGATGTTCGGATACGTCGCGTAATGAGTAATGTTGCATCACTGCTCCAAGTGATATTACTTGCGTGATATTACTCGCATCACTTACCCATGTCTACAGCATAAATCATTTCTATCATTATGATCATAAGTTATACAATTTAAAATAAATAAAACAAAGGTATAAAATAAAAATAAAAAGACATAGACATAGACATAATTTATTTGACAAAACACAATACAACACAACAAAAAAAAAAAAAAAAAAAACAATATTGGAGAACAATATTTACTTAAGTGTTGATTGGCCCTTTTGGCCCATCTGGTACATTGAACTGAATTTTTGGTTAAGGTGGTTAAGAACAAGAACGGTTGGTACCCTCAGCAAGGTGGAATGCCCTGTTGAGGTTCCAGTACCGAGCTTCGCCCATTAGAGACCGGAATACTTTCGTCTCCAAGAGCGCCAATTTGGAAAAGCAAGATTTGATACTCGGCATTTTAATATTCCCGAGCATCATCCAGAATGCGAACAAAGTCCACAATTCGTGGATATTGGTCGCATACCAGTCCTGCCTGAATTTGGCAGTCGTGATCGTCTGCGCCTGCCTATTCGTTTCGACAGCTATATGGGACATAATCTCGTCGTCCCATATTGCACGCAGTGCGTCGTACCCGTTGTCGCCCAGCTGGTCTTGGAGGCCTAAATTCCTCCTTACTGGGGCTCCAGTCTTCTGTGCCTCGCCAAACAAGCTCCTCTTCCGCGTCGTAAAACACATCCTCATCCACGTTCTCAGTCAGACTGATACGCACACCCTGCTGCTGCGCAGGCACATTCGGCCTTCGCCTTCTGGATCTACTCGCAAGCAATCGCCTAATACTCGTGATCTTCGTCGCCGGACCTATATAATAAACATAATTAAGGTTTGATTGTTTGTTTGTTTGTTTGCATCGAACAGGCTCCGAAACTACTGAACCGATTTTGGTGAAAGATAGAATACACTTCGGGAAAGAACATAGGCTACATTCATTCTCACGGAGAAAATTGTTAAAGCGGGCGGAGTTGGCACACAGATAGAATAGACCTTGCGGAAGAACAGGATTAAAAAAAAAACATCTTTTACTATAAAATTTCAACGTAAATTGTATAAGAAAATCTTACATGATATGCCACCCATCATCCACCGGAGGAAAGGCCACCAACCCGCCTTGCCCATCTTGATAATACATAGGAAGGTTCTGAAAAAAAAATTGGTTTGTTGAAAAATGCAACAAAAAATCTATATAATATATATATGACTTTAAAATTATTTCGACCTACTTCTATGTCCAATCTCTCAGGATCGTAATCTCCGTCGTCGTCGTCAAGATGCTCCTAAAACAAAACGAAAGTAAATTAGAAAATGTAATCAATATTTACAGAAAATATAGAAACTGATTTTTTTTTCTACTTGCATCGTCCTCCCCGAGGACCTCCTCCTCTCCATCAGTGGAGTACTCGTCGTCCTCGAGGGTGGCACGTATGGCGGACTCACTGGCGTTCCACATCTAAAAAAAATACAAATCTGAACAGTATCTGAACAGTATTTACTATATAACTGCAATTATTTCAACTCTAAGTACAAAAAAAGAAATCTAACAATTCCATGTACAGAAGCCAGCACATGCGGTTGGACATTCGCACTACGAAATTCGCCCCTACCGCTACGGAATACGGGCGCTCTCAAGGTCAACATGTCCAGCCGCATGTGCTGGCTACTGTACAAAAGTATCGATAACACCCCCGTCAAGTGCAATATTGCAAACCAGAAACTCTCTGTTGCAAACTAAGATGGCGGAAAAAACAATTGCCGCTTCGTTCGTTACTCAGTATTGGGTTGAATTTTCAGATTTATTTATTTTCAGACACGAAATACATATACCAACACAAGAAACATCATATTTCTAATGCACATTTCATCATTTCACAGCACCGAATTCGTTTTTCACGTAAATAACGCGGAATGAAAACGAGCGGCAATGGGCGGCAAGGGCAGTTGAGGAATTCAATAGGTCATATCTTGATTTCTAGGTCATATTATACACTGAAATTTACGTTATTTTGATAATAGAAACCTAATAATTACGATAAAAAACACTTACGTTTTCTATCACTAATCACACAAATTTCTTTGAAAACCAAGAGCAAAAGCAAGAGCGCGTGCTCGGCGAATCGTCGAATTTTCAAAGACCTTTTTTTTTTTCTATTGAGCCGTCACAGACTAAAGTTGTCATTTATTGCTACTATTCTACTATTACAATTCGTCCCTATAACGTACATCCAAATTTTGCATGGTTTGCCCGCATACAGCCAATTTGTATGTGGATATACTGGAGCACAAAGGAGACGTATAAAAGTGGTTTTTTATTCGGTCAAAAATTGAACGGATAAGTTGTATAGCTAGTTAGAAAGCTTATGTAAGTGGGTTTCAGGATAACTAAAAATTATTTTATCGATCCTCCGTTTTCGTAAAAATTGCAAATTTATTGAAGATAAAAAGTTACAATGAAACGAATGATCATTGAATTTCCACGAGCTATTATTCTAATGTAATCTTTTTTGTATAAAAATCTTCCAGCCAAGATTGTTTTAACCAACATTATTTTTAGTTTTAGTACTTTTTTGCAGTAAATTATTAATGAATAACTTGAGGCTCTTTCGTTTCATTTTTAGAAAAAGTAAACTAATAAAAAAAAATGTCAACGTGATGGATGACAGATATTCAACTGACAGGCATTCAAGTTAATGTCATATCAAGTTTTTTTTTATTGATCAAATCCTAATAAAAAGTTAGAAAGAGACAACAGATCATTGTTATGTTATGCCTATCTCTTTCTTAAAAAGCATTCAAAGCAACCACGCAACGAAAATATTGGTTTGAAAGGACTGCCAGAGGCATAATAGTATTGCCAGATCTTTCGTTTATTTTTCTACCAACCAATATTCGAATCAATTTATAAAAAAAAACGGAGGATCCATTATTTTTTTTCAAGTGATCCTGATAATCGTAATAATATACCCTTTTATCCTATATGCGTAGAATACCCGTTCATTTTTTGAAATAATTTAAAACCACCTTCTATACACCATGCATTTTTAAGCGTCTTACAAGTCGAAAAAAGTTCTCCTTTCAATCAATAAATCAGTCGTCACAGGAAAGCGGAAGTGCGTACACGCTCGCTGTTGTAATTTTTCGCGACCGCGACGGCGACAGTGATGAATGTTTACCAAAATGTTTACTCCAACTGACTCTCTGACCGGTACGCGTACGCAGTGAATAACAAAGTGAAACTAAAAGATAACATTTAAAAACGTGCTCGTGCCGTGTATTTAGTGAACAAAATGACTTGTTCGTGAATTAAATTACTTCAGAACCTACAGTTAAAACTCCAAAACATGTTCATTTGATTTGATAATAGGTAATTTATGTAAATAACAGTTGATTCCCATTTTTTAAATACGCCTGAAACAATTTACTTTGTTACTTTGCTAAAACCTAATTTACGCGAATAATAATTAATTAAAAATGTTTCCGACGGTCCTAAGCCCGTAAAAGTATGAAGGGAAAATAGGATTAATTTGTTTGTACCTAGATAGTACTCGTAAGTAGGTAGATAACATTATTGTCTCACAACTACAACCCAGCTGATCGTGATCGCAGCCACGTGACCACCGGTCATTGACCCATTCGAGCCTACGTCGTCCGTGTCCGTGCGCGATATAGCGTGTTTCAAAATGAATTGTGAATAATTATTTATTAAAACAAATCCTAGATTATTTTTCTTAATAAAAAAAATAACATTGCCAAGATATTCTATATTACGGGCATAAACATTAGGGTTCGTTTGTAAGACGCTTAAAAGTGCACGGTATATAAATTTTGATGTGTCCTTTGTGCACTATCTATTAGGTTTAGGTTACGTATTACAATCTCTAAAGTTCATATATCTAACGTCGTAATGCCTACGGACGAAAGGCCTAAATTTCAAAACACCTATGGTCAGAAGGCCTAATTTTAAAACATCTAATAGTCGTTATAGCTAACTTTTGTTATATCTAAATTTATAATGTCTAAGTTTAAGTAATCGAATGGACGAAAAGCTTAATATTATAATATCTAATAGTCGTTAACTATAAGTAGGCGACCGGGTATTTTAAATAAAACAATAGGTATGTAATGCGTTTTAATCATAATGTTTATGTCAAAGGTGCAATTTACCTAAATTAAACATTTCAAATTTTTCTTTTTTATTAATACTTTTAATTGAAAAATTATTAAGAAATAAAAAAGGAAAAATGCCCCCCTTTTTTGTTTTAATATTATTTTAATATGGAATTCTATAAAAAAATTGGCGCCCTTTTTTAATTTATTTTATTAATATTTTTATTTGCCCCCCTTTTTCATTGTTTTATTATTATTCATTATTTATTGTGATAAAAAAATATAATTATATGCCCCCTTTTATATTATTATTTAATAATAATTTTAAATTGAAATTTTTATAAAAATGAAATAAATTGCCCCCCTTTTTTAATTTTTTTATTAATATTTTTAATTGAAAAATAATTAGAAAATAAATAAACATAAAATAAAATGCTACCCTTTTTTATTTTTTAATATAATATTAAATTTGGAAAAAATATTTTAAAAAATGCCCCCTTCTTCATTTCCTTCTATTATTTTATTACAAAAAAATAAGAAGGGGTGATTTACTATAATCTTTCTAAATATTATTAATTAATGAAGTAAAATTAATATAAAGGGGAGCTTTATTTTTTATTATTACCCATAGTTTATTTATTTTTATATTATTTACTTTTTCACAAAAAAAAACAAGTACCAATATTTTAAAAACAAGAATCTTCGTGAAATGTAATAACTAATAAATAAGGGTTGACCATTTTACGTTAAATACGAATCGGCTCGCGGTTCTCTTAGAATTCAATATTTAAATGGCGCTTTTAGGCCCCCAGAATTATCAGCTGTCAGTTATTAAGTCGATAAAATATATTTTTTTTTAATTTTTAGTGTGTGCGTGCTTATTGGTAATTTTAATTATTCACAACCACTTTGCTTTAAAATTAACTCTTTCAAAGTCTTTCGTTTATGAGGTTATTTAACTTTAGGCGTTGGAAACGTAGGTCTTATAAAGTTTAGACCAAACAATGCTTAGTTGTTTTAAAATTAGATCTTCTGTCCATAGGTGTTTTACACTTTAGGCCTTTCGTCCAATAGGTTTTTTAAATTTTAGGCCTTTCGTCCGTAGGCATTACAAATCCATGCCAATCCGTGTTAAAGGCAAAATCTACAAAACTGCAGTGAGACCTGCGCTTACCTACGGTGCTGAATGCTGGCCGCTCACAAAACGTATGACCCAAACCTTGCACGTCGCCGAGATGAAGATGCTTAGATGGTCTGCAGGTGTGACTTTACTGGACAAAGTCCCCAATACCTACATCCGCGGTAGTTTAAAAGTTCGACCCCTTCCGGAAAAACTATTAGAGGCCAGGCTAAGATGGTATGGCCATGTGATGAGAAGGCCTGAACTGAAAGCCACATGACCAGGAAGCCCCTCGAGATGCAGTGTGGACCAAGACGACGCGGTAGACCTCACCTTTCATGGCTCAACTCTATAAAAAGGGACCTTGAGCAATTGGACGTGGATCCTTTGACGACCCAGGACAGAGATTGCTGGCGAGAGATGATTAGGAGAGCCGACCCCAACTAAACATGGGATAAGGCCGGAGAAAGAAGAAGAGTCCGTAGGCATTACAAAGTTAGATATATGAACTTTAGAGATTGTAATACGTAACCATCTATTATACGCTCCGCGCGTATTAATACACGAGCTCGTGTACTATCTTCTTAAAGGTAAAACTATTATACTGTTTTTATGAATGTAGAATCTACATAGTTAATATCTATATAATTAAATACTTCAATAAAAACTTAATATTTTTAGCTATGTTACTACATAGGTAGGTATGTAAAAACTTACTTAAATCCAGATATAATACATTATATCTGGATTTAAGTAAGTTGTATTTGTAATAAGATTTCACAAGTACAGGCCTTGTAGTGACATGACAAATCCTGTATTTGATTGAATCTGGGTGACCATTGCTGTTACCCTAAATAATAAGATTCATCATCCTCTAAATACTCAATTTCTTGTTGAGAAGTGTCACCACCACTACCTAAAGCCGGCTCTACACTCTCGACAAAACCTGAGAGCCGAAAGGGACGCGGTTATGCGTTTGAATGAGATGCAAATACACCGCGCTCACTCTTGCGCATAACTGCGTCCCTTTCAGCTCTCGAGCTTTGTCGAGAGTGTAGTGCCGGCTTAACTCTTGCATGTCACATGGCTCCTTATTGCAGCTGCAATATTTTTCCCCGCCTCTTTAATGGCAGCGGCCAAGGTCTCTGCAGCTTTGGTGATAGTAGACCGGAATAATTCAACAAGAAAAAAGTATAAGGGAACTAGTATTCTTAGAACTCACGTTATGGCACAGGATACCAAATAGTAGTCCCTAGTTATGAATAGGTTATCAAATAAAATTATTTAGGTACCTACCTAATTTAGTGTATGGGTAATTACAATTAAAATCATCAGGTTTAGTTAAATTAAAATATATTTATTGAAAAAGCAAAAAAGTGGCACGTTCTATACTAAATTTAAGTGTGCGTTCATCTGTAGGGAAAAAGAACGGCCAAGAAAACCCCAGGCGCATCTTTTATATTAATACATAGTGTACAATTACTAATGCTAATAAAATTATTGTAATTTAAGAAAACAAGATCAACTTATACCTATTCTAATTATTATTAATAATATACAAAAAAATTATAACTATTATTAATTATTTTCTTGGTGATTTAAGTAATTAAAATTAGTTTCCTGTAAAACAAAACAAAATGAACAAGAAGAAAGAGAGCTGCTATTTAGACTAATTTACAAACAATATAAGCAATGTACATGAAAGCAAAAATTACAATTTTTCCTTATTTTAAAATTAAACTAACGGATGAATGAGATGTGTCGGTAAGGCCCACCAACCTGAAATACAAGAGAGATGTATAATATCCGAAAGATAAGGCTCTATTCCAGACTTAATATAACCGACTGCGAAACATACGTAGGTACATCGTTGAATGATGGAATTCGGTTCAGTAGTCATTTTGAGAAAGGTGTATAAAAATATGAATGAAATAGATTGGGTAGTGTAGTTTTGAGCAAATACTAAAGCGCTGCACAAAGAAATATAAATTCTGAAAAAGAATTACACACACTTGAACATACATACTACATACATACATTCAGATTATGATTTAATACTGATGAAACTCAGCAAAACACATCACACAAAGACCAGGCTGCCCTGGGCACAAGGGACAGTAAAAACATGTGTTTTTGCGAATATTTAATTTATTAAAGCAATTTTTACATTTGCGTCTTTTAGTTTTATTACTATTGTCCCTAGACAATGGAACTATGGTATGAACTCTAGAACCATCTCTCAATCTAACAGGGCCAGCAGCGCTCAAAGGTTCCGGGGGCACCGAATTCAAAAGTTTTGCAATTACAGCGTGTCTAAAATCGTGAAGTGACGCATTTGGCTGACGCGAACTAATATTATACATTTTAAAAGCGTTTATCATCATGATTTGCACGACGTGAATTATAATTTTTTTGTACCAGCGCATTGATTTATTGTAACAGCTATAACATGAAAGCAACTGGTCTTTTAAATCCACACCATTCATATTTTTATTATATGCTACTAAAAGGCGCGGTTTAGTGCTTGGAATATTTCGACTGTTAGTAGTTTCAATCATATCTGCAGTAAATTCCGTAGATATCATTGAAACATTCTTTTTGTCGACATATTTCATAATACACACGCCAGTAGAATTAAATTTGGAAACGAGAGAGCCCTTTGGCAATATTGTTTTTACAAGCGGAGGATTGCCTCGCCTATTAGGGTGAAGAGTACCCGTTACATAGGTATCCTTACCTAAAAGGTCTTCGGCAAGATCCACGCTTGTGTAATGATTGTCGAGATATAGACTATGGCCCAAGTGGTAATAGTTTGTCATTAACAAATGTACTACTTTGTTAACGTGTCCTGTGCCACCCACAAGAGGATCGTCAGCTCCGCAGTGCATGTGCAATTTCAAACACATACCACTGGACTCAGTCAACACGTACATTTTGATGCCATATTTATATCTTTTCCCTTGTATGTTTTGCCTATGCCTGAGGCGACCGCGCCATAACACGACACTTTCATCAATAATCAAATTTTTAGATGGCACGACAAGATTATGCATGGTTTCGTTGAAAAAATCAATCAAGGGTTTTGTGTGATGGTTTGGGTCGGTGATAGGAAGCTGATTACCGGGATTTTGAAAAGTTAAAAATCGTAAAATTAATAGGAATCTGTCGCGGCTCATGAAATTTCGAAAACATAATGCGTAAAGGGGGTCCGTATTCCAATAGTCATTAAGTCTATTTAATTTAATAGTTCCCATATGGAACAGGAGCCCAAGAAATATGTACATTTCGTCAACATTCGTATCTCTCCATCTAGAAATTCGACTATTGACGAAGTCGCATTCCATAACGACTTTCATAGCTTGCAAATTAACACTGCTCACTAACATTGACATAAATGTGGCATTAAAAAGCAATTTAAAAAAATCGAAATGGGACTCAGCTGGGCCAGCGTTGATGAGAGGTTGGACGCTGAAGGGGATGTTGCGCAGGGTGCTGGTATCGCCCCAGCCATCACCAACGGCCTCCTCCGGCTCGGACTCATCCGAAGCAACGTCCTCCTCCGAAGACGATGAAGGATCCTCCTCGTTGTACAGTGCGTCGGAGCCTAAAAGCTCACTTTAAACAATAACAAAATGTTAATATATCTATAATTAATCAAATAATAATGTTAATTTTACAATAAAGTTAAAAGAAATAACATAATTCAAAATTTTAATAACCCCAGACACAAAGCCGTTACTTAGATCCTTTCAACAACTAGAAAACAGCTGATAATATTCAAATCACTGAAGATATTTTCTTGAATCATAGATTGAGACACTTTGCTAACAAAAAAAAGATTAAAATCGGCCCATCCGTTTAGGAGCTACGATGCGACAGACAGACACACACCATACTTATAACATCCCTTTTTTTCGCCGGGGGTTAAAAATAAAAGGTAGAGAGGTTTTTTTTTCGAGGATCGACTACATTTGTCGTGTTTAGAAGGTTGATGAATGATTGCCTCAGTAAACATGATTAATAGGTACTCACACAAAACTAAATCAAGGCAAAATTTTTTTTATAAAAATATAGGTACTTACAGGTTTTCCTCGAAAGGTTCACCAAGCACAGCAGCTGATTGCCGCCCCAGACAGTCTCCATCTATTTGCGACATTGCGAGAGTACACGACCACTCTGTAGCAGTTCGGATGGCTAACTGATAAATTCTCCACAGTGTTGCCAACAACTCAAGACCTGATGTCGCCATTTTTCAGAGCTTGGGTAGCCTAAAGTAGCCCTAAAGTAGCCGGATTTAAGCTAAAGTAGCCTAAATGGAAAAACTAAAATAAAAAACATAGTTTTATAAGACAAATATTATTTAATGAGAAAATCACTACCTAAATTTATTATAATTATATTTATAGGTCTTCTTCTGACACTTCGTCATCATCTGCTGCCTGCCACTAAACAGTTAATAGCAAAGCTTCCATAAATTTGGTTACGTACGACAAAACAAATATGGGGTATTCCCCGAAACTAACGATGGGTGTGACCATCTTTTTCTCTTGATATTCCCACACTTGGTATTTGAGTAATTTGCGTGAGTATAATTTTTATTTCCTAGGCTTATGCTCATTTTATTTTGTGATGTTTTCAATGAAAGGAACTTTAAGGTACCTTTTTTAAGTAGCCTAAAAGGCGACTGGTCGCCTTTTAGATTTTTTAATCGCCGATTTCCACTCCGAGTAGCCTAAATGGCGAAAAATCGCCCTTGTTGGCAACACTGATTCTCCACAAAGCCTCCCGTATTTAACTGCGCAGAGGCACAACAACCCCCCTACCTCGCCATGGACAACAACCCCAAGACACGTGGTATTTTTTGCTTTATAATTAAATTAGAAATTTTACGTTTATTTGTTAATCTAATTAATAGAGATAGAGCTTACTTTTATAAAATGTTGGAACAATATTTTATATAGAAAATTGAAGGGAATAATGAACTTTTGAAGTTATATAATTTCACCAAATTTATTGTAAAACTTTTATTATTATGGAGAAATAAATTATCTTTATTATTATTATTATACCACGGCCGTAAGATAGGTATATTACACTTCAAATGGCCTTGGTAATAGGGTTATAATATAACTTTATATTGATCTTTTTTATTACGATTTGCAATAATCCTACAAATTTATTCATATTATAAAAGCGAAAGTTTGTAAGTACTATGGATGTATGTTTGTTACTCTTTCACGCAAAAACTACTGAATGGATATTAATAAAACTTTACAATAATGTAGCTTACATCAGAATAACACATAGATTTCTTTTTAACACGGGAAAATACTTCTTTCCCACGGGAAAACCTGTTAGCGACAGGCGGAAAGCTAGTAAATCATAAAATTGGCAAGAATCACCCAAAAATAACTTATACTAGAGAGTAATTTACGACGTTTTTCTTTCTAGATTCGGCACTTTAATAAGTTCCAAAGTAGGTATATAAAATAAATAAATAAAATAAAATCTGTTTATTTCCGGCAAGGAGAACCCATATAATTATTACAACATGTAACTTGTCATGTGTTGTGTGTGTGTGTGTGTGTGTGTGTGTGTGTGTGTGTATAATTCACGTTATCTTTTTTGGTTTCTCATTGAGTAAGTGTAAACTTTTCAAATACTTATTTTGTAAATACTCCATACCTACATAATAATGTTTGTTAAATCTAAATAAATATTACTAAGGTGCTATTTCGTTATAATCGTGCTTAATTAACAAACATTATGATTTACATTTTTAAAATTAATATAAATTAATACTTTTTTTTTTAGTACAAAACAGAAAAGACACGTGGTATTTTATAGTTAAACTTTCCAAATGCTTATTTCGTAAAACAGACAAAATAAAAAATTATGGTGCCAGTACCTACTGTGGAACTAGTACATGTGTTTTTATTCAGGTTTAATATTTGATATTTAGTAGTACTTATACCTAAATTCAACTTTAGATATAATTAATTATTTAATAATGGATATTGTATCAAGAGTAAATGTAAGTAATGTATACTTATATGTGTATTTATATTTATAAAAAATAAAATTATATTCATGATTGTTTACTGTGTATTTCTCCTATTACCGTGTAGGCACAAGATTAATGTAACTACGTTTTATTGAACTTACTTACGTTACTTTTTCTTTGAATGTTGCATATATCACTGACCATTATTGTAAAATCTAAATACAAGGATGCTATGTGAAACTGTCGATGATATATCTAATTAAATACATTATTTAATATAATATATTATATACCTATTATAGCATGACAGGATTGTACTTGACGCGGTCATTGCTTCGAGCAACGCGGCTCTTCCAGGAAGGCCCGCGTTGATGAAAGGGTCTTTGGTACCAAAACAAAAAGAGTGTTATTTATAATAATACGTAGAAATGCATTGAAATAAACAATAACTTTTGAGGCTAACTGCAGGTGCGCTTTGTTATCTTATCAATGAGCCTGACTTTAGATAATAAAAGTTTACAATTCTTTCCTAGGCATACAATACAAATATTGAATACTTACATTGTGTACATTGTTCTTTTAGCGACAACAATGATTTCTTTTACTACGCCGACGCCAACCAATTCCAAACATTTTAGTAGGTACCTAGTACATTATTGTCAAAATTAATTAGTATCGCAGATGCGTCGACGAGTCAAAATATAATACACTAAAACCATCTGCTATATTCTCAGAAACGCAGTGTGTGTAAAACAATCCGAGTACAAGGCCGCACATTTGTAGTCAAAGTGACGGTGGAGTATTCAGAGATTGTGTTTTATTCTAAAAACTTCAAACAAATTCTTTACATTTACCACAACCTGAACCACTTTGTGATGGCGATGTAAATGTGCCTTACGTTTTTGTTGCTGACAGTGCATTTCCATTGCACCCCAACATAATGAAACTTTTTCCCGGAGACCACCCCGAAGGAAGTACGCAACGAAAATTCAATCGTAAACTTTCTTCTGTTCGTATTGTTGTGGAAAACGCATTTGGTGTTATGTCAGCACGATTTGGAGTACTTAGAAAACCTATAGCTCTACAACCAAACGAAGCCTCAAACGTCGTGATGGCATGTGCTTACTATTTGTGAGGCACGGGTTGGTGGTAATTCTAGGAAATTTTCTTGGAGAGTTGGAACTGAGAATTGATCTCGAGATGGCGACGCGTATGTCGGAGGATTTGGCGATGGACTGAATGCTTAATGGTGTGGAGACTGGGATGTGGAGTGGCCTGGAGGTGACCACCTGGAGGTGCTCCGTCACTCCATGTACTTGCGCGCTATAACTACCTACCGCCCGGCCGAGCGGTCTCGGGCCTTTTGCGGACCATTTTTTTTTTTTTTTTTTGTATTGACCTATGCTTGTGTCGAAAAGGTACGACAAATCAAGCTTCACCGGACTTGCGGACCAATTCCCCATTCCCTAAACGTGTCAGTAGAGTGACGCAATACGCGATAGAGAGAGATGCAACAACATTACTTGCACTTTATTATAACGGAGCTAGGGTTGCAATTTATATGAATTATGTCGCCTAGTGCAGCTTCTATAGGGACTACTATTTGGTATTCTTTGATTTGGCGATTGACTGAATGCTTGATGGTGTAGATAGAGGCTGGGAAGGAGACTGGGAGGCCGAGTTTATTTTTTTATAAAAGCTTCTTTTTTTACAAAATTTGTAGTCAAAGTCAAAAAGTTTTTATTCAAAGTAAGATTTTACAAATCATTTTTCGACGTCGCGTCGAGGCGAGTTCACAATTTGGCTGTCTTCTGTGGAGAAGAATTTGCCGGAAGAAACTCCACAGGCGATGCATCTTTTCAAAATATTTTTACAAGATTATAAATTATTATTTTATACAATTTTATTAATACCTACGTTACTGTTACTAACACCTCTGGTCTGGATCTAGTCCGAAAAAAAATTTTTGATTTGATTAATATAACAAAGAGTGCAAACTAAATTTTTTTCCCGCGGTAAATTGTAGCCTATGTTCTTTCCTAAGGTCTATTCAAACTTTGTGCCAAGTTTCACTAAAATCGGTTCAGTACTTTCGGAGTATTTTCAATTATTAGGAATATTTTACGTATTTTTTTCCCACCTTAGGTTACATTATTGAAGTTTTAGTAAGGATCCCTAATTTTTTGAAAATAAAATATAGCCTATGTTACTCAGGGTGAATGTAGCTTCCCAACAGTGAAAGAATTTTTGAAATCGGTTCAGTAGTTTCGGAGCCTATTCGATGCAAACAAACAAACAAACAAACAAAAAAACAAGCAATCAAACCTTTCCTCTTTATAATATTAGTATAGATAAATAAAACTAATAATTTAATTAAACATCAGGTTTTTATCAGTTTTATTAAAATTTGTGATTTAAGATTAAAATTAGTTCAGTTTTGAAATGATTATGTTACATAATATGTTGATTATTGAATAATTTGTAATAATTATAAATAATATAAACTGTGATTTTAACAATTAACAATGTGAATTATCATTCCTTTCGCTATCCTGCTCTCTGTGTATTAGTCCTGAAAAGTAATTAAAAGGTGGTAATAATGAATAAAACTTCATAATCAAAGTCATCAAAAATCAAAAAAATACTTTAATACTCAAAGAAGTCAATAAAATGCCACGCATCCACAGTTATGTACGATTAGAAAAAAAAAATTAAAACAAAAAGTAAAACTTCTCAATACTGATCTAAGCGCACGGGAGTGCGCAGGCCAAGTTCCAGCAATAAGCCGCACGCATGCCGTGCACTATTTACACGAACCGTTTCGACCCACTTTTGACCCCCCTGTAGCTCAGCGCCTATTGCAAGTACAGAGATAAAATTGTACCTACGTAATTATATACTAGTACTAAAGCAGTATGCCAAATTTCATAGATATAGCTTCAGTAAATTCTGAAATATAACCCTGTGAAAATAGCTAATTTTGGCACTGACTGATCACTCACTGACCGGTAATCAAAATGTTTAGGCCACTTCCAATTGTCCTAGCCTTATGAAATTTGGCACACAGGTCGTGTGTTATATGTAGATTAACAAAAAATTAAGAAATTTAAGAAAGTTGGCTTAATTGAATATCGAATTTATAATAAAAATATTTCTAAACAAGTGGTACAATGAGAATACGATGAGGAGAAGGGGGAGGAGGGCAGGGGGGGTATAAAATATATTATCATGTATTCATAATAAAGGCTGCCACACACCGGATACGCATTGCGTTGCATCTGCGTGCGACACGATCTGTAATGTATTAACCTGAAATACGACGTTCACACTGAAATGGTCGCAGACGCAATGCAGCACGTCTGCGTGCATCAGACGCACGGCACGAACACAACACAAACTGACATGGGTTACCATGGTTACAAATCAATAAATGTCAGTTGCGTAAAAAATATCGTGCATTTTATTTTATTTTCCTTTAAGTATATTTTGTGATATTTTGTGACCGAATTGGCGCGCGCGGCAGTGGAACGGGAACGTCGCACGCGCGAATCGGACGTAAAGGTTGTTATAAGGTTGAATTACACGGGATTTCCTATTGACACTGACACCGCGCTGCTGCATTCGTCTGCGATACTGTGTGAACGGCCTTCTGTGCGCGGTCAGCGCGGTGCTGCAGACGCAATGCGTCGTGATGCAGACGTATCCGGTGTGTGGCAGCCTTAATACACTGTAGCGCTTGTTATAAGACGTGATAACCTTGTCACATCGTGCAATTTTTATTATTCTTAATTTATCGAAAGAGACCGTTGTAGAAAGATTAATAATGTGCGCTTGTATAAAAAAAAACGACCAATCGAGCTCTGAATACTGTAAACATTAGGAATAAAGATTGGCTAAGTACGATATGTATATTATCTTAATTGTTGACAAATTTTAAAATGCTTCGTGTACCGTAGCCAGCACATGCGGCTGGACATAATGACCTTAAGAGCGTCTTTATCCTGTAGTAGTAGGAGCGAAAATCGTGGAGCGAATATCCAGCCGCATGTGCTGCCTACTGTACCTATTTTATTTATATTATAATATAAATTTGACCGATGTACTGAATGTCATTTAATTTAACTATCAACTATTTAATACGTAAACACTTTGTAACATTCCCTCCCTATTTAATAAGTCTTTACGGAGACTAGACTATAAAAATCTCTATCCTATCTCACCAGTAAACTGACTACCTACATGATTTTATTACAGCGGATAAGTTCTTAAGTGAATAACCGAGTGAATTTACAGATATAGGATTTTACTTAAGTTTGGCCAGTGAAACGTCTAATGGGAGAACTCTACGAAGTAACCTGATGTAATAACTCAAAGCTCTTTTAGGTAAATGGAATTGGAGTGACATAGCAGCTTTTAAGTGAAGAAATGAGTAACCACACAATTTCCTTGAGAAGTTGTCTGACCATAGAAGGCAGATAAATTATTGTTAAAGGAAGATGTAATAGATATGTTCAAAAGATTTTATGTGGAACTTGAGAAGGGAAACGAGCCCCATAGCACGCTCGTCTTCCGGTCATATTCATCCAGAATAAAATTCGCTTGTTT
Organism: Teleiodes luculella; assembly: GCA_948473455.1. Classification (NCBI taxonomy): domain Eukaryota; kingdom Metazoa; phylum Arthropoda; class Insecta; order Lepidoptera; family Gelechiidae; genus Teleiodes; species Teleiodes luculella. The sequence goes on along the minus strand of OX419599.1, from coordinate 6,952,489 downwards.
TATTGTATTGTTACGAATTCTATTCGCTGAACATCAAAAATTAACATTCTTTGTTAAGTAGGTAAGGTATTTAGCTAATAAATCTTTGTTAGATTAATGCAGTTAGGCTTTAAATTGATTATACTAAATTTTGTCTAGGAAAATCAATCTAGTAACAATAAAATTGACCAAGTTAATTTATACTTGTCCGGACAAGCAAAACTAGTGAAGTTACAAATATGTTCCCCCAGCGCGCAACTAGCTGGCTTCTCAACTCCACAAGAGTGCTGTTACAAGAGATTCTAATTTACTCTAAATGACAACAGTTTATTTCAGATCTAATTATAATAAATCTTTAGAAATAGAACACATTTTGTACTGCGATTTTATTTAACTCCCTCCCAAATGATTTGAGACATAAAAGTAAGTATTTCAAAATAGATTATTCTCTTTTGATTAGTAGTTACTTTGGCTTATCTCTTCTGCCAGAGATCCTACTAAAATCAACATGAACTAAAAAGTGACTAGAATTCACAAAATAAGTGAAATTATTATTGTTTACTGAAAGTGACTTTCTAAGATTGCTCCATCCACTTTACTTTGTAAATCAATCATGTTTCTAACTAGAATTATTTAATTTAAATGCTATAACCAGAATGTAAAACTATCTTAGTAATTCTGTACTGATTCAAGTAGCTATTCCAATCCTCATGGTATGGAAATAAGTCTACAGGACTGCTTTTAGCTCATCCTAACCAGAACTGAACTCAACATAGTAGGTTATTGATTTTAAGATATCTTAAGAAACATGTCTGAACTTAACAATGCACATGACAAGATCAATCTGAGAAGGTTATTTAGGTAATTTTAATCCTTGCTTTGAAACTAAAAGGTATAAAATGAGAGGTCTTATCTAGACTCAAGCTGATGGTAGATAATTATTTTAGTTCCTATATTTGGTATTTAAAAGTTTTCTTATTATTTAAAGAATTTACAAATGGACTGAATTTAGTTTTGATTGATGTTTTGTGTTTAGTTTGAAATTATAATTATTTATTTTAATTATTTTCCTACCCCGTTATTTTGGATGAAAAGGAATTTATTTAAAAACCTATTCCGCTTTTAAAATTATTTTACGTTGTAGGTAGTTTGAATGGAATTTATTTAGTAAAATTTATTTAAACTCAATTTGATTGTATTTGAAGTTAATCCGTTATGACTATTTTTGCAGCGCGCCTACATAAGAAATTTGAACTGTTTGCCTATTCTGTCTAAATTGTGTTTCCCCAATTGCTGCCCCCCTTAGTGTATGTAATGTAGCCATTCTTCTGGAGATAGAAGTGAGGCTTGCTAACTAGCTAGGTGTACGAGGGCGATGCCTTCCCCCGATTTTGTGGAGTCCCTACTTCTAAGCATCGTGTTTTAGGATCTAAGAGCGGCCGAAGCCAGGGATGCTCTCAAACCCAGAAGTGTTTGTGCGTGTAGACTATGGCTTATAAAGCTAGGCTTTACAAGGCATAGGAAGCATATCAACCACTATGTCGGTAAAGAGTGGTTGCCCGGGCCCTTCAACCCAAGGTCCTACAATCCTAATCTCCCTCGATCCAATGGCTATCGTTGTTACGCACAGTTAGTGACCCACCATTGGATCCCAATCTACGCGATTGGATTTACTATTTGCTTCGTTAAAACTTCCCAAATCACTATTCATTTAACTTGGTGTTGTATCGAATAAGAATTCAACTAGGGTACGAACCCTGCAAACATGGCGCTAATCAACCAGTAATTTAACTAAAAAATCTCTTTCGAGCTACACTAAATCACACAAGACGAGTACGAACTCATCGCTTGAGGAGCTAATCTGCCTCTTATTTTTACAATCCACTACCCTACCCCATTCCCAACAAGTGAATTTACACGAAGATGAGAACGATCCCATCAAACTGAGGTGCTAATCAACCTCCAAAACTCTAAGTTCAAAACACCAAGCAAACGAATCAATTAAAACAAAAAGTCGGTAGAAAATTAAAAATTATTCACAAAATTTTAACGTTAAATCACTTCTTTAAAATGCCCAAAAGCAAGCATTGCAAAGCTAAAATAGTTAGCAGAAATATTTGAATTTAATCCAAAAATAGAAAATGATTTTAAAGTAAATTTAAAGAAATAACGAAATTTGAACCCCAATAAAAATCTACACTTCGCGTCCCACGAGCAAATAGTTTTCACTCACCACACGAGTGTTGAATTCGAAAAATGAGAGAAATAATGACGCTCTTCCCGCTGTGCACAAGGTTTTATGCACTTTTCCTCTTACCCCGCTACCCCCTCAGTCAATATGGCATGACCCAGCTACAATCCAACATAATTTTGGTCAGAAAATAACTTCTACCTTCCAACAAAATTTTAAAAGAAAAATAAAATTTGCTCGAAGTAACAAGTAACTACTAATTTCCGACAGACTTCTATAAGCCTTCACAGCCATGCGGCCGACACCCACGCTCCCAACGCCGAAGCTCGGCGGCTCGATCCCCCACGGAACCCCTCTTTTATAATCTTTCCTCTTTTTATTTTAATATTTATTTTAATCAGATAATTAATTTTATTTAATTTTAATTTTAATGCCGAAGCAAACCTGTCTCGGTACAACTTGACTTAAAGATACGACTAAAACTAAAAAAAAATTATTTGAGATTTAAAATAATATTGCCCGCTACTCCAAAGTTGTTTCATGCAAACAAATTCGCGATCGCTACAACGCTGTCACTAAATTTTACTTCATGTCACTCTCGTCAAGTGTAGCGACGTTTGTCATTATTTAGAAAGGTTTAATAAGAAGATTTTATGACAAAAATCTATGTACGCTACGCAGTATTACAGAAGTTTTTTTTTTTAATCAATCTCGTGATAACCCTGACTTGCAGTTGTTTTTCTCAAAGAGGTTGGAAGAGCCAGCTTCGGCTCTTCAAAACTCTTTGGTTTTTCTAAAAGAAGTAACTAGGTTGTCAAAATAAATTTGCTGCATGGAGTGTCCGGATGATTAAATATATTTATTCTGTGGTTAACAATGGACGAAGGCGTGGCACAAAAAGAAAAAAAAGGTACGATTTCTTCAAAAAAAGTATTCAAATCCCACCAAAAACATACCTGTTAAAAAGGGGGCGGCCAAGTTCCTATCGGCTAATTGTTCGCCTAAAAAAGGATTGAAATCCAATCCAATGCCAAGTTTAGATGCACTTTAAATTCGATCATAATCATCGTCATCAACAGCCTGATCCACTGGTAAACATTTGCCATTCCCAAGACTCGCAACCACATTCTAAATTTGAACTTGGCAGGTTAAATTAGTTTAATAAATAGATTAATTTAATTATTATATAAATAATAAATTGCTGAGTTTGCTGTCGACTCGAAAAGAAGAAATAATAAATTTAATTATACAAATTAATAAAGTATTACGCACGAAAACCTGCCAAGTTCAAATTTAGAATGTGGTTGCGAGTCTTGGGAATGGCAAATGTTTACCAGTGGATCAGGCTGTTGATGACGATGATTATGATCGAATTTAAAGTGCATCTAAACTTGGCATTGGATTGGATTTCAATCCTTTTTTAGGCGAACAATTAGCCGATAGGAACTTGGCCGCCCCCTTTTTAACAGGTATGTTTTTGGTGGGATTGAAATGACACAACAACTCAAAACACATTAACTGATTTATCGAAACGACAGTATTACTTACTACGTCACCCACCAAGTGTATTTTTAAATTAATTTGAATGTTTTTTTATATATTTGAAACAAAAAAATCACTCAATACTGATTGACATTGATAAACTGATTTATCTCGACGAAAGTATCACTGCGTCGTCGCCGAGTGTATTTTTAATAATTTATTTTTATGTTACGATTACGATAGCTAAGATAATTTATTATTGATCGATTGATTTTTTTTTGTTATTAAGATATTTTTTAATTACACTTACCTACGTTAATTATAAGAATAAACAAATGTGCTATTTGAACAATTTTTGGTTTATATTTATGAGTAACAGCTCGTTGATATGCTTGGCACTGAGACGGTTTCGGCGATCTGTAATTAAAAGGCCAGCTTTGGAGAAAACCCTTTCTGATGGAACTGAACTTCCGGGTATGCATAAATATTTTAATGCTATGTGTTTCAATTGGTTTTCTTGATGATACCAATATTCAATGGGATGATCATTTAGTGGCAATGTGGGTTTTTCTAAATATTGTCTTATGTCTATTATGACATCCGCAGTAACAGAAGTAGCGGTATTGACATGTTCGTTGTCAACAAACGACATTAAACTGCTAAGCTTAGATTTTTTAGCTGAAGGCGGATTTACAGTTGCTTGAGATACTTCAAATGAAGAAGAACCTGCAGGTTCTTGGTGATAAAGTTCGCGATGTCAAATCAAGCCTTCATAGTAGCCGCATTCAGCTCAATATTTTTCACAGCATCTTTTCTTAGCTGTTCCAATTCAGATGTGCGCTGTGCACCTTGTAAGTCACCAGCCAACCGAGGTCTCAAACCACATAATAATTCAAGGGGGGATTTTCCTGTGCCCTGACTCACCGTGGAGTTAATACCCAACTGTACTTTAGATAAGTAAGTATCCCACCCCTTTTGGTCATCACCCAACTGAGCGATCAATGAAATTAAGATCGTGCGGTTCAGCCTTTCAACTTGGCCATTAGCTCTCGGCGATGCTACAGCGTTCAGCACATGTTTTATTCCGAGTCCGACACAATAGTTCTCAAACTCTCGACATGTAAACGCTGAGCCCCTATCACTGATTATCCTCATCGGATATCCAAAAACTTGACTGAACTTGTTAAGCGCTTCTAGCCATACAAATTTCGTAAACCCATCAATTATGGAAAAAATGTAAGTTTTGCCACCACTCTTGCAAAACGGCCCCAAGTGATCCACGTGTAATGTGTGGAAGGAGCAGGTTCGCTTGGAATTGGACTGCTTCCCCGTAGGCTTCTTGGAAAACTGACATCCTATACAATTGGCCACATATTTTTCCACGTTTTTCCGCATCTTAGGAAACCAGTACTTAGCTTGGATCGCTTCCAGACATTTAGCTGCTCCCAAATGACCGCTTTTATCATGGTAAGTGTTTAATATAATACCACCTTGCACCCTTGGGTAGAACAGGTCTATTTCTACCATCCACGACACGACATAGTAAACCATTAACAATTTTATAGTCCTTAGCTAGACAGTTTTTCTTATTAGCTTGGAGTTCGAGATCATGAACAGTTGGGTGACCGCCCTCAAAGCATTACGTACAAGGCGTGTTTGGCGATAGCCCCCCCCCCATTGTATATACTGTCAGCTGTTTGCAAATCCTCAACTAGCATCAGAGAGAACAGAGCTGTTTATTACCCAAAGAAGACCTGTCAACTGAAGTACAGCTGAACATGGTATATGGCCTCCTCCATAGTAAAGTGAAAGAACGTCTAAGAAGAGACGAATTAGTCTCATTCGACGCACTACTCATAAAATGTCCTGAAATAGAAGACTAGTGAAGAAAGCGTGACAGTTATGAGACGTCACCGACAGTATCAACCTCCCGTCTACGTCGCGTTATCCCGCAAGCATCGCCGCTGCCCAAGGGCCTGTATTGCCGATTGCAGGACATTCGAAGGGGCAGAAGGGACAATAAATTTTATAAAAATAATGTATGATGTTTTCGACGTCTTAAACAGTCAGTCAGTAAGACCCCCTGGCTGGAAAAAAGCACTTTGTCCTGAAAATATTGGGCTGGTTGAAGCCCTTTTCGATGGAGCCATAAATTACATAAATAACTTGAAGTTGCCGACAGGGCAGCTGCTCGTGAATTCCCAAAGGAAAACGGGGTTTGTTGGCCTCATCGTCGATATGAAGAGTGCCATAGCACTTTATAGGCACTTGGTGGAGTACACGAAAGTCCTAAAATATGTACCTTTGTACAAAGTAAGCCAGGATCACCTGGAATTTTTTTTTTCCGCAGTAAGAGCACGCGGAGGGTTTAATAATAACCCCAACGCAGTGCAGTTCACAGCCGCTTTTAAGCGGCTCTTAATAAGAGCGGACATACGTGATGGAGGAGTGCCGCTAGAACAAGTTAATGTACTAACATGTTCTAGCAAAATGGATCCCATTGCGGCTTTGAATGATTTGACAACGAAACGCGAATTCGTTGAGGTTGACACCTATGATGGCAACCTCTACGATCAATTCGTTGGCTTCTTAATCGGTGGTCAGTCAAGGTACGCAGAATATGTGGTCACCTACATCGCTGGTTTTGTGGCCAGAAAATTGGCGAAGACCATTAAATGCGAAGTATGCATTTCTTTACTGTACGGAGTTGCAGATGAACCCCAACGCACATACAGCAGCAAAATCTAAGAACAAGCGATACGAATGCAAATACATAACATTTGATTACTTAAAAGACTTCAAACAAGTGACATTCTATAAGTCTCAATATTGACACAGCACTTGCTATCATTTAGTGAAGACCAAGATAAATATAACTAAAAATGGCTGTATACACTCCAAAGTATTTGGAAAATATATATTCAATGCTGTGCTGCCGCGTTAAGCTTAAGATTCACCAACTTTGTTACTTTTCAATGGTCTACCTAACCACATTCAATTTTATAAGTATTTGAAGTAGCATTTACGATATACAGGGCATCCCACCGCTATGCCACATGGAGGGAAAGTACCTTAAATATTGTAGATAGAACATTTTACCAAAAGAAGACTATTTAATTTCTAAAAACTATTAAAACTACATTCATACATTTTTTTATAATTACATGGTTGAACCGGGAATCGAACCCGCTACACGAAAAAAAAAACATCCTGTAGTTTTATCACACCAATCAAAAGGCTTCATCATGAGGATTATTTTTTGCTAAATAACATAGTGTCAGAAATAAAAGGAAGACTATGAATAAGGAATGTTACTAAGTATGTAAAATCACTTGAAACTTTGTTACAGTAGAGCTTTTATATATACAGATACACTAGTTTTTGTTTCATTAAAAAATATCAAGTAGTTTTGATTTTATATGCATTCAAAGTTCCCATAAATATCGAGTCCCGCTGACAGTCACGTGACCGCGTGTGACGTCACATAGCAACACTCCGCTCCGCAGTAGTTTACTCGCGCAGTGTTTTGCTTTATTTCATCGCTTCCAGTTATATGAATTGAATTAATAATAGATGAAGGGTTCGAAAATGAACAATCAATAATCTACCTAAAATAGAAGGACTTGGTTGCTCATTATTTAGCGACAATAGTGATTTCTTTGCCGTCGAAAGGCGAGGAGTAAAAATGCAAAGGTAAGTTAAGTTAAACTTTTTATAATATAACTCTCGAAAATAGATATTAATATCTGTTCTATAAGTATTCTTTTATTGAAGTACCTAAAATACCCAAGTATTTCATTTCGTAATGCCACTAGCTATAGCTAGAAGTAGGTATCAGAGACCTTAGGTTTTAGGTAATGTAATATAGGTCAATATAAAAATAATAAAACAAAATATACTTTATTGCACAGAACAAAAACAAATACATTAACAATACTCAAAAAGGGAGAAGGCAAGTGGCAGCCTTATCGCTCTAAGCGATTTCTTCCAGGCAACCATTAGGTCTTAAAACCGAAAACTACTAATCCCTACTTAATATTACAAATGCGAAAGTAACTATGTCTGTCTGTCTGTTACGCAGATAGAATAGACCTTGGAGACGGACATAGGCTACTTTTTATCGCGGGAAAACAACTGATTCCCACGGGAAAGATTCGGGCGGAGTCGTGAGGCGGAAACTTGATATCTACGAGCTATCTGACCTTGGGGTTTGATAGAATAGACCTTGGAGATGGATATAGGCTACCTTTTACCGTGGGAAAATCCCTCACTCCCACGGGAAAAAGGTCACCGCGAGTAGAAAGTTTTGATAAAACCTGGTACATAGATAGAGTTTGGCTAGCGAGTCGTGGCACTAAGCATTTTTACAAATTCTTTATGTGGCAACATTTTCGAACTGTCATGTCAAACGTCACAAATCTGTTTTGTAACCTATCGTCTTGTGTATTTTTATCAAAATATTCCGAAATTATGTCGAAACCGATAAAAAGTGGCGTGAGAAGTATGTTGTATACTATGATAAATAATTACGAACAAGTAAAAAGTGAATTCAGTGAAGCTGCGATGCAAAAACAACGCCTTTTGGATGAAATCCTGTCCGCGTCAGGTACTATGACCAAACGTTATTGAAACTTGACGGTATATATTTTTATGTTTCTACTTTTTCTTTGACTTAGCTAGAAATCAGCATTTGTTCTTTTATTCTTTCAGCTCGTGTGGATGATGAAGTTAGAAATTCAATTCAAGGTCTAGTTCTGGAGTTACAAAAAAGTCAAGAAAATGAGATGTTGAATTCAAAGTCACGATATATAACACAAATCAGCACCATGACAGGTAGTAAACTGAAAAATATACCTTTGATAATATCCAATTTCTTGATACTATCTCTGTAAAAAAATCTGACTAATCAAAATACAGGCTTTCGCCTAGTTTGAGGTACGTTCTTAAAGTAATCTGTTGAACTGTGTAATTTCACAATGAATAAAGATTTGTTTTTAATGTACTTAGCATTAGTTAAAATATATTAGTTAATATAAAAATAACACTACTACTAGTTAGATCGTCCTTGAAATATTATGTACTAGTTTTAATACTTTGTACTAGTTGGATGGTCCTTGAAAAATTTTAATTAACACATTAATCCGTTTTATTTTACAGGAGTAAGTGTTAGAACATTACGACGAATACAAAAAGAAGGTTCTATGAACCAAGGTGAATGGAATACACCAGGTAAAAAACGACCACGGCAACCGACAGTGTCCAATTTGGATGATTTTGATATTTCTGTCATAAGAAACAAAATAAACGAGTTTTATGTTGTCAAAAAGTGTGTTCCAACCTTAAGAAGCTTACACATGGAGCTGCAGGATTCAATTCAATTCTCTGGAAGCCGGGAAACGCTGCGACTACTTTTACATAAAAATGGCTTTGAATTCAAAAAAAATAAAAATGAGCGATCTATTCTTATAGAAAAATTTGAATTTGCTGCATGGAGGCATAGATACCTGAGGACCATTCATCAAAAACGCCAAGAAGGAAAACATATTGTTTATCTTGATGAAACTTATGTCCACCAAAACTACAAACCCAAAAAATCGTGGCAAGGACCATCTACAAGTGGATTAGTGGATAAAATATCTGCAGGAAAAAGACACATTATAGTCCACGCAGGATCAGAAAAGGGTTTTGTTCCTAATGCTTTATTAGTGTTTAGCACAAAATCGAAAATGGCTGACTATCATGATGATATGAATAAAACCAATTTTTTGAAATGGTTAGAAGAGAAGCTAATACCAAACCTGATGGAACCCTCTGTAATTATCATGGATAATGCGAGTTACCACGTAACTCAAATTAACAAGCCACCTACAATGCACAACTTGAAAGCTGACATTCAAAAGTGGCTTTCTGATAATAATATTTCGTTTGACGAATGCTTTACAAAGCCTGAGCTCTTATGTCTAGTGCAAGAAAATAAACCAACTCCTCTATATGAAGCAGAAGAGTTACTGAAACAGCATGGGCATGAAGTTTTAAAGTTGCCTCCGTATCACTGCGACCTCAATGCGATAGAACTTATATGGAGCTTGGTCAAACGAAAGATTGCAAGCAAAAATTTGGGCGTGCATGGCACTCAAACCGAAGAATTAATTCAAGAATGTTTCTCAACCATCACCGCAAGCGACTGGAAGAAAATCACTGACCACATAATTAATGTGGAAAATGAATATAAAACTAGAGACAGAATTACAGAGACTGAACTGGAACCATTTATTATAAATGTTCGTGAAGACGATAGTGACAGTGACGATTCCCTCTCTGGTATTGAGTTTCTCGAATCTGATTTTGATTATGATGAATAAAATGTTATTATTTTTAGTACTTTGTTTTTTTTAAACTTTATATTTCAATGGAAGTTGAATAGTGCTCCAATGTGTGTTCTCTTTCTATGGAAACCAATGGCGAGGTTGTGAGCAGGCAAGGCTATGAATAAATGTCATTATCATTTAATATTTTGTTAGCTTTTTGTCATGTCAGTGGTTTTAGCAGAAATTTAAACTCATTTCAATTTCTGTCCCGGCCGGGAATTGAACCCGGGACCTCTTGCATGTTGACTACTGAACCACTCAGGTCGTCTGACAGCACGCACCCACAAAAGAACAAAAGCAGTTCTTATAATTTTAGACAAGGTCCATAAATAACCAATTATCAAAACCGTTTTATCCTGGTATATTGAGTGTTGTCTGCTTAAGATTTTTCAAATTTGCCGCCGTTTTCTTGTGCCACGACTCGCTTGCCAAACTCTATAATAGACCCTAGGGATATGTATAGGCTACATTTTACCGCGGGAAAATACTTTAATCCCACGGGAAAAATAGTAGTACAGGTGATAAGTTTTGATAAAGATTGGTACAGAGATAAAATAGACCTTGGAGTAGGATATAGATTATCTCATACCGCGGGAAAATACCTTATTCCCACGGGAAAATGGGAGGTCTGGCAGAAAGTTTTAGTGAAACTTGGTACAGAGATACAAAATATTTTAGGGGGATAAAGGCTATTATACCGTGGGAAAATATCTCATTCCCACGGGAAATATAGCTAGTAGCGCGGCGGGAATTTTTGATGATACTTGGTACAGATATAGAATAGATCTCGGGGGGATGGATTAAGTCTACCTAATACTAGTAGCGCGCGCGGCTACTTTTTCAGGCTAGAAATCATCTCATTCCTACGGGAAAAGTCGAAATCCAATGCGGTTGTAGCCACGGGCGGGCAGCTAGTAGGTACATAAAAAGGTAATCACTACTTATACTTAAGTCAAAATGATCTTCACAACAATAAACTGTGCTTCGATTTCTAACAGGATCTGATCTCTTCATAGCTTGTAATCATTTACTTCGTATTTTGACATCCATTGGAACGACAAAAAATAACTTTTCCGGCGCATTGATAGCCGTATTTGTACATTTTGGCACAACACATGATTTTATGGTACTTATTTGGATTGTTAATTTTTTTTTTAATTCAGAAATCCAAGTACAAAATACCTAATAACGCAAGGCAGCCGTACGGAAGAGCGGGAACGGACTGAGCGAGCGTTGCATTATGACGTCACGCGCTTGAACGCGGAATTTCGTCGCGCGCTCACTTTAAACTTCTCTATCTTGGAAACTAATTGACGTATCGCAATAATTCTTTCACTAGTATTTTTTATTTTGAACGGAGAATTTATAAAGCTAACATTCAAAATTAGTGAACATTCTCTATTCACACTACAGCCGCCAAGATCGCCAGATCCAACCCCGTTAGACATTTTTATGGGGTTATGTAAAAAATTTAGTTTACAAGAACCGGTATGAAAGTGTCCACGAGCTACAAACAGAACTTAGGCGTATTATTTTAAATATCTACCACAATAATGTTATTTAGCAAAAAATAATCCTTATGATGAAACCTTTCGATCGGTATGATAAAACTACAAGATGCTTTTTTTTCTCGTATAGCGGGTTCGATTCGATAAAATGTTCTATCTACAATATTTAAGGTACTTTCCCTGCATAGCCGTGGGACGCCCTGTATATATATTCTGGTCATTATGTTGGCCAATGTAGAGCATTTGAACGAATCGGTTAGTGTGGATGGATGGATCCCGGAGTCGGTAATGCACGTCGCTATATAGATGTTTCGGCACTGTCAGTTCAGTTAGCGCGCTTACACATTTTGCCGCAGCTCCTGCGGTGTTTCACCACAGAACCAGCGGCGCGGCGCGGCGCTATTATAGATCAGTCTCGCTCGCTCAGTCGTACAGAATGGACAGCACCGAGGTTATTGCGCTGCTTCTTTGTGTTCTGCATCGTCGTAAAAAGAGAAAAAGAAGATCGGTTTGGATTGATCCATTTATAAGTTCAAGGAAATTCAACGGAAAGTTTTATTGTGATTATGAGAGCTTGAGAAAAAATCCTAAGAAATTCCGTAATTGTTTCCGTACAAATATTAGAACGCGTCCACAACGGTTTGCAGCGCCAGAATACCTACGTACTTGAGGGAATGTACTTACCTCCTGAAATGTTAATGGTGACATTAACGTAAGTAAAATAAAACTGCATGTATAATGAAATCAAGCTTTATATAATTCACAGTAAGGCCCAAATTTTAAATTTCACAGTAAGGCACAAAGTTTTAATTTCACAGTGGCACATAGTTTATAAGTTAGTTAAATAAAATCAGGTAATGTTTCGTCGAACATCGGTGATGTGATGTGTGCATAAGAATTCAGAGAAGAACTTGTAGACGGCGTGCTCTGATAATGATCATATGCCGATGTATTATTATATCCAGTCTGAGAACCGTAATTAGATTGATTTTGCCATACACTATTAGGGTACTGAATTTCTGTTATAGTTTGTACCTAATACTCTACTCTGAAACTGCAATACTTGCTGATCATTAAATTTTTCGAGACTTGGCAAAAGACTATTAAAAAAAGATAAATGTCTATCATCATGTCCTTTTTTTAAAATGTTCAAAATTTATGTTTCAAAGCTATCTGGTTTGCGTTTGCGACGCAATGTATTTGATGTACTCGTTTCATTAATTTGTACTGAAGCTTGCTGTTCATTAGGAGATTCTTCTTGTTGTTCTTCAGATGGTTCCTCTAGATTCTGAGTTGCACTATTTCTTGCAATACTCGACTCTGTCTCAGAAGGAGCATTTTTTTTCAAAAACGCTAACTGTTCAAAAAAATTATATTTCTTAGTAGTACTTGCAGCTGATCCTGATCTCTTTGTTTTGATCTTTGTTAGGTATTTATAAAAATTGTCCTTCACATTCTTCCATTTCTTATAAATAGATTTACCTAAAAAAAAGTATTTTAATTTATTATTATTTGTTTTTCAGATATTTGGCCAAAGGACATACATTCACAGACCTGCACGAAAATTTTAAGCTTGGAATATCTACTGTAGCTAAAATAATAAGAAGTAGGTACGTGTAAAGTGATTTGGGATGAGCTATCACAAGAATGTATGCCAGAATTAACAGAGCAGCGATTAAAAGAAATCGCAAAAGAGTACAAGAGTAGGTAAAGCTAACTTCCCTCACTGCATTGGCGCCATGGACGGCAAACACATCAGAATAATTAAACCTAACAATAGTGGATCGCTTTTTTTCAACCACAAAGATTATTTCTCCATAGTATTGTTTGTTGTAGTTGATGCAGATTACAGGTTTATTTATATAGATGTGGGCTCATATGGAAAAGAGTGTGACTCAACGATTTTTCAAAATTCTACGTTGAATGAGCATCTAGAACGAAACCAGATAATACTGCCGCACCCAGAACCATTATCGAGCACTTAAAGTGAAGATATGCCTTTTGTTTTCGTTGCTGATGAAACTTTTAGTTCAAGTCCATATATAATGCGTCCATACAGTGGAAGGAACCTGCGCACACCAAAACGTGTGTTTAATTATCGCCTCTCTAGAGCCAGGCGGTACGTAGAATGTGCCTTTGGCATATTGTCCAATAAATGGAGAATTTTTCATCGACCCTTAAACGTCAATACAGATTTAGCAATCCACATAGTTAAATGTTGCTGCGTTTTGCATAATTTCGTCAGAGCCAGAGACGGTGGTAATTCTAGCGATTCAATGGCAATTGTAGACGATGAAGACACGATCATAGACATAACACAATCACAAGCTATAAGCAGAGTTCCAGAAGCCAATACAATACGTGATATGTTTTCAGACTATTTTATGAGCGAAGAAGGCGCATTATCATGGCAGTTGAGAGTAATTTAATACCTACCTGGTTACCTGGATGAACCATGATTATTTACAGGTAGGTACTGTAAATAATCATGGTTCATCCAGTACCATCTTGAACTTTATTGCACTGAAAACAGAATGTCATCAACTACAAAATATTTATGTCCTACGCATTAAGAGCTATTTTACAATGACACTATTACTTTTGTATAAATAAACAATAAATAAATCTTACCAAAAACATCTTTGTCTTTGTCACTGAGCGTGTCGTAGTCAGAATATAATTTTATGCAAATTTCTTTCCATGCAGCATTCGAAATATTCTTATATTTATACTCTTCCAAAGATTTGTCCCACAAGACTGGTCTTTCACGAATCAGTGAGATTAAATTATCCATATCTATGTTATTTATAAATTCAGGTATATTCATTACTGCAAGAAACTCCTATTTTCACTGCTCCGTGTGTCAACGACCAACTGCAGCCTGGCGCAACTTTAAGGTAAAAAACGATTGTATGAATCGGAACGGAACGAACTTTTAACCCGTCTAAGTTTGAAAAAATATCGACATCTAAAAACAGTATGTAATTGACGGCATTCGCATTTAGGCGGATTGTACTTCGCCGCCATCTTTGGCCGCCATGCCGTGTCATGTTGACGTTGACTTGACGTTTCTCTTTTGGTCGGATCTGTGCTCTTTTCATAAAACCTCTTTGCAACAATCTAATTATTTGTCTGACCTAATCGCAAACAGATTATGGTAGAAGTGGAAAATATATTGAAATCGCGAAACTTAAAGAATCATGGCTTAATTGGAATATTTGGTTGAAGGGTACCATAATGTTTACCTTTGTTCTTATATTGGCATTATGTATGTCATGAATATTATGTACGTTTGCGGCTTCATATTGGCAAGTTTTTTTTTTTAACTCAATAATTTGTTTATCGCTGTTTAGCGATACTACCTTTAACCTGCTCTCGACTACCAAAGGTTAGCTGGAAGAAAATGCTTTGTAGCATTAAGTTAGCCCGTGTACATTATAAGTGCAATATAGAATTTTTATTCATTCATTCATTCATTCAAGATTGTTTTCGACTTTTTGCTTCCATTTCATACAAATTAGAATTTCCGCTATTTGTATGGCACTTCCGTCTCTTATGCGATTATATACTCTTTGACCAACTTAACTCGTACATTGGTTGAGATCTGCGGCACCGCTCGCGGCATAGACTCGCCGCCGCCGCCGCCGCGGCGTAATGTGTAAGGCTCCATACAAATCCATACAAAACCAGCGCGGGCGGCGCCGCCGCGGCGGCGGTGCCGCTGCCGCTGCGGCAAATGTGTAAGCGCGCTTAGGCTCAATGCTTTCACGCGCACTGCCTGCTTTCCACGCTTTAAAGGTGGGTACAGACTGGTGAAACGTAACATGCAATGTGTCATGCAATGAAAGAATTCACCGTACACATTGCTGCAATGTATCATGAAAGATAACACACTTTGTAACAATTTCTCATAGTTTGGACGTTGTTTGGCAGTATGTTTAGTTTTTAATAGCCTTTCCCTGTGGCAACACATGGACGAAAAATAATAAATAACATGGCTTCGAGCAAGAGTGTTTTACTTTGTGTGTTCTCCCATTAAATACCTTAATGCATTAAAATAATACCTTAAAGTGGAACATGGTGATAAGGCGTGGGGTTCTACAGTTCCCCTAAGAATAAAATCTTCGTGAACGGACTTTTAAGCTAATTCCCATTCCCATTTATTTACGTGTACGACGAAACGAGACCCTGTGAACAAACAAAATGGAGGGAATACAGCCACCGCGTGATTAGCATCTGTCGGGTGACAATAACAACTTTGTGAAATATATATAAGCAAATGTTCTTAATTTATTTACAAGCGGCTGGCTTAGAGACAGAAAAGGAGGAGAGGAAAATTGCAATTTTTCTGAACGCAGCAGGCGAAGAGGCGTTGGAGGTTTTCATCGCTATGGAAGAAACGCCCACAACATTAACAAAGCTTTTAGAAAATTTTACGATATATACTCAACCTAAGAAACGTCTCCTGTTAAATACGTATAATTTCTTACAAATGGCTCAAGAAGAAGGTGAACAAATTGACCATTTTGCAACAAGGTTAAAAAACCAAGCAAAACTGTGTGAGTTTGACACAATGTCAGATAGATTGAAAACAATGATGTTAATAATTGGAATTAAGGATAGAGGACTGAAAGAAAGTTTATTAGCCATAGAAGAAATAGAGTTTGAAGAAGCAATAAAAATGTGCAGGGCTAGAGAAACAAGCAGAAGAGAAGTGAAAACATTGGCTAGGGAAGAAACTGAAGTGTGTGCTATAAAAAGAGGGAAGCAACCTTATAAGGATAACGTTAGCCCACAACAGACGACGTGTCCTCGTTGTGGAAAAACTCATGCGAGAAATAATTGCCCAGCATATGGCAGAAAGTGCGCAGTCTGCATGAAGTATAATCACTTTGCATCAGTGTGCAGAGAAAGGAATAAAAAGCAAGAAAAAAGGAGAGTCATGATGTTAGAAGAGAATAGCGAGGAAGAACTACAGACAGAAGACAGAGAAGATCAGTTTCAGTTAGATAGTATAGAAAGCTCTGACAAGAAGCAATAGAAACGAAAAATTGAAATAGAAGGAATGGAAGTGGAATTTAAGCTAGACTCAGGTGCAGAATGCAGTACTATTCCTTTGGAAACATTAAATAAAATGAAAAGCATGAATAAAATTCAAAACACAAAGACTGTGTTGGTAGTATATAATGGCCAGAAAATTAAGCCAGTTAGCTCAGTTAAATTACAATGTTTAGTAAAAGGTATACAAAGTGAAATAGTGTTCACTGTACTTGACATGCCAGCAGTGTTGGAATTGCGCTCTTCGAAAATTATCGTACAAGGAAGTTAAAAATATAGTATTTACTGAAAATTATCGTACAATTTGTAACTAAGGTATAAATCACGAAATAGTATGTGTATTTTAATAGAGACACTTAATTGAAATGTTTTATTTTGATGATTACCAAAAAGTAATAAGAAAATACTAAGAAAAACATGTAATATAATACGGTAACACTCACTCTGGGCGATGGCGGGAGAGCAGTATTTACAAATATTTAATCGTGTCTCAATCTCAACCAAAAATAATGTCGGCGTCGTCTTTCATCATAGGTACAGAATTGTATGTCTATCTTGTTCATACACAGTCCTAAATGCACATAGTGCATGCTGCAGTTGGATTTTTGACGCTTCAATGTTACGAAATGTAAAATTTTATTTTATACTATAGGTAAAGTGGGTAAATGGAAAGGAATTTAAAAAGATCGTACTTTCGCGTACTACGATCCCTTAATTAGGATCGTACATCGTATTTACCATGAAATTATCGTACAAATACGATAATTATCGTACGAATTCCAACACTGCATGCCAGTACAACCAGTTTTAGGTCTTTCGGAGTGTATTAAACTCAACCTGATTCAAAGAATATATTCAGTGATCGTAAATCAAGAAGAAAAAGATGACTTTGTGAAGAAGAACAGAGAAGTATTTACAGGTTCTGGAGAAATAGGTACTTATAAGATCAAGTTACAAGAAAGTGCAAATCCAGTAATTAAACCGATCCGTAGAGTGCCAGAGGCTATAAAGGATAGACTTCAAGAAACGCTGGATAGGTATGAAACAGCTGGAGTGATAGAAAAAGTGAACTGTCCTAAGTGGTGTAATAATCTTGTAATAGGAAAAACCTGATAAGAGTTAAGGTTATGCTTGGATCCTCAAGAATTAAATCAAAGTATTTTAAGAGAGAGATATTTGATCCCTTCCCCAGAAGAAATCTACAACAACCTAGCTGGCAAAGAAGTGTTTACAGTACTTGATTTAAAAGATGGTTTTTTCCAAATCCGTTTAGACGATGAAGAAAAGGTATGTACTTTCGGAACACCGTTTGGCAGATACAGGTTTTTAAGGATGCCTTGCGATATATATGTCGCAGGCTTTTTGTACGATTCCGCCGTTTGCATAAAGCGTCGGCAATTTATAAACGCTCGCTGTAATGTAAAATGCCGAAGGCAAAATGTATAGGGTTGGCACAAAAATCAACTTTGAAAAATGTAATTCTCCGGCGGTCGCCGACCGCTGCCGCGGTACGCTCGCTCCGCTCGCTCGGCTCCCTCCGCTCTGTTATTGACATCAGTCTAACCTAACCTAACCAATCGATTTAATTCTGTGTAGAGATTTGTTTTTTTTTTTAGCGGGGGGCTGCGCCCCCCGAGCCCCCTCTTTTAGGGGGCTGCGCCCCCCCGTCCCCCCGCTTCGGTTGACGCCCTGGCTACTATTATCAAAGCCAGTAACCTTTTTGTAATCGGGTTGAAAAATCTATAAGGGCTTAGAATACCACTTCAGAAATGGGGGGGCTTCGCCCCATTATATACAGGTGCATCATTATTTTTCAGCTAGCAATACGGACTTAGCTAAAACTGAGTGCGGACTTATTCAAAACCTTTTTGTGCCAACCCTATACATTTTGCCTTCGGCATTTTACATTACAGCGAGCGTTTATAAATTGCCGACGCCGTATGTAAACGGCGAAATCATACAAAATGCCGACGACATATATATCCTCTGCGCCAGAGGTTATGCAGAAAATTAATAATGAGATCTTTAGTGACATAAGGGGGGTTCACATTTATTATGATGACATTATAGTAGCAGCAGATAGTCAGAAAGAACATGATGAAATATTGAACTTAGTGATGGAAAGAGCTAAAAAATATAATGTTTTTATTGACAAAAAATTACACTTGCGAGTTTTGCGACGTTGCCAGATCGCGCCACCGGTGCAAAAGTACCGTAAAATGGGGTAAATAGAGATCCAGGGGTAAATTGGAATAAAAGTGACTTTCTTGTCTCTGGTGTACCAGTAGATTAAATATAGCAACATATCTCTATGCTATTCCTGGCAACCCCAAGTATTCAAGCCATCAAATAATTTAAAAAAAGCACTTCAAGTTAGGTCTTCTTCGGCGGGTGAAAGTTGTGTGTTTTAACTTTGAGTTTGTGAAGAAAATAGCGAAAAGTAAGGGCTGTAAACAACATACTACTGTTTTAAAGGGGTTTAATACCCAAGATCGAATAGCAATATATCGACTGTCGTTTGATCGATGACAGTTAATCGAAAGCTTGATAGGTCGATGGTTCATTAGAACGAAGGATAATTGATCGAAAAGTCAATAGATCGATGGTTCATTAGATCGAACGAGAAAAAAATCGAAAGCTCAGAGGCCGCACTGGAATCGCGACAATCGTTATAGCGACAGTTTTTACTGCGACGAAGCAAACATTTAGATTTCGGTTTTTTATACATTTTTAATACAAAAACAAGGTTGAATTGTATTTAGTCATCAAATTTATAAATCTCATAAAAATTATGGATCCCGCAGGAAAGTAAAATAATATAAAAACCTAAGATAAAAACAATGTCTAGCATAGCGTCTCCTTCATTCGACCTCAGATGGTGTGGACGTCATTTTGACTGATAGAGTGAAAACGATACATACGTCATTTGTTAATTTTATAATATTTGACATATCATTGAGATTTTTGTTTTTTACCCGACTACGGCAAAACCAAAAAGGATGGGATATGAATTTAGCAGTCTATATAAGTTAATATACGTACCTACCTTTGTTCTACGATGAAAACCAAGAAATCGTTTTTTTATCTCTGATATACTGTTCGTTTATTTTTAGACCAGCATACAAATCTATAAGTATATAATATAAAACAAACACGTGTTAGTTACAACATTTATAACTCGAGATCGGCCGCACCAATTTTTATGATCTTTGTTTTAATTTATTTGTCTCCGTCCTGGTCAACATACTTATAAGCAAATAAAATATTGATAAAGTTTTTTAAAATATAAGTTTTAAGCAAAACAAATTTTCCTATACAAAAAATTCTTAATTCAAATGCAGAACGCTAGATGCATAAAAATTGAATTCGGCTTATAAATTTACAAAACATTTAAGTATTGATTCTGTAACAGTCGGGTTGCAACTTTTTCGAAGTTCGGAATTGTTTTGAGTGTATTCAAGTAATTAATTATTTTTGTCATGGCAGCTGGTTCTTATCATAGGGTTAGTTTATCCCAACGAGGAAAACCACTTCTATTAGTAAACGGGTACGCAATGGCCAAAAATAAGTGCATCAATAATACATTTTACTGGTATTGTGTTTATAAATACTCAAAAAAGCGGCCAAGTGCGAGTCGGAATCGCCCATGAAGGGTTCCGTAGCAGCCAGTAACATAATAGGTATAGAAGTTTTTGTAGTTCGTTGTGACTTAGATCCATGTTTTAATTAAATTAATAATAGTGAAAGGTGAATTGCGGTTTACGATTTCTGACGTATTAAAAAAAAACTACTTCCTAGATCTCGTTCAAACCAATTTTCGTTAAAAGTTTTCATGGTAATGCACATCATATATTTTTTTTAGTTTTATCATTCTCTTATTTTAGAAGTTAGAGGGGGGCGGACACACATTTTTCCACTTTGGAAGCGTCTGTCGCGCAAACTATTCAGTTTAGAAAAAAATGTTATTAGTAGGGAACCTGTTTTACCTAGGCCAGTTTTTTGAATTTGGATTTTTTATAAAATAATGGTGCTAGCTACACCTGTCCAAAGAGGACGTATGTAAAGATAATTTAATTGACTACATAATTCATTCATAAAACTGTGTAAATTAACAAAAACCTGGGACCAATAACCACTTGAAAAAAAAAGGAAAAACTGTCCTAGGTACAACAAACCCTGTGTACCTTGGACCCTGCCTGTTGAACCTTGGACAGAGCAGATTCAAATCAAGATAAACACCTTTATTAGCTATTATTTATTTATATTCAGTTAAATCAGTATTAGTAACATTTACTTTAGCATATCACATACATTTGCAATTACCAATAATTATTTGTAATACAAAAAATTGACATCAACATTCAAGTTAAAGTTATTTTGGGCTGCCCATTCTTTTTAAGGCTATACATTCACATTACTTGGGATCAAATCTTAAAATTTTACATTGCAACCTAATATTTTTTCTTGAATTCTAACTCTTCATTGAATAAATTCTATAAAAAGATCCATTAGGATCGCTGAATCAAGCAAAAAAGTCGAAAACAAAAGAACTTCTAAAAAATTTCGTAAACTGATAACAAAAATAAACTTAACAAAGAACAAATAAAAATTATTAATCTTCAGACTTTAAATTACCATTTTGAGATCAATTATAACCTACTTAGATATATAAAATAAAACATAATTAACAAAAATCCCAGTAAATCGCAATTTCTGGAACATAATAGACTTCTCTATTTGAGTTGACTCTCTTTGGCGGGTTAATCTTCCTCTTAACATCTTCGTACGGATACAAATTCAAGTCATCCTTCTCTGGCCATTTCCAGTTTTTCAAAGATTTTTGCATTGATTTTATCAACACTCCCTCTTCACTAAGAGATTCTATTTTACCTACAAAGTATTCTTTTTCATACACAAATATCACAAAGTCTCCTTTCTCATAATTGACTTTATCTTCTTCAATCGGACTTTCACCGTCTTCAATTTCACCACAAGATTCATCCGTATCGTGGAGGGAATAGTGGGAATCTTCAGAGTCAGACTCAATCAAAACTTTCCGTTTTACTTTGTCTATTTTCTTATTTTTCTTATTCTTTCCTTTCTTCAGATTACGATTATCTTTAAGACTAACTTTTTGAACTCTTTTTAAAGCCTCAATTGCGTTTTTCTCTGGTGTGTCCGTTAGAATTCTAGATTTTCCTTTTTGTCTACCTTTTTGTGTTCCTTTTCGAGGTGCTGCTTTTGGATGTGGACGAATCATTTCAGGAGTGATAAGTTTTGAAGAACTTGGAACAGCTTTCTGAGGTGTTTCTGGATGTGAACGAATCATTTCAGGAGTGATAAGTTTTGAAGAACTTGAAACAGCTTTCTGAGGTGTTTTCAAAACATTTAGTAAGTGCAGTTCAGCTTGTTCAGATGGCTCTTGGGACATTTCTTGAATCGACTGACCATCAGCATGTGCACATTCTTGAGGTACAAGAGGATCAATTTGTACTAATGGTTTCTCGAGCAGTGAGTTGTCAGCCTGAGCAGATGATTCTTTCTGTGATGAAGAATCTTGTGGTAATGGACGATCCGAAAAATTTGCAGCCAAAAAGTCAGCCTCTGAGAATATATTCTCATTTAGTGGATGGAAACCTGTAGCCTTAAAACCATTGGCAATATTCGTCGGGGTGAACGCACGTGGAAACGCTTTTCCGACTAAGTCAGCAATATCATATATTGTCAAAGGTTTTCCTATGTTTCCAGGTGTCATCATCTTCTCGTTAGCTGCCTGATTAAAATACGTCTTAAACGGTCCAAACACTGATTTGTCCAACGGTTGCATTTTATTGCTTGTGTGTGGATGGAGCGTAACAAGAACCACACCATTTTCTTTTGCCAGGCGAATAGCTGGAACAGAAATGTGGCTCTCGTGAACCAATAACAACAATAACAACTGAACAATAACTGGTCGCTCCTTTGAAGGTCTTGCAAAGATGATGGCCGATCTGCGCCCCGGGGTCGTTGATTGTTTGAATATAGAATAATAGCTAGAGACCTGTCATGATCTATATGAAAAAAACCTTGTTTTATTTAAAGTATATAAATGCATTATTGGATTCCACGTATATAGACGGGTTCTTGATTATGTATAATAGGAAAGTAAAACAGTCGAGTTTCCTTTTACTAATGGCGACAATTGACGACTTTATCATAAAGACTGTTACTTTATTATACCTGTTCTGTTCATAGCAAAAAAGAAAATAATACAACCTACAGTACCTGGTCTGGTAATGCGCAGAATTTATTATAAACATATTAATTAAAACGATAATATTCATTTTATTTTTAATAAAATAATGAGTAACGTAACAAATTCTATAATGCCGGGTTTACACACTTGCCAGGGCGTGGCAAGCCTAAGGGACGCAGTTATGCGCAAGAGTGAGCGCGGTGTATTTGTATCTCATTCTAACGCATAACTGCGTCCCTTAGGACAAGGGATGGATGGCAAGGGTATGAACGCGGCATTACGGTTAAGTTTAGGAAAAAATAATGTACGACCCAATAATTCGTGTACCAAGTTTGCACACACCGATAATAGCTGGCCAGATATTCTACTTAAATGAGTTTTGAAGTAAAGCCCAACCAGTTAAATTGTAAACATCGCTATATTGTGAAAGAGAAGGCCGATTTTTACCCCAAAGTCGTAAAATATTGCAATATTTAATAATAACTAGCGCAATCTCCTTGAATAACTTTATTTCAATTTATTATATACGTATACATTATTGAATCCTAAATACGTAGAATCTTGATTTATGTATAATGGAAAAGAAAAATTCTTTTTCCTTTTAGTAATGACACAGGTAATGGCAACAATTGACGATTTAAACTGTTTGATCCATAGCAAACTACTTTTTAATCAAACCTAAAAAGTACCAGATTGTATAAAATGTAGTATTAATTATGAACATATTAAAGTTGTGATACCCTGGTATTGCCAGATAATTAAAGTGTTTTTTTTTTATAATTAAAATAAAATCGATATTATTATTCATCGATTTACTTTAAGTGACGATTGGGTGTTTTTCTATGATTGTTGTCTTATTTAACTGTCGTCGAACGATTTTAATAAATTAGCCTAATGTCCAAGGTATTGTTGTGATAAATAATATATACCAAACCAAACATATCGAAAGATTGATTATTTATATAGAACGAACAATACGAGTGATCTATTTGACTTAGATCGATTTTAAATAAAATAAAGATTTTAAAACGTTGAACATGCAGAGTGTGATATAACATAAGTATGTGTACGGGTTTTGTAGTTGCCTGTTTGTTATATTTACGAGTTTAATAGTTAGCGGCATACAACTTGAACATGATGCCACGTGGGACAGTCAGCTGAAGAGATTGCTGTAAGTAATGGTAATGGTAATGGTAATGGTAAGAACAGGCTGATTTCCGCAACTCGACGTCTAATGCGCCTTTTTTGCGTATGGGTGGGATCGCTACTCGAGCCACCCTATCTCCTCGAAGAACCTCAGCAGGCCTTTGACCTCCCTGAGGGCCTCGGAGATCGACCGAGGTGTCCCGAGGTGTTTAGCCCGGTATGTGGCTGTTTCCCGGCACTCCAGAAGCACGTGGGCCGCCGTCTCTTCTGTCTCCATGCATCCTCTGCACAGTGGACTGTCCGTGACACCTAGAGTGAACAGATGTTTGTTAAAGGAACCATGACCTGTTATTACGCTGGTTACGATTCGTAGTTGGGCTTTCCTCAGACTGAGCAGGGTCCGGGTTAACCGGTGGTCTATTACCGGTAGAACCTCCTTTGCTTGCCTACAGTCTCGATGTTCAGCCCAGTAGGTGCCATGCTGTTCCCTCGTGCGATCCCTCAGCATTTTGCGTAGTTGACCTGAGGGAATGGGTACTATGGGCTCTGGACCTAGAACTACCAGATCTGATCCCCTTCTTGCTAGCTCGTCCGCTGCATCGTTGCCTCGAGAGCCGCTGTGTCCTTTGATCCACTGTAATGTTACGTGGTTGTTTCGACATACCTCCATAATTCCAAGGTGGCACTCGTGAATAAGTCCTGATGTGTAGATACAGCTATTCAGGGCTTGTAGAACTGACATACTGTCCGACAGGATTCGGATGGATTGATCCTTCACATCTCTGGACAGCACTGCCCTCACAGCCAGTGAAATGCCTAGACACTCCGCCTGGAAGACTGTGTTGTGTTTACCTAATGGTGCAGAGATCCCAGCGCCGGTACCTTCCTGTGTTTTGGAGCCATCCGTGAAGATTCTGAGGTCCGTAAGGTTTAGAGTCTAAACTTTAGACCCTCGTAGTCTTGATCTTCAAACTAGTCTAGTTTAGCCCTGAGTCATGAGCAATGCATTATTTAGTCTATACTTAGTCAAATTGCTGTAAGTATTCAATATATTATTATATTTTTAATTTTTATTGTTTTTAACGACTTGTGAAGTTAGGTGATGGCGTAGTTGCGAGTATTACATATATTTTGCCGGGGTAGATACCTAATTCTGAATCAGGCTGTACAACTGCGTGCGAACTTATGCTATGGATATTTCTGAGAAGTAAGTGCACAGGTGTGAATGTGGTTTGCGTTTTTGTGAACCGATTTTGATGAATCTCGAGAAACAATATTTTGATGCACCACCAATTAGTCAAACAAATTATACTATCATCGTAGTGACCATGATAATGCATTGTTGTTATCTTCTATATTTTAAGCAGTAGGTAACTAATATAAATAAAAAAGAAATGTACCGTATAACTTTTTAACCTGTCGACGACAAAATATTTATTAATTCATTGATTAAGGTAATACTCAATTAATATTACTTTTATATTATTTCAATCGAATTTGTTTCTGCGTTTGCGCCTGATTCCGTTATTGTATTTCAAGTGTGTGCATGCATATTACAATGTTTGAGTCGATTGGTTTCTGAATCTGAATTCCAGATTAGGAAAAAATAGAACTTGTGCATCCATCCAGCCTTGGGCTTTCTGATGTGGATTCCGGGATGTATAATATTGGGCCGTACGTTATAGAGACCCACTATCAGCAATACGTTACGTCAGAAAAGACAGAACTACAGAAGGCGTCCATCACCTTGTGACTTACAAGTCACAAGGGATATTAATTATTTTTTCTCTTTGACAAGGATTTTGTCAGTGATTTCGTTTCTTAACAAGATTTCGTGAATTGCTGAGTAATATAAGTGAGTTGGTGCAGAATATTTTTGTTCTTCAGCGCCAAGCCAATGCTGATAAACCTTCTCTAGATTACTAGATGTTTCTGTGTAAAGGTACAAAACATCTTTTATTTTTTTGTAAAAAGAAAAATATTTTTACTATATATTATATTGATTTTTTATATACCTATTTCATTTCAATTATTTTTCCAGGTAGAACTGATGTTTACAAGTGTTTGTAGACCTTGCTGAAGAAACTTCCAGGGCTCAAGTATCTGTCGCTAGTGTGGTGGGTGGATGGATACATATAATTCAGAACACATAGAAACAACGGAAGATGGGATGGAATGTTTGTTTTCAAAAAGCAAGAAGTATTCCTATTAATAAAGACCGACAAGAATATACAATAATAGACTCAAGGGTGCCTTGGCTACCTACAGGTACAATACATCTTTTTTTTATATATATTTTTACTATACATATCCTTTTTTTATGTCTCTAATTCATTTCTTAATTTTTATTTCAGGTAGATCTGATGTTTAGAAGTGTTTGTAGACCTTGCTGGAGAAACTACCAGGGCTCAAGTATCTGTTGCTAGTGTTTGAAACACATAGAAACCACGGAGGAATCTTAATAGGCTGATAGTGCAACTTCAAAGCCGTAGAAGACTATTGGGTGTTGCTTTTGTCTTTGATTAAATATATAACTATGTTTTTACTATCTTATGCAACTATTAAGTGATATTTATTATTAATATTATTGTATTGTATAGACAAAACAGTTATGTTTAGAATACTTTAGAGGAATGATCTTATATATTGCACCAGGATATATATGTCCTGTAAAAATAGTTGTCGGTTGTGATAAATAAATCCCAATAGCTCATTACTCTTGCTAGCCTTTTAGAGGACCTATTAATAGAAAAGAGGATGATCAATTAAATATATATATTTTTTAATTCACAATTTGTGTTTTTTTTAATCCGCAGTACGAGTCTATGTAGGATCTTCACAATATGAGTAAAGATCTTCTACCATCTATTCTATCATTGCTAGGACCATTCATCTTGCCTAGTTCATTTTCCTATTGAAATTGATTTTGATTAATAAGTTTAGTGTTAAACCCATGGTCATTAGTATTTAATATACCTACGGTTACACCAAGTGTCCAAGTGGTATAACATATTATGCTATAACTTAAAAACCCGTCTAGCTACAGAATTTCTCATTCTGGGGTCTCATATTAGACAGCAAGACCAACTCAAAGATCTAGGTTTGATCTTGACGCTGTAATATTTACCGGCGGGGCACACGATGTATGGGGCGAGCGGCCATGTCTTTTTATGAAATGGTTCATGAACATCACGAAAGTGGCTTCATTAGACCAACCCGATGGATTAGCAGCACCTAAAGTACCCTCTGGTGCTCCATTAATCATAAAGTCTTTAAAATTGACTCTTGGGAATATGAGCATCGGTGGAATAAATCCTCCACCAGCATTACAAGCAGCTATCATCGTAACGGTGGTTCCTCTTTCAGCGCTTGTCACAGATCCTACTTGTTTTACTCCTGTTGGTGCCAGAATTTTTGGAGGGACATGCACTGTAGACAATCCTGTCTCATCTAGGTTCCAAATGTTAGCTGCGTGCAAATCTGATGGACATTGCGACAGAGCTTTCTTGTAATTATTGAACGTCATTTCAACCGTATGTTGATTAAATGCCGACGAACGCGCCAAACTTGTGGCCTCTGGTTTACGAAGGGAGAGCTCATCTTTATAACGTTTCCTGAATAAACGCAGCCAGTAATCTCCTGCCATTTGTTCGGAGTCCCATGAAGAAGGGTATTTAATTTGATTAGCCTTTGCGAACTGGTACGCGAGTAGTTTGACGTCTTTTAGAGTTAAACCAAACTGAAGGTTTGCTGCATCCTTGGTGTATTCTACTAGCATTTTCTCTTGCTCTTTATTAAATACTCTTTTAACTGCAAGATTTTCACGCAAATCTTGCACTGAGGTACCTTCTTTTGTCATGTGGCGATAGTACCTCCTTAAGGTACTTCGGGGAATTTGAAAATGCACGGAAGCACCATGAAGAGTAAACTTTTTTGCCTTTACTAAATTTACTGCATTTTCAATATTTTTTGAGTCGAAAACTGGTCTTTTAATTTTTTTTTGCTTCGCGGCATTTTACCTGTAATAATGTTATATGTTTTTTAATACAATACAAATATAAAGTCATTAAAACATATAAAAAATTTGATGACTTATTTTCGACCGAAATGATGTACCTTGGCCACCGGCCAAGGTACATCGTAAGTTGGGTGGCTAAGGTACAACATCGCGACAACTTCACTTCATAAGCTTTATAACCCCACTAAATTTTGAGGTTAGGATCTGAATTTTATGCCGTGTAGTAGCTAGATAAACTAAGAGTTGATACCAAATAAAACATCTTCCACAAATATACATTAATTGAAATAAATTAGTGTGAAATAAAGTCTGAAAAACTTACTTTTTGGGTGCGAAACAATAAACTGTCGTTTTTTGCTGAACTCACTCGGCGCCGGCGAATCGCAACTAACTTCACGTTAAAGTTGTCAAATGACGCTTCAAATGTCATAGACAAAGTTTCTTAAATGCGCGGGATTTTTAAATAAAACACGATTGTTCAAGGTACAACTCTGTCCAAGGTTCAACAGGTTCCCTAACCTAAATATCATTTTTGAAGACCTATCCATAAATACCCCACACGTATGGGTTTGAGGAAAAAAATTTTTTTTAGTTTCTCATCTTTGTATGGGGACCCCCTAAATTTATTGTTTTTTTTTTTCTATTTTTGTAAGAAAATCTTAATGCGGTTCACAGAATACATCTACTTACCAAGTTTCAACAGTATAGGTATTATAGTTTCGGAATAAAGTGGCTGTGACATACGGACGGACGGACGGACAGACAGACAGACAGACAGACAGACAGACAGACATGACGAATCTATAAGGGTTCCGTTTTTTGCCATTTGGCTACGGAACCCTAAAAAGCTGCTCAAGTACTGTGAATACTGTTTTACATGGGTCTGAGGAATAAATAAACCTATCACTTATGAATTTTCCTCTTTGATGTATTTTTTGTTCTTCCATAAAAGATTTTCTACCTTTGTTTTCTAAAGTTTGTTTATTTTTCGAAGAGATTTTTTCTTACGTTTGTTTATTTTTAAGAGATTTTTTATTTGTCTAAGACTTGATTTATAAGAATGATGGATCTCTAAAAGCCAAAGGCTTACTATTAATGTTAACCGTCCATGAATAGGAAACACTACAATTAAAAACGATAAAATTTTGGTAATTAATTAAAGACGTTTTAATGTTTCGATGCCTTATCAACTAATTAGGTGAATTAATAAACTGTAAAAATGATGGAATGGTCCACTGTGTACATACCGGTTCACTGTAAACCTGCCCCCTGGTTCATTGTGTACCAAGGGATGGACACAGTGAGCCAATTACCATCTTTTAAAAAAAGTAAAATAGACTATCTCGTAGCATTTACGGCCAAATTTGATAAGCAAAATTATTGTCTAATAAACAACAAGTGCTGCAATAAAAAAATATGTTATTACATAGACATACAATCGAGTTTTGACTGTTAAACTTTTTCGTGGTTCACTGTTGAACACCTTACCCTAC
Source organism: Teleiodes luculella (assembly GCA_948473455.1). Lineage (NCBI taxonomy): Eukaryota > Metazoa > Arthropoda > Insecta > Lepidoptera > Gelechiidae > Teleiodes > Teleiodes luculella. Next base: position 6,923,011 of record OX419599.1, on the reverse strand, counting down.
GCAATATTTATCTAGATCCGAAGCAGTACTCGCTTTTTACTTCAATATATTTAGAACTGCCTTATTGATTCCAGGTTGCCTCGTATTTGTTTAAGGATATTCTGCAGCGTTTTGTGCTAGGTAGGGGTATTACATGTTGCAAATTTCTGTATGCTTCCGGCTATCTTTTTGAAATAGCTAGCGTTGAAATTTTATTTTTTGTCGTCCATCTCTGGCTTGCGGTTTTGATTCTTTATCGCCGAAATTACCAAATCTTTTAGAACTGGTGATGAAATGCTTTCTATTAATTTAGCACTTTTCTTTAGGGAAGCTATGGTACGGGGAGGTGGGGGCACTACCGCATGTAGGGGCACAAGCGTTTTCTACGATTTTGGCAGTTTTTTTTTTAATTGCTACATTTTTTCGGTAGGGTCACACATTTTCCAATCACGCGCCGTTCGGCAGACTTGGGATTCGGCAGAAACTCGATTGGGCAGAATCGTGATACGGCTTCTTATTTCTTCTTTTCGAGTGGGTTTCGAGGTTAACCTACTTGGTGTTGGAATTGTTTAGTCGCCTTAGGCTTCCGACATGGCTCCTATAACGACTACATCTGTAGATAGTAGCCGGTGTTAACGATATGTGAAGTATGCTTTACAAATCTACTACGAGAGTGTGAGTGCACCTTAAATGAAAATGTTTCTTTATACTGTTGCAACACTTAACTCTCCTCCCTTTTGTCCCGCCTTTGAATGTAAGACACATTATTTTATTTTATTTCCAAGATATTCAGATATGTAACTAATAATAATAAATTCATTTATTTCAGGCAATATTTACATATAGATGTTAAATATGTAAACAGAGGCCCATATCATAAGTGTTTTATCTTTCCTTTCAGTCCTATGTAACCAGCCAACTTGGTTTTTAGTTTGTACTGTTTGACTTTTTCGTTATTAATTATAAGAGATTTTATCTTTTGTTTAGATTCAAGGTCCTTTGCGTTTTGGTAGCCGGATTTTATTGAGTGTATAAAAACATTGTACTCCGTTAACTTTCTTTTAACTTTTTCTTTGTCTACTGCTGATATGCTGGGCAAATTTTCATTCATAAAAATATCTACAGATTTTGTTATGGGAGTCATATCGTTTCTAGCAATAGCGGGTGTGTTAGCTAAATCAACGCAGTACTCATTTTTCATTTGGTTTACCTTCACGATTAGTTCGTCATTTTTCTTCTGCATACGTTTTAACTTTTGCCTGTTTTTTTTTTGTTTTTTTTTCATAGAAATAACTTCTGTTTTTAACTGGAAGTTTTCACTTTTCAATTTTATATTTTCAGACATTAGTTTTTGCTTAATATCTTCTTCTTCATCCTTTGTTTTTCGTTTATATTCCTTCCACTTTTCCAGTTGATTTTGATGTTCATTTTGCTTCTCTTTCTGTCTTCTCTTATATTCCTGCCATTTTTTTCGCAATTCTACAATTTCCTCCGTCGAAACACTTTCAGTTTTATCACCATTATCATAATTAGAGTGTTGCTGTAGTGAAACATTTCCTTCACAGCTTGCCTTCGATTTTGCTGTATTTTGCTCAAAATCTGCTTGAAAATGGATCCATTTTGAATAGGCCAATGTCAAAAGGGAAGGCACTGATCCATTATCTTTTGTCTTGTTATTTTCATTTTTTAATATTATTTCCTTTTCTGCTTTTGGTTTGTTCTGAATCTTTTCTTCATCTTCCCTTAGTGGATTTTCATTTTCGCAGTTAGCGTCTTCTTTCCTGATTGTCTTTTTTTTTTGGTCTCTCCATGTCTTACGGAGGCTTTCTTTTTCTTCATTACTACAGTCTGATATATTTTTTTCTATTTCGGGTCATTCTTTTTGCGTTCCGCTTCTTAGCTGCTTCGTATTTTTCAGGCTGTAAAGCTTTCAACCTCTCTCTGTACTTTTTTTGGCGTTCAGCAGCTTTAGATGTAGGCGCCATCTGCACAACAGATATAATTTCATAAGATTCTAAAACTACTAAAGTACTGATTCCAAAACATAGGGCATGAAACTGTGTTTTACTGAATTGCCATTATGCGGTGCACATGTCACAGATTGAATTTAAAAGTGTGTTGCATTATTGCCGTTCTAAATGGGGCTAACCTAATCTACGTACAATTTTATTTCTATTTATACCCAGCAAGTAGACCCGCCCGGCTTCGCACAAATTTTCTAAAAAATACCTTACACACAAACCTTGTCTTGACAATCACAAACACAAGAAAAAATACAGCCTATTCGGTTGAGCCACTTAAGTGGTGAGCTTACATACAAATATATGGCGGCAATTGATTTTTATTTGTATAGGTACATTTGTATTTCTTTCTAACGGGTTTTACCATGTAAACCAACCTTTATCTAGTTCCAGTGTGTTATCATAACACACAGCATAACGCACATAACGCACATAACACACAACATAACGCATTTCAGTGAACACACCAGATTAACACACTGGAAGAAAAATCAAACTGACATAACGCCGCCATTTTTGATGCTAACATTGTGATTGCTTTAACAATACAGAATGTGCAGTTCATATTTTTGAATAGAACAAAAATAACACTCAATTTTAAGCTTACCTTAACAAAAAGTCACTTCAAAGAATATATCGTTCCAATATTCTTCTTTTTCACGCTAAAAACGATTAAATTGTGCTGACAATAAGAAAACACCGCAGTTCCAGATACTTGACAGCAAAACTCCATAGTGTTGCCATACCAAATAACTAGAGATAATGTTGCTAAGTTGACGCAAAAAAAAATACTATAAACAAAATTAAATGGAGTGCGATACTGGATCCCAAAATTCAAAAACCCAAATCACTGAAGGTCAAATGAACGAAATCCCAAATCTCGCATAATCGAAAACATCTTAGGCCAACTCACGCTAGCACAAATGAACGAAATCCCAAATCACGATAAACCAAAAAAATCTTTCACCAAATCACTTAAGACCAAACGCACGAATGACCTAAAAACTATGGATCTATGGATATTCTCATATTTTGACACTATTTTACTGACTGACAGACTGTATCAAGTTTCACCAAAACTTTGCGCCCGACTTACTATTTTCCCGAGGAAATAAGCTATTTTCCCGCGGTAACAGGTAACCTATATCCTTCCTCAAGGTCTATTCTATCTATGTACCAAATTTAATTAAAAATGTTCGTCCACTGTATCATTTTTCCCGTGGGAAAAACGTTTTTTCCCACAGTAAAAGGTAGTCTTTATCCATCCCCAAAATGTTTTATACCCTTGTACCAAGTACCATCAAAAATTTCCGCTCGTGCTACTATTTTTCCCGTGGGAATGAGGCATTTTACCGCGGTATAAGGTAGCCTTAATCCATCCACAAGATCTATTCTATATGAGTACCGAGTTTTATTGAGATTTTCCGCCCACGCTACTAGTTTTCCCGTGGGAATGAGGTATTTTCTCGCGTTAAGGGTTAGTCTATTTTCTACTCAAGGTCAAATCTATCTCTGTACCGATCTTTGTCAAAACTTTCCACCTGTACTGCTATTTTTTCCCTCGGTAAACTTTTTTCCCCCGGGATATTTAAAGGTTACCATTCACCGAGGGAAAATTTTTTTCCTAAAGATTTTGGGGATGGATAAAGACTACCTTTTGCTGTGGGAAAAAACGTTTTTCCCACGGGAAAAATGGTACAGTGGACGAAAATTTTTAATTAAATTTGGTACATAGATAGAAATAGACCTTGAGGAAGGATATAGGTTACCTGTTACCGCGGGAAAATAGCTTATTTCCTCGGGAAAATGGTAAGTCGGGTGCATTGGTACATAGATAGAATAGACTTTGAGGAAGGATATAGGTTACCTGTTACCGCGGGAAAATAGCTTATTTCCTCGGGAAAATGGTAAGTCGGGCGCAAAGTTTTGGTGAAACTTGATACAGTCTGTCAGTCAGTAAAATAGTGTCAAAATATGAGAATATCCATAGATCCATAGTTTTTAGGTCATTCGTGCGTTTGGTCTTAAGTGATTTGGTGAAAGATTTTTTTGGTTTATCATTATTTGGGATTTCGTTCATTTGTGCTAGCGTGAGTTGGCCTAAGATGTTTTCGATTATGCGAGATTTGGGATTTCGTTCATTTGACCTTCAGTGATTTGGGTTTTTGAATTTTGGGATCCAGTATCGCACTCAATTAAATGCGTTACGATTGGAAAATTGTTTGGACTCAAGAATTGAAAACACATTTTTATAATTAAAAATTAATAAACGTTTATGTTTATTTATTCAATTAATTAGCACATAATTTATCAACTAATACGGTACAAAGATTTTTATTTCCGCACTTTATTCCGTTATTTTTTTATGTGACTTTATGTATAGAAGAGTATCAAAAAAGCACGCATTTTCTGACTAACTCAGTAACTATTTATTAGATTTTTGCTATAATTATGATAATTTATTTAAATGTTATTATTTGGCCATGTAAGTATGTGTGTAAGATTAATATATATTCAAAAGTCTCGTAGTTATTACTTAATAAAAAAATTTAATGAGACTTTAAGGTAGGGCTTCAATTCAAAAGTACAACTTTTCGCGGCCAGACCCATACCTTACAGACTATCATACATATTTTATACTATATTTAAACAATAAAACTAAATACACAGCACTTTACACGCAAGCCCAGGGTATCGTGTCCTTCCGCGGCAGGTTCCCCCTGAAGCGACGAAACAATGCAGAGAGAGAGAGAGAGAGAGAGAGACCTAGAGGGAGTACCTAGCTTATGAAATGGATATTCATGTGAAGGTAAAAAGACATATTATCAAACTTCCTTCAAATTCCTTCGCAATTGGTGAACTTTAACCACTGCAGCAGAAAAATACTCCATTCCAGAAGCGACTCTAAGCGAAAATCTGCATTCTAAGTATCTAATTCTATTCCAGGCCAACTTCAGGTAGACCTACAATCGTAACAGCGTATCGTAACGTCAATGAGATTAAAACGCCATTTATAAATAGCACGCCCGGTCCAGAATCCTTCAGGAGCAAGTGGGATGCCAAACTAGTCGACTGGCAGCGTCGAAACGTGGGCACTAAAATGGCGAAAAACATATTCTCGAAAACACTTGCTGATACATGGCAAGAAACCGCACCCGACATAATTAAAAACACAGATCTGCCAATTAGGCCAGTAGAAATCGACACTAAAAAACCCTAAATTCGCAAAGCACGATGTAGTGCTGCATTTTTGGTATGTTGTTTGGATCAGTTAGGGTGATGTAAATCCCAATTTGCAACTTCGAAAAAGTTGTGCTCGCTGCGCACCACGTGATAAACTGCGAAAATTTTGGACGTTTTTCACTTTTTGCTCTAAAAGTCATAAATCATGCGTTTCCGACAAGTAACATTCACTACATAAATGAAGCTAATTAAATTTGCAACAATTTAAGCCTAATTGCAGCTCTCTAAACCTTATAACGACTAAGCTGTGGCCTTTCAAAGATAGTCAGTTTTTCCCGAAATATTGAAATTTTTAGTTTTGCTCCCGTTTGAAGCAAAATATTGGCAAAAACCGCTCGTTCTATGAGAAGGTCGTATAATAAAGTTGTAGTGCATTTAATTTTCTATCATTAGAGCATCGAACAAAGTCTGTGAGACAAATAGTTCACTCACAATATCTGAAAAACAAAAAGAAGGAAGAAATAGATTTTTAAAGAATTGAAACTGAGGGCATATAAAATCATAAAAAGGATAATACTTTTTCATTTGCAGGATAGGTAATTAACCAAAGTACAAAATTTGGGAAAGTAGGAAAAAAGATTATACGCAAATTAAATGTTTAAACTTCTTTTGGCATAACTTATGGTACCTGGCATCAGATGCAACGAGGTCAAAAGTAGCTGTAAGACGATCAATGACTTGCCGTCCCCATGTTTCACCTCGACGACTGGCTGCATTGAGCATTGATTCCCTAATTGTCATTGATTCTACTTTGAACACCTCATTTCTGCGTGATTTGGGAAGTTTGGTTTGGAGCTGGAGAAACTCCTCAGTGATTTCCTCCGCACAAAGGAAACAAATGCTCCGAAGATTCATAGGGCCCGATGTTCTAGAGGTTGATGGGCGGGGTTGTGGAATTTGATCGCCTCCACGACGAGCACATGCATCAATATTATGCCGAGCGGTGAATCTCTTTCTGCAAGCATCGTGAACACTGACTTCGTCTAGCTTTTTCAAAAAAAGTTCATCCTCTTGGAGGCCACGCTCCACACTCGAGTTAATTAGAGTTTGGATGCCACGTTTTTTTACAATTACCACTGTAAAGCAGACTCCCGGTGGAACCGACATTTTTATGACTATTTAGCCTGACTTCGTTCGCGTTAATAAGATAATAGTTTTTTGGCTGCTCCCCTGCGTTACCGGGTAGGCTACTTCCAATCACCATCTTGTGCGAAAATCAAAACCAAAACATAAGCCCGAAGGCATTGCATTTGTTTAGTTGATGGGAGTTTTAGCCAGTTTACACTGTTACCGCCTTCACCGCGTGGAGATACTCCCAGCTTATGTTTTGATATGCAGATTGTGAGTGATTGTGTGGTGCTCTAACAAAAGAAAATTAAATTTTCTACAACTTTATTTTACGACCTTCTCATAGAACGAGCGGTTTTGCCTATATTTTGCTTCAAACGGGAGCAAAACTAAAAATTTCAATATTTCGGGAAAAACTGACTATCTTTGAAAGGCCACAGCTTAGTCGTTATAAGGTTTAGAGAGCTGCAATTAGGCTTAAATTGTTGCAAATTTAATTAGCTTCATTTATGTAGTGAATGTTACTTGTCGGAAACGCATGATTTATAACTTTTAGAGCAAAAAGTGAAAAAAGTCCAAAATTTTCGCAGTTTATCACGTGGTGCGCAGCGAGCACAACTTTTTCGAAGTTGCAAATTGGGATTTACATCACCCTAACTGATCCAAACAACATACCAAAAATGCAGCACTACATCGTGCTTTGCGAATTTAATGTTAATATCCACTGGCCTAAATTTTAACTATTATTTTCCCCTTTTCGATTTGAATGCTGATCTAGGAGTATTTTGGTGCGCTGATTACGAATATGTAGGTTTTTCGTATCACCCTCAGTTTTTTCAGAAATGTCTAAATGAATTTCAGGAAAAAAAAATGCCTACTTTACTTAGAATATTTTATAATTACAATAAAAAAATAATCACATGACTTTAAAACATGAAAAATACAGTCAAACCGTTTACGACGACATCGTTTAGATTCTAATCCTTGGCCTAACCTAACCTAACCTAACCTAACACGACAGATAGTAGTGACAATGGGTCTAGAGATGTCTTTATATTTAAAGAACCATGGTTTTACGGGTAAATTGTGTTGAATGTCACCGAAAAATCTACCTTTTGACAGTTTTGATTTAGACCACAAGTCATTCCATGAGTTTCTTAAACGATTATGAGAAGTGCTACATAAGTCTTGGGAGTAAACCTCATTATGGGTGTCAATTCCTGAATAAATAGCAGATTTTGCAAAATAATCCACAGTAACACACAGAGATACCACAATGACTAGGGATCCAGGCCAAGGCAACCTGCAAGTTATTGTGATGACAGTCCAAAAGAGCCTGCTTTATTTTTAATATGGGGGCAAATCTAGATTTTGCAAGTTAGTAACCGTAGAATATGGTTCTAATATTTATTTTGCACCACTTATACATACTCTGAAGTGAAGGTGTAAATAAAAAGAAAAATCACAGTAGCTGGTTTTATTTATTGAAAATTAAAATAAAATACAATCACAAGTGTTTCATGCATAATCATTTGAAAGTATTAAAAAAATCAAAACGTACAAACCTAGTTCCTAGGCATTCCAACAACATACAAAATAATCACAACAATAGGTGAAGGTTTAGAGGGAAACGTATTTATGCCGTTTGCATCGAGGTCGTTTGCTTCATAATCTTCTTAATTAAGTATACTTTCGCTTTGGAGCTTGGCTTAAAACTATCATAAGTATATCAATCATAAATGTTTCAAAAATAGCAACCCCTTTTACATAATTATTATTCGAAGTGAGTTATTTGTGTTTCTATTATTTACATTTAGAATTAGTGCTCTTAAATAAGTACAGTTTCTCTTTGGAGCATGGCTTAAAACTAACAAAAGTATATCAATCATAAACTTTTCAAAAATAGCAACCATTATAACAAAATAAAAAATATATAATTATTACAATACAACTTATGATGCCAACTACAGCTAGGCAAAAAAGAGTGTGGATAAAATGAGGGCACTTTATTCGCCAAACGCTTTTTATGGCAACATTTAAATATTTTTGTATGGCAAGAAATTAGTTCCTTCTATCACCGCTCCAAACTCTTTTTTGCCAAGCTGTACATCTTGCACAGAAAATAATATCAAACAAAAAATGCTAATACTAATCCAAAATCAATCGTAATTTCAAATTATACGATTTAGGTATTTAGCATATTCTAAAATTGTAGAATAATCATTACATTAGTGTGTTTCATAGGAACTAAATTCTGTAAAAAAACAAAACTAAGACGGCGGTCTTTTCTTATTATTATAACTGAAATATCATTCTTCTACGATGCTATTTTCCTACTTGAAAAAAAAAGAAAGAAATATTCCCTCATTTTTTTAAATGAGGCTTACGCTGTGATACTTCTCCTTAAAATCATCACTCTTGCATGCATGAAATAATGGAAGAAGACAATAAACTTATTGAGTCGTATTACTGGCATTGGACGGTTCCGTCCTATTTTCTTGCAATACGTTTACGGCCTTACTTTTTTAATCTTCTTTTTCGTTGTGGAATTACGTACACGTTTAGCTGAGTTTCGTTTTAAGAAATGGCGCATGACATTTTTGAAAAAGTCCTCACAAAATTGGTTTAGTAAATGTTTTATCATATTGGTGGACTACTTTAAGAAATAAGTCGATTGTTTTTGAAAATGCCTTGAAGCAATGTTTAGGTTCCCCCTTTGTACCTCCTCCCCAGGAACAGCGCGTCATGAATTTGCGATCAAACATAGTATCCACTAAAGCGTACGCATTATTATAACCAGTTTTTTTCTCACTACAAATTATAGATAATTCTCCAAATTATTTTGTCGTCATTAAGGGATCCTTTAATTGTTCCTCAAAAGCTGTAAATTCTTCTATATTCGTGATCGTTTTAAAACGTGATGACTCTTCATGTCGTCCCTCTTGAAATGATGCCTGTGATTTGGTGATGAATGTATTGGGTATTTATGAATGTATTTGGTATTTAATAAAGCAAGGCCCTTAACAATTTTTTGTTGATTTTGGGAAAGAATTTCTTGATTTTTCACTTCTATGAATTTCTATGAAAAGTCCAGTTTGTTGAGGAACCTTTACAGATTCGGCAATAGATATTTGGGGATCTGTAAATTGAAGAACCGGATCCAGCAAAATAAAATTTTTATCGGGCTGTAACATGTTATCTTGAGAAACTATAGTAGGATCCCTCGTATTTTCCTGAAAAAATTAATGATATTTTAGGTAGATTTTAGCTATACAGAGACAATGTAAAATAGCAATCATAGCGTAAATACAAATTCACTTACAAAAATAGACTCTGTTACAGATAAAAGAATAGGGCAGGATACATAATTATAGATATAGTGAACTAACCTGCGAGTGGTCTTGTATTACAATGTTGTTTAGATCCATCGATATGAGTTCATTACATTCCACTTCTGCTGCCACTGTTGAGGATGAGTTTTTAGTCACTAAAACTGAGGAAGCTTCTTCTGCTACCATAATTGAGGATGAGCCTTCAGATGCCACCATTGGGGATGCTTCCTCAGCCACCATCATTGAGGATGAGCCTTCAGACAACACCATTGGGCACCTTTCTCAGCCATATTACTAAACTAAAAGATACACTGACTACAATTTAATTATAAAGCTGCGCCAACACGCACGCATATGCTTCCACTGGCAGGCATACACACATACATACATGCATACAACACTTAGCATAAACGCCCAGCACTCTTATAGATACATGCGAAATTGCGACATTTGCTTTATTTTTCTATCCCGACTTAAACGATAAATAAATGAAATACCTGTTTAGGCATCAACAAAATAATCGTCTTTGAAGCAATGATAAATCGGCACTTCTGTGCACTTAATAATAAAGTAATCATTTCCTATTAAAGAAAAATCAAATACCTGTACACATTCCATTGCTAAATTGTTCAAATTTAATGCGCCCGAAGTTTTTTTTTGTACATGCTCATTTTCCTTGTCTTCTGTATCATGTTCTGCAGTTTTATAATCTAATATATTATCCCGTAATAGTATGCAAGACAAACACTTCCAGTTGGATTTAGGTACAGAGTTTTCATTTTTATTCAATGAAATCAAATTTTTTGTTGGCCAATATAAATTTCCATCATTTTCCCATATTGAAGGCACTGTTGTTATTAATCGTCTTCCGCGTTCAATTGTTTCAATGATTTTGAATGGCATTTTTGTTTACTCGTCTGAATAAATTATTTTTAAACATCAACGACATAATTATATTGATATTTCGTGAACGCGGCCGCGAGTCTACGTGAACAAGCACACTTGTGATATGATAGCGCGGCGTGGCGACATGACACCAACACTCACTTTGGCAATTTAAAACAAAGTGAGCGCTGAGTGCTGAGCCGGAGCGGCGCCGTACGCGTGGCACCGCTCGTGAGGAGGGGGGCGACGAGGGAAGGACTAGTATGCAGAAAGACACACACAGCCAATAAACGAAAAGAACGCCACTCATCGAACTATGTTTTTAAAGTATAAGAATTGATGAAGCACCAAATATAATATTTAGGAGTAATGTGTAACTCACACTTAACTACTTTTATCCAATCTTTTGTTAATATACCTACTTAACGAGTAAAGCTTAATCCTAAGTTCAAGTAATAAGATAACAATATAATACAATTTAGACATAGCCTCAATTAGATTTTTAAGCTAACGTGGCATATTTAAGAATCTAGTTCTGTTACTTTCTCATCTGTGGAAGTCAGAAGATCAACAACGAAATTTAGTTCTGTCAAATACGGTATTATCAAATAACCGACAGCACGCGACAGCTGTTTTTTGGACGTTTTTGCGATTTGAGAGAATTTAGTTGTTGTTTCGCCTGTCTCTTTTTTCCGAAAATTTGAAAGTGACAGGATTATATTCAAATTAGTTGGTTTATAAAAATCGAATTGTGGCCACTTACTTACAAGTTATTTTGTTTATAGTTGACAGATCGAGCATGACATTTTTTAATTACAATATTCACAATCGTCCTCTGGGTAATGATCATATAATATAGCAAAGGAAGCGCAGTGTGGGTACCAGAAAAAAAAAATCATATATTTAACATTTGCCTCAGTGAGTACAAAATGTCTAGGTTTGGTTTCGTCGTTAGTTATCATAAATCCGCAATCAATACAACGATCCGCTCGTATGAAATGTGTAGATATCCATGGCCATCTCAAACTCCTATACAGGGCGTCCCACGGCTATGCCACATGGAGGGAAAGTACCTTAAATATTGTAGGTAGAACATTTTACTGAAAGAAGACATTATTTTATTTCTAAAAACTATCAAAACTGCATTCATACATTTTGTAATAATTACATGGTTGAGTCGGGAATCGAACCCGCTACACGAGAAAAAAATCACCCTGTAGTTTTATCATACCAATCGAAAGGCTTCATCATACTCATTTTCTTACATATCAACTAATTTTTTTACATAATCCCATTTAAAAAATCTAACGGGGCTAGATCTGGCGATCTCGGCCGGCCACATCAAATGTTAAAATTCATAGTCTTTCTTTTATTTCTGACACTATGTTAGTTAGCAAAAAATAATCCTTATGATGAAGCCTTTTGATCGGTATGATAAAACTACAGGATATTTTTTTTCTCGTATAACGGGTTCGATTCTCGGTTCAACCATGTAATTATAAAAAAATGTATGAATGCAGTTTTGATAGTTTTTAGAAATAAAGTAAATAATGTCTTCTTTCAGTAAAATGTTCTACCTACAATATTTAAGGTACTTTCCCTCCATGTGGCATATCCGTGGAACGCCCTGTAGGTATATCAATTTCATAAAATCTGATTTGGTTAAAAACTTATCGATATCCATTATATCACATAATAATATCATTTTTTATTATCGCTGAAACACCACCTATAAATAAATCACTGATGTTTTTAATTATGTAGTGAAAATGGTTTTAATACATAGATTTACTTTACTAAGGAACTCTGATTTTGATAAAATGGCTGACAATACAGATTAAAAGTCGTTTAGATGTTGTATTACGATTGTGTCTTGAACTCTAGGTCTTATAAAAGTGACTATTAACACGTTCGTTAAAATTTAGGTAAAATTATTGCTTATTTTAAAGAATTTATAAGGCGCGTTAGTTATATTGATAAAACTAGCTCATAATACTCGATAACATTAATTTCCCAACATGTATGTACTTGAACATGAGTTTCAAAGATGTTACACATAGATAAATAAACAAAAATGGCTCTCTTACCTTTTCAATTAGGAAATTTCTATCACAATATAAATTTTCCGTCAGTCATTATTTTGTAGTTTCAATTTATTACATTTATCTAATCACTTTACAACAGAATTCCATAATAAAGTCGTGATAAACACTGTTATTCAATAAAATTGCCGTAAAACGGCGGTAGTAAACACCAATACTCGATGAAAAGTGGATCTCACGACGTCAATACGACCACTGATTTATACGACCGCTACGTGACTATATTATGACATTGATTCGTATAAAATGGGCCTATTATCGGTCGTGTCGATGTGATAGCGACGTATTTACGACTAGCTTATGGTGCTTATGGAATCAAAAGTTAAATTCGGCACGTTGTGGCTACCTGTCAAATGTATGTTGGGAAATCGTTTTTGGTAAGACGGCAGGAACCACAAGGCGGCGTCCTTCACATCTTATTACCGGAGTACTTAATAGCAACAACTGCAGTCTTTAACGTTAGATGCATAAAAATTTAATTCGGCCGATAAATTAACAAAACATTTCTTGATTCTGTGGCGGCACGAAGTTCGCCGGGTCCGCTAGTGATTACTAAATGTGAAGAGCTTTATCAAAAACATTGATTTCAAAAAGTTGAATCTATGAATTAGATATGGCCACATGGTTTCCTTTGCAGTAAACGCAGACAGCTTCAGTTGGATTCCTTATGCATAATTTATAGTGATGATCGCCGCAGCATATTGAGCATTTCTGGGCATTACAGCAGTATTTAGCTATGTGCCCGTAACGCAGGCAGCGCAGGCATTGACTAATAGGAGGAGTGTACTGACTCACCTCGAAGTACCATGAGTTGATGTCGATATTGACAGGAAGTGATGAACAGGCAAACGTGATCGCAACAGAAGTAGTGGGCAGGAAACACGAATTTCCCGCGTCGTCCTGACCTCGTCGCATAAAACGCCGCACAGAAACTACATCCCTGCAACTTGAGATACCTTCGTAAATACTGTAGTTTGACATATAAGTCGGAACGTTGCGGATTACTCCTACAACTTCCGTCAATCTGGCTGGTATTGTGGCTTTTAATTTCAAGTCATTGAGGGCTTTTGTATTAGTAAGGGCAGCATTTGCCAGCCCTGGTTGTTCGAAAATGGCTCCAATTTTAAATCTATTGATGCGCTTTAATCTTTTAATTCCTTTGTTTTTATCCTTCAAGGCATTACCTAGGCTCATCAAGTCCCGGTCCCCTATCGGCCTCTCTGCATCTTTACCTTCGTATATCACAATATACTCATGGTCCCCACCATCTTCAGGATACTGTCGCACATAGTTGTCGACTTTATAGATTTTATATTTGTCGATATCATCAGCATTCTTCGTCAATCCCGTTCTCGACGGGGACAGGCGCCCCGCCTTGGCTTTTCCTTCTTTTATTCCCCTTCATGGGGAAAAATCAAGTTAAACACTTTATAATTAATTTAATTATTTGAGAATTTAAAAAATCGCGCCTTTCCAGTTACAAGGTTTCCCGCCTTTTTTCTGTCTCTTTTCATCTAGTGACAGCCACGCTTGACATAAATTCCGATACTTTTCTGGTAATGACCCCAATATGATCGTTATCACACTTATTTCAGAGACAGATTCACCTGCAACTCGAAGTTGTTGTGCGATATTTTCTATCTTGAAAATATGTGTCGCAATGGAATCGCCTTCTGTCATCTTGAAGTTGTGAAACTTTTCAAGCAATAACATCTTTGTTTTTTCACTTTTCTGCTCGTAAATGTCATTCCAATTTACTCATCATTTGTTTTGCAGTAGTACATGTTTCAACTAAACAAATTTGAGACAAGCCGAGCCCTGATGTAATAATAAAAATCGTCTGCGCATCGCTTGACACCATTTTTCAAGCTCGGATGAAACTACTCCTGGCTTTGTCTCAAAGTCCTCTTCACTTTTCTCCTCAGTGAGATGACTGCTTAACGCTTTGGCTCTTTACCCACAAATAATCCGGCACTGGCGAAATCCTTGACCTTCGAAACGTCGGACACTAATCGCTTGCGAAACGACGTCCATTTTTCTGCACTTTCCTTTGTCTAGCTACGGCCGCGTGGCTGACAAACTTTGGAACGAGATTATTACGTTTTTAGACTTTATTTACTCGCGACTTTACTTACACAGCAAATTGGGCCCATAACCTGATGGGTTATGGCCAGTAAAACAATAATACTTGGTTTTAGCAGAGTTTATTAATTAAAATTAGGCAGCGGTAATAAGGTGTCGACGAGTACCAAAGCTGAAGGAGACAGAGATATATGTGCGAAAGAGAAAGCAATCATTTTAAAAATACTTCTTAAGCAATGAATCTAAACGCTAAACAGCCAACACCCACATTCTTTGTGGCAACCTTCCCTTTTACGTGCTTTTACTAAGCCCCATATTGGGTTCAAGTCGCAATGATATTATGGAGGCAGTCTTACTATTTTGTGACCATAATCCTGTACTAAATTATCAATTTCGTATATTGGGTTAGGTTTATTTTGTTTCACCATCACCGACAACAGGTGGCATTAGCAGGGTAGGCGATATTGTTTGATGTAAACCATCCTGCAATTTCATGTCTTCTGTTAATAGAGTTTGGAGGTTTGATACTTTGACTAGAACCATATCTAGCATTGTCCATGACTATACATGTGGATTCATTTAAGTTGGGGATAATTTTTTTGTCCAAAACCAATTTTTTTTAATTGGTTTTGTTAATTGAGTCATGGAAATCCTCTTTTTTTGTCATTATAAATGAACCAAGCATTTGGGACGAATCCAGTCTTGCCACCACAATAAACTAACACGTATCTTTTGCCTTTAGCTACTGATTTCGATACTCCAGGCTCATTTTCGTTTTGCCAACATAGCAAGTCGAAAAAACGCAATATAATCACGGAAAGGGAAAAATAAAACTAAAAGCCGAATACTCGAAAAAAATTTGTTATGATTCTACGAGTGAAAGTGACACTGATATAAATAGTACATGGATAAAAGTGACATAGAAGATGGCGATTACTCCACAATAACCGTGATGGTATTCTAACTGTGAGGTATGTCAGGAAAAGTAATTTTATAGGCAAAGAAGATAAAAGCGCATTCGTTTTCCCATACGTATCTGACATATGCGAAGTCTAACATCTAGAAGATATCGTATGTAAACTACCCGACTCAATGACAGGTGAAGAGGACAAATATTTTTCAAAATGTCGTTCCAAGGCTGTAATGTTCAGTACATTTGTAAGTTTTCATTTAAATTTAAGCTACATAAGTTCCTATTATGTACCTAATCACATTCAAAGACTGATGATAGATACTTCCCCTCCGATAGACTATCCTCCAGTACCCGAGTCAAAATAATAATGACTCTGATCACCAAAATGAATGGTTTTGTTTTTGATGATTAAAGACTGATAAATAATTATTATTTTGTTTCACTTACATAAGTATAATAAATTATGTCAGTCAGGTTTTCTTGAAAGTGTGATTTTATTTTAGAAAAACCATTATTATATAAAAGTATAGGTCAGAAAACAAAAATGCAGAAATTTCATGTGTGTTTTATTTAATAAGAGAATCTTGTTTATTAATAATTAAACCACAAGTTATAGTTATCAAATCATCGAGTACTTTAACTAAACTTAAATGAAGACAGGCATGTGGTTTTAACATATTGAATTCACGTAACCGTGTTATTTTAACATGAATTCGTAAGCTTGCTATTTATATACTAAGAACAATGATCGGTAAGTGAGTCAACTTCAGGATCAATAAATTAGCCGAAATACTATAAATGTGAAAGTGTTTTTGAGTCTTGTATCTGTGCTATGAACCAAACATTCTTTTATTAACAATTATTCGTGTCTACTATTTGTCGTGTGCCTTATTCACGTGAAATAGCCGTAATCCCAGTACTAACTAGAAATTTTTGCACGTTATGACGTCACGACTATGTTGACCAATCGTGGCGCGTTTTTGGCGCGTGATTTTTCTATCAATTTTATCAATTATTAATTGTCTCTATTTAATTGAAATTCATTATTTTTAAAGTTTTTTAAATGCCACTCGATATTATTAATGATAAAGTTTTAAAATACATAAAAATATATGTTATTTTTTTATTATTGAAAGGGTCAATTGTTGTGTTAATATGGTGGAATTAGTGCGATAATGTCCCGTTAACGAAGAACTATTCAATGAAAGTGAGAAATAATGAGTGGTTAGCTGTTTCTGGTTTGATACCCCGCGTTAAACTCCGATGTCATTGGAATGTAAGAACCACCCTTGCATTGCAATGATCCCGTGACGACAAGACAAGACTACTGAAGACGACGAAATGAAACTGAAGATCTCCTTTTATCACTAAAGACTAGGCTGTATGGGCTTTGAACCCTTTGACTTTCCCATAAGGGATGAATAAAAAAAAAATCTTCGTTCATTTCATTCTTTTGCTGCGTGCGCCAGAGCAAATTTTCGAAGAAATTTTATTGTAACTAATAGCCTCTACTGTGTGGTTAATTTCGCGAACACGGCTTGCGCGTCCTTTTCAGCACATACGATTTAGAGATGGATCAGATTGAAGAAAGGTAAGTGCTTGTCTATTTTTTCTCTAAAAACCATTATTGTGTATGCATAGGTACTGTTCAATCTTTTTCAACATAACCAAGAAATTTCTTTGAGATTCTCGGGTCAGGGAGTCAAGTTCTCGTGGTTGTACCACTACCGAACGCGTGATTTGGCCAAATTAAAGGTTATAATTAAATTGTTTTTAACAGGACGCCTCTCGTAGCGGACAGGCGAGGGCGGCGCTGGCGCTGTTTATTCTGTTGGTGCCGTCAACCGTATGTATACCCTTTATTTTTAAGCTCCGACGCAAAAATAGGGCTGGTATAGGTCAGAGAAAGTTTTAACGCCAATGCTAAGTGTGTGTGTGTTAGTGGCTTTGTTGCTTGTGTGTGAAATTAAGTTTTCTTGCGCTGGTTTATATCTATGTAAAAAATAAATCCAGTACTCTAAAGATCATCAGCTCTTTTCTGGATAGTAAAGCGATTTTAGTGATTTCCATAAGTCTGACCAATTAAACAACTGGTATCCTGTTACATAAATCACATAGAACCTAGTCCATAAGCTTTAGTCCTGATGCTTGGGTACAGGTGATATGAGTATGCAGGATTCCCAACTCCTGATCAAATTACAGCATAGGTATAACTTTTGGGTTCATCTAACTGTGGCGGGGAGTTTTAAATGTCCTATTTAATCAATCGGGGGCAGTGCTATTTAGCTATTAATAACTAAGCTATTATTAGATAATTAACTAAATTACTAACATATCATAAAAATGTTACAATGCAGCTTTAAAAGCAAAAACTGTATGCATACGTACTAATACCTAACCAAATGAAAATTATAAATGTAACATGACTTGGTAGTTAATTAATATTACATAGTGTCATAAATTATTTAATATTTTTTATGTAGGTAGGTGAATATGTAGCCAACTGAACAAAGAAATTGTGATTTTTAATAGATTTTAATGTCGCAATCAGCACTAGAAAAGCATGGAAATAACAAATTTAAACACAGTATTAGCCATAGAAAATGCCTAGAAAGTAAAATAATTAACATTAGCGAAATATAAAGAATAATTTGCAAGTGCAACACTCACCCGATATGGGGAATAAACACTTTTTAGTTATTATTAAAAATCACCAGTAGCAGCACTTATTATATTTTAATTTGGTTAAAGAAGAATTGGTAAATGGTAAGATTAGGAATTTTGTAATTTTTTTATAAAGCAGTGTTTCTTCGATTAGCTGCCGGAACGAAATGGCCGAGTCATAGGAATGTCACGGAGTCGTGACGTAGCAAGGTGAACTCAAACTTAAAGTGCCTGACAAAATATATGCCGCAACAGAAACTTCAGAATACATGTTTTATTTAATTATCAGGAGTATTTTAAGTGAAATTATATATTTTATTAGTTTAATTTTAGTATTTAGTATTTAAGATTTATTTATTTATTTATTTATTTATTTAAGATTTATTGCACACAAGAAAATTATAAAAGACAAACATAAAGAACGACGACACAACAGGTACTACTTATTTCTAAAGAAATGTCTTCCAGTAGACCTAGAGGAAGAGAAAAGGATTAAAATACAGAGGTAAGACGTGCACAATAGATACAAAAAACAGAAACTAACTACTTAAAAGACCTATACCTAATACACATACCTAAATCAATAATATATACTACATACAAAGATACATAAATAATATAGATATAATACAAATACCATACATAAAGAAAATATGAATACATGATATATTTACTTATACCTACATAAATATTATAACATACAATACACATACATAAATACATACCTACAGCTAATCAAGTAGAAAGATAGTGCTCTTTAACGCGTCTCTTGAATACAGCGATAGTGGGACTGTCACGTACAGGATGGGGAAGAGAGTTCCACAACCTAACCGCATGAGCGGTAAAAGAGTTGGAGTAGAAACCTGTACGACAAGAAGGAAAAGAGAGAAGTGTTCTGGTATGTGGTCGACAGGGTTTGTCCTGGGAACGAGAGAAATTAAAACGCTCACGCAGGTAGGAAGGAGAAGATGGATTATACAGAACATTGTAAAGAGTGGAGAGAATGTGAGTATTCCTGCGAAGTCGGATAGGGAGCCACTTGAGCTGCGCACGAAAATGTGAGACACGATCATACTTACGTAAACCAAAGATGAGTATAGTATTAGGTTTTGTAAATAGATAGTTTTAAGACTACATTTTATTAAAATATTAAAAACTAGATTTAAAATTAATTTAATAAGTACGGAAGAATAACGAACCGTTACAATAGGAAGTTCAGATCTTGCTGTCACTGTGCTATGATAATATAATAATGTTACTTTTTGTGTGAAGATAATAAACATACTTGAAGTTTTCTTTTATCTTAGAAGGCAAGCATCGCCGACGCCCCCCCCGACGCCGCCGAGGACGCCGCCCCCTAGGAGGGCGCAACGACCACAACCATCATTGCCGCCACCGTGGCGCAGGCTGACAGCCGAAGAAGTAAAGGAAATTAATGAGATTTGGTGCGCCGCGGTGGCGGCAGCGATGCGCCGAAAGGCAGCGTAATTTACGGAGCTCCCTTTCGGCGCATCGCCCATAATGAACTAAATGAAAATAATGAACAATACGTATATAAAAAAAAAAAAATTAAAAAAAAAAAAAAAAAATTAAAAAAATTACAAAATATTTAAAAAATATTACAAAAATATTAAAAAAAATAAAACCTTAAAAAAATTATTATTGTTAGTGTAAATATGTAAAAAGGTAGGTGTGTAAATAAATTTAGGATAAGTAAACTTAGAATTAAAAAAATATTGTTAGTGTAAATATGTAAATAGGTAGGTGTGTAAATAAATTTAGAATAAGTAAGCTTAGAAGTTTGTTTCTTATTTGTTCCAAAAACCTCGCCTACTATCATACTAATATATATACTATACTATAATAGTCATACTAATATTATAAAGAGGAAAGATTTGTATTTTTGTGTGTGTGTATGTTTGTAATGAATAAACTCAAAAACTACTAAACCGATTTAAAAAATTCTTTCATAATTAGAAAGCTACATTCACACCAAGTAACATAGGCTACCTTTTACCGCGGGAAAATGCCTCATTCCCACGGGAAAAACTTAACGCGGGCGGATTGTATTTTTGTGTGTGTGTGTATGTTTGTAATGAATAAACTAAAAAACTACTAAACCGATTTAAAAAATTCTTTCACCATTAGAAAGCTACATTCACCCTGAGGAACATAGGCTACCTTTTACCACGGGAAAAACTGTTGACGCGGGCGAAGCCGCATCGGAAAGCTAGTACTAATATAAATCAATACAAGAGAAAAGAGATTTTATTGTGTGGCGTCATTCCAGCAGCATCACTGTGATCGAATTTCGCGAATTCAACTATACCTACAGGCATTTAGTCGCTAGATTTTCTTGTTTGTTCCCACTACCATGATGGAACTAATGCAACTTTTTTTTCCCATTAGTTCCATTGAATTATGGGCAGTTCCACAATGGAACTACTGAAACTTTTTGTTCCTTCTCATTTTGTCGGACTTAGTTCAGTAAACGTTCAAAAGTTATAATGGGTAAATTACCTCACACGTAGGTATAGGTTCGAAGAAAAAAAATTATTGAGCATACTTAGAACTGGAACTCAATAAAAAAATTTCATCTCCCAAAATTTATTGTTTTTTTTTTCTATATTTGTGTGGCTTACGCTTCGAAGGCAGCTGCCACCTGTCTTTTTTTTATTTTTTTTATTTATTGATCATTATTAAGGTACATAAAGAATTACATTATAATCTCGCCAAACCTAATGGTTTGTTGGCGAGTAAGACGCTCTAATATTAACATATGCACCTATATCTATGACTAAGCTTAATACTACAATATATATATGTATATTTTTAGTTAGGTAACCACATGCATGCAGTTATGTAGGTATACAAAATTACTTCAAACTTATTTATAATCT
The DNA here is from genome assembly GCA_948473455.1 of Teleiodes luculella. Taxonomy (NCBI): domain Eukaryota; kingdom Metazoa; phylum Arthropoda; class Insecta; order Lepidoptera; family Gelechiidae; genus Teleiodes; species Teleiodes luculella. Next base: position 6,901,822 of record OX419599.1, on the reverse strand, counting down.
ACAGTACTTTAGTAAGTGCCATCTATTTCTAAGAATGTGAGTTTCAATTTATTTTTCAGAGCTATTTTCGTCAATTTCTTATCATCCCGTAGCCACGATACATTGTTATAGATAGTAGGAACTATATATTTATTTAGCCTTCGCCCATAATAGTTTACAGCAGTCGCTCGCTCCAACAATCGCTCCCTAACCCTTCTAGTGTTATATTTATTAGTGACCGGTTGTTTATATTCTTCGTTATAATATTGCTCAATGGCAATCAAATACTTAGTCTTTAGATAAACAGGTAAAATTTTTAAACTTTTATAAAGTTGTAGGTAGTCTACACAGTTCTTACGTACCCTATTATCTACCAAGTATTTGATTAACCTAGTTTGCAAGTTACTAATTTCTTTTATGTAAGTACAAAACGTACGGCCGTAAACACTTAAGCCATAAGTGATAAGTGAATCGGCCAAAGCGTAGTATATTACAGTCAGTGTTGGTTTAGTTAAAATGGGTTTAAGACTATAAAATTTACATAAGATATTTCTAAGTTTAAGACAAAGTTCTCCTATGTGTAGCTTAAAGTTAAAATTACAATCTATTAATAATCCTAAGTATTTATACCGATCAACAAATTCTAAATTTGTACATTTGCACATTAATTTATTACTATGTAGACATTCATACGAGTGGCCCGTTATACCTATTTTTGAATAATCAACTTTTTTTGCTGCTTTATTATACGGTGAGTACATGTGTAAGCATTTTGTCTTCTTAGTGTTGATTATGATGCCGTTGTCATGTGCCCACTTTATTATATTTTCAAAGTCCGTCTGAATTTCAGAGCTTGCTTCTTGTATGTCCTTCGATGCATACAAAAGACACATGTCATCGGCATACATAAAAACATGACATTTCTTTACGACATTAACAACACTGTTCACTAGCATGATGTAACCTAGCGGCCCGTAGACGGAGCCGGTCGGCACTCCGAGCGACACGCTCGCCTCTTCTCCTTCGGTACCGTCTACTACAGTGCGAATAGTTCGGTTAGTTAAGTAGTTTTTAAACCATGAGTTAGTGGGCCCTCCTATACCACATTCCTCCATTGCCTGTAGTAGTACGTCATGGTCCAAAGTATCAAAGGCCTTTTTATAATCTATAAAAAGGCCCAGAACCTGTTTTCCGCTATTAAGACCCTTATTGATAACTTCGGAAAACTGAGATAAGGCAGTTGTGGTACCGCGCCCGCGCCGGAACCCGTGTTGATGTTCCGACAATATGTTGTACCGCTCGAGAAAACCACTTACTCTACTCACTACAACCTTTTCAACAATTTTATTAATTATCGATAAAATGGCTATTGGCCTGTAATTAGAGTAATCATAGTGGCTCCCACTCTTATAAATCGGTCTTATATTAGATTTTTTTAAGTAGTCAGGGTACAATCCGGTGGATAAGCTTAAGTTGACAAAATGCGCTAATACAGGACTAATAGCATGTTTAATAAATTTTATGTCTTTTACTCTAATTTTATCTAGGCCCGGTGATTTTTCTAGACTTAAGGACGATATTATTTTACTAATCTCATACGCCTTCACCTTTACAAATCTAAATGATACATTACTTAATTGTGCTTAATATCTAATATTTCTTTTGTAAATATTTTTGAAAATTCGCAACATATATTGTACAAACTACTAGTTTTACCTAAAAATTTCCTTATGACGTCATCCAAACTACTTTTAGCCCGGCCCAACCATTTATTTATATGGGACCATATTTTCCTATAATCTCCTTTACATTTATGAATCTTCTCTTGCCTGTGCTTATTCTTCGCCTCGTTAATTAGCTTATTTACCCTATTTCTAAATCTAGTGTATTCTAGTCTCTTTGTCATATTGCCTGGAGACATTTTCCATACACGGAACAACGTATCCCTTTTTATGAGAAGTTTATATAATGTTCTCGTGACCCATGGCTGTGTTATTCGCTTATTTCTTATAATAATCTCGATTTTAAATTCTTCGTATATATTGTTAAAAACAATAAAAAGCTGTTGATACAATAACAGGGGGCACATAATTAGTAGCAAAGATGACCAATCAAAAGAACTAAGTTTTTCTTGCACCAAATTTTCATTTAAAACAGTTTTTTTACAAAGTTGTTGCTATTTTTATCCTTAATATTGTTTATATCTAAAGTCACTCCAATTACGTGGTGATCCGATATACTACACTCCACTAAGAACGATGACGCATTGCAGTCACCGTTATCACCAGCTGATTGCGCTCGCAGCCACAGGTGATCTATGCACGACTGTTCTAACCGGTTCTTCACTACGGCCTGACGCGTCACCTCCGTGCACGGTATAGCGAGCTGTAGGCCGTGCTCACACAGGCTATTTTTGTAGTTTGATATGTAAACATCAGTTTTGTTTCCAAGCAGATCGATATTAATGTCGCCAATAACGATGAGATCTTCATTCCTTGGTATGTTTTCTCGGAGTACTATTTTAAGCTGATCCACAAAATATGTTTTGTTCTTACTAGGTGGTCGATATACAGCAACAATATGTAAAGATTTATTTTGGCACAATAACTCTCCATGCAAAGCTTCGAATGACGTTACTTTCAGTGGTTTAAAATTTATATCTAATCCTTTTTTGTAATAAATACATAATCCTCCTCCTCTTTGAACTTTTCTTGTTGTTGCGTAGATATCGTAGCCATCAATATTGTACATAGATAACTCCTCTTGCTTTATATTTATTTCTGTCAAAATTATAATATCTATTTCACATTTACTTTGGCTCAGTAGGACTAAAAGTTCATTAAAATGTTTTCTCATAGATCTAATGTTAAGATGTATTATGTGAAGCTTTTTTCTATCTCTTTCCCACAGTCTACTCCATACATCAATTTTTTTAAACCTGTTATACTCTATATCTACACTTAAGTTATCAATCTGGTCTGTGAATTTTGTTATTAAAAAAAATCAACCAGTGTGTTGAAGCACTGCTACCAGCATTATTGTTTGTTTTTTAGGATATCAATATCTTTACTGCTTTTTATTCTATAAATCTTAGGTTCGTTTTCTTTCCTGGCCAGTATATTCGAGTTCTGGATCCAGATATAGGTATAAATTCCCTTAAGCTCAGTCCTCGCACTCCAGAATAACTGTCTCTTAAATTTTGGTAAATCTTCGTTAATATATATTTTATCTGTGTTTCCATTAGAAAATACTTCATTGTTAGTAAGTTGCCTTTTACGGGCTGCTAACCAATCTGACCGGGATGCTTTTGATTTTAGAGCAATGATCACTGGCTGTGGTTTTTTTGCCTCTTTATTTTCTTTGCCTACCCTCTTAGCGCTTAGAATATCTCCAGGGGTCAGCTCCAGTTTTAGTGCTAGTGTTTTAATAGTTTCATGAATATTCTCTTGCTCTCTGCATTCCAAGCCAACTATTTCTAGATTCATCTCTTTTTCTTTCATCTCCAGCTCTTGTACTCGCTCTTCTAGCGATTGATTACATTTTTCGAGGTAGGTATTCTTGTTTTTAAGAGTCTTTATTTTTTTTTGTGCGTCTTCCTTGAATTCTATTAATTCCTGGTATTTTTCAGAGTAAAACTCAACTGTTTCTTTGAGATCTTCTATGTTTTTTTCCATTTTATATATGATTTCAAGCTTACTATTTACTTCCTTGAGGAGTACTTCAACTGATAATTCAGATGTGTTAACTTCTATTTTTGCTTTTTCCACTTCACTTGGGCTAAGACGAGGACTTTCTTTCTTTCTGGAACACTCTTCACATAGCTCTTTTTGCACCATACTTTTTAATGAACGGGCACAAATTTTGTGATACACAGAATCACATCCTCCTTTGCACTTAACATTATCTTCTTTTATTGTGGACACATACTGCATGCATTTTTTACACTGCATATTTTTTATACAATACAAAACTTTACAAAATAGAACACAATCGCGTAAGTAGGTACCTAGTTAAAAAGTTACACACGTCCACACGCCGAGCGCAGTGCGCGGGAATGTCTGTACCTAGTAACCACACCCATCAAGTACTTTCAAGATAATAAAGAGACCTCGAAGGTCTCCTTGTAAAAAATAGCGCTTCCTACTACGCCCTCTTTAAATAAATATATTATTTACATATTTACAAGGGTGTATAGAGCCCATAAAGCTCATTTATGAAGTACAATTTCCTTAGTTCATGAAGTGCGGCAGTGAAGTGCGGCGCGAGGAAAATCCGTACATGACCCTATCAAACACAAATCGAATGTCGTAACCGAGTTTTGGAAACTAACAACGCCATCTGTCGTTTATTTTCGGAACATATATTTTAAGCGATAAAGCTGAAAAAAAATCCAATTACGTGGTAATTGGATTGTGAACGTGGTGTTTGAATGTTGATATATAATTATTATTGACTGTATCGAATAATAAATCAATCGATTTCTGTCATAATGATTTTTCATTTATCTATCGGTATTTTTTTAATCAAACAGAAGAAGTAAACTATAAAACATAGAGTCAATAATAGGTCTTCACTTATAAAAAATCTTTTGTTTATTCTATCCTCGATATGGCATGATTATTTTTTAAATTTTGCTTCCGTATTTTTTTTATTATATTTTCGTAAGATATAACGCCATCTACGGTTTTCTAAATCGCGCTAACGAGATTTTTTTAATTTGATGACTACTTTTGTTTGACAGTGGGACGCATTACGTACGCCCTAACTTAAATATTATATTATTTTTTTCATTTTCTCTTCGATTTATTTATAGATGGTAAATATACGGTAACAGACGACATCTGTTGAGAAAGTAACAAACTATTGATCGAGTCAGCGACATCGTACTTGTGATATTTTTTTCAATGCAATAATTATGATAAGACTAGCTGACTGCCCGCGGATACGCCCGCGTTGTTTTTCGACTCGTTGAGCTTGTAAGGAAACTTGATGGTACAATTGGTAGTCCAACTATACGGTCTGAGCTTCTTTTTATAAAAATAGATTATAATAATATAGTAATATTATAGCATGGCAGGATTGTACTTAAGGAGGTCATTAGGATAGGTACCAAACACCAAAAGAGTGTTATTTATAATAATACTTAGAAATGCATTGAAATAAACAATAACTTTGAGGCTAACTGCAGGTGCGCTTTGTTATCAACCCGACGTTGCATAGGTACAATACAAATATTATATTGTTCTTTAGCGACAACAATGGTTTCTTTTACTACGCCGACGCCAACCAATTCCAAGAATAAGTAAAAATGAAGTTCATTGTTAAAATTAATTAGTATCGCAGCTGCGTCGATGAGTCAAAATATAATACACCAATACCATCTGTGTATTCTGAGAAACGCAGTGTGAGAAAAAACACAAAAAGTAATATTGTTTGTATTTTATTAGAGAATGTATAGTAAATACAATACAAACTTAGCTAGGTTACCGTGTGTATAAAATAATACAGGTAGTTATGTAAGGGTTACATTACAGTAAAAAAATACGTAAAAAACCGTTGATTATTCTAGGCGAGTCGGTGAGCACTCGCGTACTGCGTATATGACCCGCTTCGTATAGAACGGCGCACATAGGGGTATTTGAGCCAAAAACTTGGACATTGGTCGAAAGTAACGAAATTGAGATTTCCCTTACACAGTTAATGAAAATCACTGACTGATTGTTCAGGTAATCAAATAATATTTATGTTTCGATAAAAAGTGTAGAGAATTTTTGTCTATCGCCTGTAGTTTGAGTGCTTTATTAAATGTACGTGCAGTAACGGCGTACGAGCGATTTTAAGTGTTATCATTTATTTTTTATTTTATATGAGTTTAAAGTGGTTTTATAGTTATGTCTACATAACAAAATGTAACACCGGGTATGTGAAAAACTATTCAGTACAAAATATTTTAGGTTTTTTGTTTGGTAGTAACAATATTTTGAATTTGCGTAACTACGTTTTTCGACATTATGATTTATTTCACTTGGTTTCGAGTCAAAAGCCTAAGGGCCTTCGCTGCGTTAAGCGGGCGCACGGCGCGTGCGTCCGCTCCGCGTGCTTGATTCATGTTATTTCAAGAGCACCGCTGCGTGAGGCGGATAGCCGTCGCACGCGACGCGGGCAGCGGGGCCCGCGGCGTGTGCGACGGGGCACGCGTCGCGTGTACGCGCGACGGAGCACGCGAGCGGAGCTGTTTCTACAAAATCATTGAGCGCCGCTACGTTATCCGTGTCGCACGCTCCGTGCTTGTACAGTCTTTGCGATAAGTTGGAGCGTGTTATTTGATGGATATAGGATGATGATGAGGGATAACTGATACTCTTTGTACTTTTACCGTATTATAACTCCGTTTTAAATATGTTTCAAGTCTAGAATACAGTTCGTCAAATGTACACGGTGATATTTTAAAATAATTGATTTTTTTTTTCCCATTTTCTCTTAATAATGAAAACTTGGTTACAAAATCTCCACACAACAATCTAGATGTGACATATGGGCTAATTGGCTGACGCCTTTGTTCACGTCGTCGTCTTTTGGCTAAGTAATATATCAATAAATAATCCATAGTTATCGACTGTACACCCACGCGATCGAAATTATACTGGCGGCGCTGCGATAGACGGGAGTCAGTCGCGGACGTCCGCGACGGAGCAGGCGGGCGCACGGCGCGGACATCCGCGACGGGCATCCGCGCCGTGCGCCCGCTTAACGCAGCGAAGGCCCTAAAAGTTCATTGCCCCACCTTCCCCCACTGATTTTCTTTTTTTATCTAGTAGTCGAAATCGTCATCTTTTGTTTCGTTAAAAAACTAGCTGCCAAAAAGTGCCAATAGAGTCTAAGTATATTTTTATTTCAGTTTCGAATTTTACCAAACAAAAACTTTGCGGTTTTTTTAGATTTCATTTTGAGTTTTAGGCTGGTTTCAGAGCGGCGCGTCTCAGCAGCGCTGCCCAGGCGCGCGCGGCTCGGGCGCGCCTAAACATAAGCGGCCGAGACGCGGCCCAAGACGCGTCACTATGAAACGCTACATACAATCTAGTGTAATGCGAGGCGCGCGCGGCTGGGCAGCGCTGCCGAGACGCGTCGCTCTGAAACCAGCCTAACTTACATTTTCTTCTGGGGTGAAAAATATGACGCGAAAATATGTATTTCACATTAGCAAGGAATAGGGAGACCTAAATTTCTCAAAAAACTTGATACAGTGGAGAGTAAAAATATTAATAAATTATTTTTGACCAAAACCAAAAACATGAATTTTCTTTGCAAATTTTCACGTTTGTAATCTGAGTGTAGGTACGTTCCTCCATTTCCAATTTAGAATACTTCTAAAAAATTACAAAATTCTTTTACGGACGACCAGCAACTTGATTTTTGCGGCTGAGTGGAATTTATAAGATTTATTTTTAAAGATTAAGGTGAACAACCTTTTGTTGTTTTAAAAAAAATATCTTCTGAGGTATTGCCTCCTGAACTTACTTACACACAGATTACAAACATGAAAATTTGCAAAGAAAATTCATGTTTTTGTTTTTGGTCAAAAATAATTTATTAATATTATTACTCTCCACTGCATCAAGTTTTTTGAGAAATCTAGGTCTCCCTATTCCTTGCTAATGTGAAATACATATTTCCGCTTCATTTTATTCACCCCAGAAGAAAATGTAAGTAAAACTCAAAATGAAATCTAAAAAAACCGCAAAGTTAAATTTGTTTGGTAAAATTCGAAACTGAAATAAAAATATACTTAAACTCTATTGGCACTTTTTGGCAGCTAGTTTTTTAACGAAACAAAAGAAGACGATTTCGACTACTAGATAAAAAAAGAAAATCGGTGGGGGAAGGTGGGGCAATGAACTTTTAGGCTTTTGACTCGAAACCAAGTGAAATAAATCATAATGTCGAAAAACGTAGTTACGCAAATTCAAAATATTGTTACTACCAAACAAAAGACCTAAAATATTTTGTACTGAATAGTTTTTCACATACCCGGTGATACATTTTGTTATGTAGACATAACTATAAAACCACTTTAAACTCATATAAAATATAAATTAAATGATAAAACTTTGAATAGCTCGTAGGCCGTTACTGCACGTACATTTAATAAAGCACTCAAACTACAGGCGATAGACAAAAATTCTCTACACTTTTTATCAAAACATAAATATTATTTGATTACCTGAACAATCAGTCAGTGATTTTCATTAACTGTGTAGGGGAAATCTCAATTTCGTTACTTTCGACCAATGTCCGAGTTTTTGGCTCAAATACCCCTATGTGCGGCGCGGCGCACACGCGTTGCGATTTCACACGACCCGGAGCTCTATTTTTCAAACGTTCGCGTCGCTAAGATCGCTCGATTTCTACTGATTTACGCTCGTCCAACGAAAAACGGCATTTTTGGATCGCTCGTTTGCAACGAGTGGTCACAAGCACTCGTTGCAGCAAGCGAGTGATAGATTAAACGCCAGGCAATAACGTCTATATTCCAACAATGACATTCTCGCTCGATTGACATTAGGATCACACACACACAGACACCCCCGACATGAAAGAGACGCCTATACGATCGACACGGGAGTGTGAGCGAGAGCGACAATCCGCAAACCATAGATTTACGTTCCGTTTTAGTTTCGGTAAGTACCGGTTTTTGTTTTATCTGCGTAAAATAAACAAAACACCGTATCGAAGACGAGTGACTCAGAAATACGGAAAAACGGCGTCCTTCGACTTGGAAGTCGACTGTGACTTATGTCGCATACGCTTACGCTAAGTCATACGAACGTTTGAGAAATAGAGCTCCCGCTTCGCGTAGAGCGGCGCACTTGCGTTTGTCAGGCCGGACTCGCCTGGCATAGGCCCGCGCATAGCTGCAACGATTCTACACGCCAGTGCGCCCGACCCGATAATTGAGTGTTACGCCCGCGTGGTAGGCTTTGAAAAAAATCATGTGAGCAGTCAGACTTAAAGGATTTTTCAAAGATCAAAAGAAGATTTGTTAACTGAATACCAAGGAATATTGGCAGAACAATTAAATAGTGGAATCATTGAAGTTATCACGCAACGTGAAAATGCGTATGCACAGACAATACCACCATTTCATTATCTACCACATCACATGATAAAACCAGAAGGAAAGAAAGGAAGGATTGTATACGATGCATCAGGAAAACTGAAAGATGAGAAGAGCCTAAACGAATGTATGTACAGAGAACCATCCATGATCGGAGACCTGGTAGCTTTACTCATACAATTTAGAACAAAGAAAGTAGCAATCACCGCAGATGTAGAGAAAGCATTTCTTCAAATAGGCCTACAAACAGAAGACAGGGATGTAACGAGATTCCTATGGGTAAAAGACCTGCAGAAGCCCTTGACTATGGATAATCTCATTCACTTGAGATTTTGCAGAGTACCATTCGGAATGATAGCCAGTCCATTCATACTCACCGCGACTTTAAAATACCACGTTGCACAAAGGTCACCGGAGCTGGTGCCTAAGATCATAGACAAATGCTACGTGGACAACTTTGCGACGGGATGTAACTCGACGGAAGAAGCTGTCGAACTATACACGACGACACAAAAGGTGTTCAACGAAATCTCGATGAATATGAGAGATTGGATATCAAACGATCAGAGATTTATAAAGAAAATAAACATAAAACATCGAGCGATTCCAGCGAAACAAACTAAAGTCCTCGGTCTGATATGGAATGTCGAAGATGACACTTTACAGCTTAATATCAAGCAAGAAATCTTCAAGGAAGATAACCTTGAAATGCCACAAAACAAAAGGAAGATTTTAAGCACGTTGGCATCCATTTACGATCCGTGTGGTATTTGTGCTCCATTGGTAGTACCATTGAAATTGTTACTGCAACAATTATGGGAGGAGAAAATGAAATGGGATACTGCTGTAACAGATGACATGCAAGCAAAATGGGTAACGGCAATGAGACAACTACGGAAGATAATCGACGTAAAACTATCCAGATTCGCAGGAAGTGAGAGAAGAGGTGGTACGACAACATATGATCTACACGCATTTAGCGATGCATCCAAAAACGCTTACGGAGCGGTAGTCTACCTTACCACAAATAACAATAATGAAGGAAGAAAATCTGCATTCATTATAGCTAAATCCAAAATCACTCCAAAAGGTGAGAAGAAAAAACTCCAAATTCCTAAGCTCGAATTACTAGGATGTTACCTAGGAAGCAAATTGATCTCATACTTACGTGAAAAATATCATAAACCTAACGATAGACAATGAAGCGGTAGTCTACCTTACCACAAATAACAATAATGAAGGAAGAAAATCTGCATTCATTATAGCTAAATCCAAAATCACTCCAAAAGGTGAGAAGAAAAAACTCCAAATTCCTAAGCTCGAATTACTAGGATGTTACCTAGGAAGCAAATTGATCTCATACTTACGTGAAAAATATCATAAACCTAACGATAGACAATGAATATCTGTGGACAGATAGCCAGATAGTTCTTTGTTGGTCACAATCGAACAAATTACTACCACCATTTGTCACAAGAAGGATAAACGTCATCTCATCAAAGAAAACAAACATCTAGAATTGCGATACGTGCAAACGTAGTTTACTAAACCTATATGTGTGTGAACTATGAATAATTTGTAAACATTGAAATATATGAATTTTTAATTAATTATCACGCTAAAATATATAAAATATAGATTAACAAAAAAAACCAAAGAACTGATGACGAATTTACTATGATGATCATTTCTGATATGATGACCTTTCGAGAAAGCTGGACGACTTAAATCTAGATGACCGTTTCCAAAAATCTGTGCACCACTGGGAAAACGTGCATATTTACTAGATTTTGGGTAGTTTTTTTGGGGTTAGTTTGGTTGACGCATAGTTAGGTGTGTTCCGTGACGGAATATTTACTGTCACTCCACATCAAGCACATAGTGCTGTGGAGGAACTTTGGTTGGGTTCATGACTTTGAGTACTCTCGTTACCGGTACCACAGCTAGGTGAATTCCCCATTAATCTTTTCAGAGGATAGGTTGGAGCTGAAGAAAGAAAATAGCTCCCGTTCCCATGTCTTGCCCAAAGCTAGGTTTTGATATTTGTGATAGTGTCGTGAACGTTTACTATTAATTTATTTTATTATTTCCTAGTTTTAAAGTTCCGTGGTCGTCCAACTTTTTCAAATTTACTTCTTTAACTTTTCCTAATTGTTTTCTTGGTGACTATTGAATTATTAATAACTAGTTAATATTATTTTATTCATAGTATCCGACACAGATAGGTTTATTAAACTTTTTCAAAATTTTATTGAATGTCTATTTGGATTAACTAGACAGACATGCTTGGCTGTGTTGATTCTTTTTTTCTGGATGGTTTTTGATCAACTTAGTTGGATAAAAATAAAACACCAACTAGCTGGTAGCAGCAGTCAGCTTTTGACATGTCTGTGACTCTGTGATGTTTTGTCCATCCTTAGGCAGGTAGCTTAGCTTAGAACAGAACTTTGTAACGAAATATCGTTAAAAAAATATATTTTTGCAATACCATTACTATTTATTTTTTTAACTGTACCGAGCGGGATGTGGCGTGCATGCGTCCTACATGCTCGCCGCGTTCGTGCTGGCAGCCTCTTTCCGCGTTTTGAGCTGTTTAATTATGAAAAGTAATATCAGTTTGAATTTCGTTGATGAGAGGGGAGATGGCCGTAGCCCGTGCTACGAGCCTGACGCCATTTTTATAATTTCCAAATCTTTTGTAATGTTTCGTTAATAAGTTTCTAATATATAATTCACAATTTAAAAGCCTACGTTGTTTTCCTTGTCCTCCACCATTAGGGCCGGTTCGTACAGTACCAAGGCCACCAATATGACCTTTCTTTGTTCCATATGAAGATACGGTGAATGGAGTGTATCCTACAACATGGACTTCAAGAAATGGAGTGCTCTTGCTGGAGACCAGGCTTTAAAATAAGTAAAGAAAGAGTGTACCCACCCAATAAGAATATCGTGAGCAAACTGGATTACTTATCGAGATTATGAAACAGGTACTCATATCATTTCATATATTTTTGACGTTTTAATTAGAATTAAAAGGGTTAACTTAAAATTTATAGCGTCTATTTTGTTTAGATTTTTCCTTACACCTTACTTTATGCGTAGGTATAATTTATTCTTAATTTCACAGGGTTTTGGTTCTACAAATGATGGGAACTCAGCAAGGAGATTATTCAAAGACTACAAAAGGTCATCTAGAACTAGGGAATGCAATTTCGTCTCGCCGAGATCCCGGACATATTTTACGAGATTGTATCCCGTCAAATTTCGTGCGAGATCTCGCGAGATAGCGAGATCGGCAAATGCAGCGTGACGACGTGTATTTCATAGCGCGGCTGCGCGCGAACTAAATCCTGGCCGGCCGTGCTGCCGCGCCTGGCGCGGGCACAGGACAAGAGGGGTATTAAATAAAGGGGTAAATTCTACAACAAATACTTTAGACATTTTAATAAAAAAAGAAATGAATTTGTACGAAGCTAGTGGAGTAAGAGGGGAACTTTTAAACTTTGTACATAACTGCCTCTTAACTGTGGTTCCCACAAGTGTTGAGGCAGAACGAGCTTTTTCAGCAGCAGGGTATTTGGCATGCAAAATCGGAAGTCGTCTGTCAGATGATACTCTCGACATGACATGTTTTTTGAGAAGCCATTTTCAGACAAACTAACTTGGCTTTCCGTACCTTGATAACTTCATCTGACTTCTACTTTAAACTTCTTTTATTTGATTATTACGATCTCACAACATTAATTAAGAACTTGTGAAGTGAAGTTTTTGTTCTTTTGTTTTTATATACCATAAGTAAAGCTATTACTCTTAATTATTGAAACTAAAGTAATAATTTACAAAAGACTAAATATGTTTTGTTACCAATATTGTAAGAATTTGAACTGATTAGCTACAGTAGGTATAATAATTATAGACATAAACAAATGTTATTAGAGTTAGAGACAAAATAATAATTAGTACTCTGTTGATTTTAAAAATAAAACTCACATTACTTTTATAACTAAGCAACGCAGTTTCTATTTAATTACATAATGCATTAAAAAAATATTTGGATAAAGATGAGACTGCTCAAAGAACTCCTGATTTGTCACAAATGCGAGCCTCACTTAAAGCACAGTTAGAACATCGCTTTAGCTCCTTAAATGATGATTCTAATTATTTAATAACTACTTTCCTTGACCCAAGGTTTAAAACAAACTATCTGGGGGTTCTGGAAGCAGAAAAGGCTCGACAGAAGATTCTTATAGAATGTCTTAAAATGTCTTGTTATGAATCTTCAACTAATAGTGGTTCTCGTGATCCATCACCAGCATCAAAAATAAGGAGAAGAAATGACACCAGCTCGACTCTTACTCGCGAAGCTCACGAAACGTTTTGGAATTGCTTGGATGAGGTAGCAAATGAAGAAAATAGCAGTCAAGGTCAACAAAAGAACAAGATTGCAACCGAGCTTGACTACTTTTCAAAGATTGCCCGAATCGATCGTAATCGTGATCCATATGTTTGGTGGAGTGCTAACGCGTCACAATATCCAACTCTCACCAAGTTTGCGAGAATCTATCTTTCAGCGCCTTGCAGCAGTGTATACAGCGAAAGACTTTTTTCTGAAGCTGGTCTTGTTTACGAAGAAAAGCGCAATTGTTTGTTTTTCCTTTCAATGTTTCAATGTTCCTTTAGTCAACTTTGATTACTAAATTGTTAATTTTTGTCAAAATAGTTATTAATTAATAAACATAAGACATTTAATTTTGCAATAAAATGTTGTTTTAATTTAATTACATAGCTATGCTGTAAAATTTTGATAAAATTGTCGTATATTTTTAGTATCCGGTATCCGGCCGGATAGTCACCTAATATTCGGTATCCGGTCGGATAGTAAAAACTAGGCCGGATAGGCCGGATACCGGATAGTTGCCGGATATCCGTTTCATCTCTAATAATTAGTACTCTGTTGATTTTAAAAATAAAACTCACATTACTTTTATAACTAAGCAACGCAGTTTCTATTTAATTACATATCATGTCAATTACTAGTTCTTAAAACAAGCATTTGCATATGTTTTAATTGCGATTCTCCCAATCTCGCGAGATCCCGGAATTTGCGAGATTGCATTCCCTATCTAGAACCCCTGAAATAGATGAAAACTTAATATTCAGATTTTCCGTCATTCTACAAGTTATATCATCAGTAAATCGAGCCCTTCAGGAAATATTGCAGAGAAACAGTAGAAATGTACGTGCAGTACCCTTGGTATTCGATGCCAACTAGCGTCTACAGACTTCTAATACATGGTATTTGCAACCATTTTTCTGTCCTGCCTATTGTTAAGCAAAGTTGACTGACTGCTAAAACGACTGGTGAGAATAGAGCGCCCGTCTATTTTTTCCAGCCAGTGACCTCTTCCCGCATACCGCTTGACCCCGCGCCAGCGTTGCGGACACAGGTGGACATCTGGCATCTCGCTTTGTTTCGAATTTTTGTTTAGAATTTCTGCGACAAGATACCCAGAAAACTCAACGAAGGAGATATTTTAAAATTCGTACAACTTTATAGAGAGCACGAATGCTTGTAGGATAAGCTGTGAGGGTCATGCATACAAAAATAAAGAAATGCGCGCTTCGGCACTAGAACAACTTCGTTATCCAAAAACCTAACCTATCCTTTCTTTATTGCATTTTCTTTTTAAAATTTTACCTGACATGTTCTGTGTGGGTAATCAACTGCACCGCACGACGAACATAGCAGAGGCGTTCCACAAGCAATTAAATACGGCTATTCAACGTCGTCCCAATATTTGGCAGCTAACCGGTAAGTGTGTAAATTCCCAATATTCAGCACTGTACTATAATGTATTAGTAGAACGACCCGAAAAAAATACCTCGCCATACATATTGCTGAAATTCAATTGGGTTCATTTTTAAATAGCTATTATTGCCAGTAAGGCTGCAGAGCAGACTTTTTTTTATTTAACAGAAGGTTTTATTATTCCAGGACATATATAAGAGCTGTTGAAAATAACGATAATTTCTATTGGTAGTACTTAGTAAAAAAAAAAACATTATGTTTGGCTAGCGAGTCGTGGCACTAAGCATTTTTACAAATTCTTTATGTGGCAACATTTTCGAACTGTCATGTCAAACGTCACAAATCTGTTTTGTAACCTATCGTCTTGTGTATTTTTATCAAAATATTCCGAAATTATGTCGAAACCGATAAAAAGTGGCGTGAGAAGTATGTTGTATACTATGATAAATAATTACGAACAAGTAAAAAGTGAATTCAGTGAAGCTGCGATGCAAAAACAACGCCTTTTGGATGAAATCCTGTCCGCGTCAGGTACTATGACCAAACGTTATTGAAACTTGACGGTATATATTTTTATGTTTCTATTTTTTCTTTGACTTAGCTAGAAATCAGCATTTGTTCTTTTATTCTTTCAGCTCGTGTGGATGATGAAGTTAGAAATTCAATTCAAGGTCTAGTTCTGGAGTTACAAAAAAGTCAAGAAAATGAGATGTTGAATTCAAAGTCACGATATATAACACAAATCAGCACCATGACAGGTAGTAAACTGAAAAATATACCTTTGATAATATCCAATTTCTTGATACTATCTCTGTAAAAAAATCTGACTAATCAAAATACAGGCTTTCGCCTAGTTTGAGGTACGTTCTTAAAGTAATCTGTTGAACTGTGTAATTTCACAATGAATAAAGATTTGTTTTTAATGTACTTAGCATTAGTTAAAATATATTAGTTAATATAAAAATAACACTACTACTAGTTAGATCGTCCTTGAAATATTATGTACTAGTTTTAATACTTTGTACTAGTTGGATGGTCCTTGAAAAATTTTAATTAACACATTAATCCGTTTTATTTTACAGGAGTAAGTGTTAGAACATTACGACGAATACAAAAAGAAGGTTCTATGAACCAAGGTGAATGGAATACACCAGGTAAAAAACGACCACGGCAACCGACAGTGTCCAATTTGGATGATTTTGATATTTCTGTCATAAGAAACAAAATAAACGAGTTTTATGTTGTCAAAAAGTGTGTTCCAACCTTAAGAAGCTTACACATGGAGCTGCAGGATTCAATTCAATTCTCTGGAAGCCGGGAAACGCTGCGACTACTTTTACATAAAAATGGCTTTGAATTCAAAAAAAATAAAAATGAGCGATCTATTCTTATAGAAAAATTTGAATTTGCTGCATGGAGGCATAGATACCTGAGGACCATTCATCAAAAACGCCAAGAAGGAAAACATATTGTTTATCTTGATGAAACTTATGTCCACCAAAACTACAAACCCAAAAAATCGTGGCAAGGACCATCTACAAGTGGATTAGTGGATAAAATATCTGCAGGAAAAAGACACATTATAGTCCACGCAGGATCAGAAAAGGGTTTTGTTCCTAATGCTTTATTAGTGTTTAGCACAAAATCGAAAATGGCTGACTATCATGATGATATGAATAAAACCAATTTTTTGAAATGGTTAGAAGAGAAGCTAATACCAAACCTGATGGAACCCTCTGTAATTATCATGGATAATGCGAGTTACCACGTAACTCAAATTAACAAGCCACCTACAATGCACAACTTGAAAGCTGACATTCAAAAGTGGCTTTCTGATAATAATATTTCGTTTGACGAATGCTTTACAAAGCCTGAGCTCTTATGTCTAGTGCAAGAAAATAAACCAACTCCTCTATATGAAGCAGAAGAGTTACTGAAACAGCATGGGCATGAAGTTTTAAAGTTGCCTCCGTATCACTGCGACCTCAATGCGATAGAACTTATATGGAGCTTGGTCAAACGAAAGATTGCAAGCAAAAATTTGGGCGTGCATGGCACTCAAACCGAAGAATTAATTCAAGAATGTTTCTCAACCATCACCGCAAGCGACTGGAAGAAAATCACTGACCACATAATTAATGTGGAAAATGAATATAAAACTAGAGACAGAATTACAGAGACTGAACTGGAACCATTTATTATAAATGTTCGTGAAGACGATAGTGACAGTGACGATTCCCTCTCTGGTATTGAGTTTCTCGAATCTGATTTTGATTATGATGAATAAAATGTTATTATTTTTAGTACTTTGTTTTTTTTAAACTTTATATTTCAATGGAAGTTGAATAGTGCTCCAATGTGTGTTCTCTTTCTATGGAAACCAATGGCGAGGTTGTGAGCAGGCAAGGCTATGAATAAATGTCATTATCATTTAATATTTTGTTAGCTTTTTGTCATGTCAGTGGTTTTAGCAGAAATTTAAACTCATTTCAATTTCTGTCCCGGCCGGGAATTGAACCCGGGACCTCTTGCATGTTGACTACTGAACCACTCAGGTCGTCTGACAGCACGCACCCACAAAAGAACAAAAGCAGTTCTTATAATTTTAGACAAGGTCCATAAATAACCAATTATCAAAACCGTTTTATCCTGGTATATTGAGTGTTGTCTGCTTAAGATTTTTCAAATTTGCCGCCGTTTTCTTGTGCCACGACTCGCTTGCCAAACTCTATTTGTTGTTTTAGCTGTTTTGGCGCAAAAATTTGTGGTTAGCAACGTGAGATTCGCCGCCCACCATAACGGAAATTCGCAAAAGAGTAGAAATTTCGCTCGCTATCTGGTGCGGCGAAACGTAATGCAGAAGGCTTGTGACAGAACTGAGAATTGATGTTTTGACTTTACGCCAATATCTATTCAATAGACATTCGCGTAAAGTCAAAAAATGCCCTCATGGGTTACAAGGCGACTAAGACGCAATAGAGTCTTGTCGCCTTGTAACCCTTGAGGGCATCAACGACGCAGGCGCGATGGACATTGACGCTGAAGTAGAACTTCACTTTGAGGAGGCGGCGGCTCCTGAACAGTGGCGGTTGTACCTTAAGTGCGCTCGTGCGCTGCACTACCATTTTCAAAATTATTTAAAATACCTAGATTACTATAAACTTTCACAACAATTAGGTATCCATTCATACCGGCATTCTACAAAAAAATCATAAAACATCACATTGTTATCGTACGTAACATCTGTTTTACGATCATATGCGAGTCAAGTAGTTCTAGTTGCTACTGTAAAGAAATTAGATCTCATTATTGCTTAAACAAAAATGTCTCCGTGCGCTCGGTAAAGCGCACGCAGACAGCTCCTACAACTTGTATGAAACGCGATGCAAACTGCCCGGCGCGTGAGACGGAAGATGCTTGGTACAAAATGTATTGGAATTTTTGGATAGTTCGTGTGCCGCACGCGCGACCGCTTCCGAAAATTACCGAGAGAATACGGAAGTTCGCGCTCGTATGACCCAAGGCCTTGACCCCCCTTGCTTGACTTGACCGTACACTTGTCACTGTTTGCCAGTAATCTCGCGCGTGTGCATTAATTTGTTTTGGTAAAGCGTTATTCATTACTTGTTTACGAAAAATTGGTACGAATTATGTGCAAAAAAATGAGTGTTTAAAGTAATATATTGACTTTATTAAAAACAATAGGACTTATCAAAATAAACTGGATATTAAATCAGCGGGACCGCCTTGGTTTTTCTCAATCTAAAACAAGAGTGTTAGTGCTTGTTCACGTAGCCTCGCGGGCGCGGCGGCGGGCGCGGTGACGAATTATCAAACTTAAGTAGTGATTCCAAGTGTTCACGTACAAAACGCACGTGCGGGCGAAGTAGCGGGCAAACTCGCGGCCGGCGCGCGCGGCGCTCTCGCGGCAATTTCAAACGCGTGAGATGTTTGCGTGTGTTCATGTCAAACTAGCGGCGGCGCGCGCGGCGCTCTCGCGACGTCAGATAAGTTCAACCAGTTTGAACTTGTCGCTCGCCCGAACGCCTGGTGGTTAATGTGAACACGAGCTCGCGACGTTTCCCGCGCCCGCGCCCGCCCCCGCGCCCGCGCGTACCTACGTGAACAAGCACAAACTAAAAATAAATCGTTCATTGGAACTTTCAAAAGTGAAATGTATGATAAAAAGAAGTGGTTATGTGAATGTGAATTGGTTTGTTTTTTTTTGCTTACCCTGTGTTATTTTTGGTGGAGAAGCTATTTGGACGGAAACAGGAGTCAACTTTTATTTCGTAATTATTCCCTAAGATACGCATAAACATATTTATGCAGTGCACCACCGGGTCTGTGAGGCACCAGCCGCCACTGCTCCTGAAGCGCCTGCAGCACCCGTGCTAGTTGCACCCGTACCTGCAGTACCTGAGTCTACAGCACCAGCAGTGCCCCCCACAAGATAGACTGAAACGATTTGGTGAGGGATGCGGGCAGCGTAGGTCTATTCAATAGACATTGGCGTAAAGTCAAAACATGCCCTCATGGGTTACAAGGCGACTAAGACGCAATAGAGTCTATTGCATCTGAGTCGCCTTGTAACCCTTGAGGGCATCAACGACGCAGGCGTGATGGACATTGGCGCTGTAGTAGAATTTCACTTTGAGGAGGCGGTGGCTCCTAAAGCGTCTGCAGCGCCCGTGCTAGTTGCACCCGTGCGTGCCTGTAGTGCCTGCAGTACCTGACCTAAAATTAATTACATTTTTAAAATGCCACTCAGTCGTCAAGAAACTGAAATTGGCGCCCTGAACGTGGTGCCCTCGCTAAACTTCCACGTCGCGAATATACCTGCACCGTCATCGGCATCATCCAAAGCTGAGCTGCTGTCTGATCGCGACCCAGAGTCTTCAAAGCTACACAGTGTACGGAGGCCCGAACCCAAATTTATTTCAGCAAGACGACGTTAACCTGCGTGCTTCTGGCAACAGTCTGGTAAGTAACGCAGTACTTTCAATTTCCTATCTATAATAATCCTTTTATTTTATCCTAAAAAGTGTTATATACTCGTACTAAATAATTTAAAATGGCTCAACAAAATCCACAAGTTTTAATGTAGGTATAATGTACATAACCCTATCTATACTATACCAATTCTCGACGAAAAAACAGAAGAATTATAATAATATGTATTTTTAAGGGCTTGTGAATTGTATATTGCGGGACATGATAGAAGTCCTCAAACAATATCTCAAATTCGATGCGGCACTAATAGTACATTCCCATGCCCATAATAACAACTGGGACGTCATTAAACACGTCCTTGAAGAAGAGTGTGGTGACGGACGCACCACCTCTATCATTTTGAATGAAATCATTCATTTTCAAAAAGGACAAAGATCATTTAGTGACATGCTTTTCCAACTTAAGCAGTTACTCCAATTAGCACTAATTAAAATAGAGCAAACCTACGGTCGAGTAGCCGTCGATCCCATGCTACAAATTTACGAAGAAAACGCTAAAATTGCAATAATAAACCATCTTCCATTCTATTTAAAAAATTCTATCACGATAAAACTTTAGCCGAGCTTTCAAAAGAGATTAAAATGTTAGAAGCCCGAGGAGAGTTAAGATCAGTTAAACCCCACAATAATCACAATCATCACGCACATCACGCAGTCCCAAATCAAAAATTATTTTATCCTAAACAGGCACAATATCCCCATATTAGCGGACCTGTCCAAAGGCATACCTATCCGCCAACACCGCGTTCAATAATGCGTAGACAGTGGCAAGCTACCGCGGCCGCTGCTGCTGCAAGAAACTTACCTCGCAAGAACTTTCAACCGAATGTAGGTTTCCAACCGAGATTCCCACAATTTAACAGAAACAATTATTTTAATAATAATAACCGCCCGTCCAATAGTTCAGACGTAACAATGCGTACAGAACCTAAACGACCGGCGCAATCACAACGCAACGTAGTCAATACACCGTGAATTCTTATCATTTTGCTCCCGAAGTGTGGCGGCTAGGTATCGATAATATAGCCAAGTGCAAGTGTCAGAAAAAATCTAGCTTATATACAAAATTAAAAAAATAATAAAAATTAATAAAGAACTCAAAACTAGAAACGCAAATAGTACCACTGCCATGCCATGCCATGCCATGGCGCCTTTGACAATCCGCGCCCTTCGTCAACAAGCTATTGTAGACCAATCATGTTCGAATTCAAACAAGAAACAAAAGAATATATTCAGCAAGTAGAAGCAACAATAGAAGGAAAAATTCAGTCAGAACCTTATACTGACGAAAATATTAAATGGCGAATTTGAAGTTTATCATGAGTTGCATATGACGATGATCGATGGCAAAGTATGCACAGCACTTTTTGAGTAGTATCAAAAATGCCTAATTACTCGGTTTTTTGCTGTAAAAAGAGGTCTGGTACATCAAGGCTGTAAAAAGAGGTCTGGTACATCAAGTTTACAAAAAGATAGTGTTACATTTCACATTTATAAGTAAATTCATATCGTATTATAGCTATTTAATACAGTTAAATACGAAATTCCCAATTTTTTTTCTTATTTGTTGACGGATTTGTTTAGCTACATCTAATCCGCCCGCCAGTACAAAAAACAGATCGGTCGCGCGATAAATCCGACTTTCGGCGAGAAGTCGCTTGATACGTGTTATGGCAACGTAATTCTATGTTTGCTATGGTAGAACGAGACAATGTGTGAGTTATGACATGACTCATTGTTGTAATAATAAAAGTGAACTCTAGTTTACCGCTAAAATCTTGTGTTGTTACATCTCTAGTAGAAAGTTATGGTCTATGCTTTGTTTTTTACATTGTCTGTGGTAATCTCTCGTACCTCGTGAAATAAAACTACGTTTGCTAATTAATAATTTGTTTTAATTAATTACATCAGGTTATGGGCCCAGCCCTCCTGATTTTAGCTAAAAGTAGTAAAAAAAGTGATTAAAAGTATCTGTAAATGAAAGCAAACGTAGTCCGGTATAACCTCAAAACATAGCACGTGTACTACTTTCATCAGCAAATTTTTTTCAGCTAATTACGTCGATGGAACTCCTGTTAGCAGCACTTTGAAGAACACTGCTGAAATTGTTTCCTTTTTCGACGACCTCTTCGATAGCATAAATGGCACGACGACTTCAATAAAAAAAGCAAAAGGGAAAATCTCTTAGAACTGCTGTGCGTGAAACCAGCCGTCATCATGAGTTCTGGGTAGACGCCATTAAGAAGCTAGAGAAAATAAGATTTGTTGAAAACGGTCGTGAGAAAACCGTACCCACCCTTCATAATTTTGTAACAACTTTAAGGAGCTGTATGAACTTGTGGCAGGTATTTAATGGCTATGGCCTAAAAATAATGCGGCCTCGTTATTTTAACACAGACCCAATTGAAAATTATTTCGGCCAGGTAAGGGCTTACAATTACCGGATCGTTCTGTTTCTCGTTTTGTTTTGAATTTTTGTTTAGAATTTCAACGAAATACTCAACGAAGAGGATATTTTAAAATTCGTACAACTTTATAGAGAGCACGAATGGCGAGCGGGGTCAACATAGCGCTAAGCAGCAGCAGCTCTACTTCACTGACAGGTACCGGTTACAACGTGTACTATTCAGAGCACGAATGCTTGTAGGATAAGCTGTGAGGGTCATGCATACAAAAATAAAGAAATGCTCGCTTCGGCACTATAACAACTTCGTTATCCAAAAACCTAACCTATCCTTTCTTTATTGCATTTTCTTTTTAAAATTGGACCTGACATGTTCTGTGTGAGTAATCAACTGCACCGCACGACGAACATAGCAGAAGCATTCCATAAGCAATTAAATACGGCTATTCAACGTCGTCCCAATATTTGGGAGCTAACCGGTAAGTGTGTAAATTCCCAATATTCAGCATTGTATTATATTTATTAGTGGAAAGACCCGAAAAGAATACCTCGCCATACATATTGCTGAAATTCAATTGGGTTCATTTTAAATAGCTATTATTGCCAGTAAGGAGGTTTTATTATTCCAGGACATATATATGAGCCGTTGAAAATAACGATAATTTCTATTGGTAGTAGTAAAAAAAAACATTATTTAATGCCAAAAACATTTGTTGTTTTAGCTGTTTTGGCGCAAAAATTTGTGGTTAGCAACGTGAGATTCGCCGCCCACCAAACCGGAAATTCGCAAGAGAGACATTCGCGTTAAGTCAAAAAATGCCCTCATATCCCTTGTATTTAAAAATGAACCCATTTGAATTTCAGCAATATGTATGGCGAGGTATTCTTTTCGGGTCGTTCTACTAATACATTATAAATACAGTGCTGAATATTGGGATTTACACACTTACAGGTTAGCTCCCAAATATTGGGATGACGTCGAATAGCCGTATTTAATTGCTTGCATCAACGATGCAGGCGTGATGGACATTGGCGCTGTAGTAGAATTTCACTTTGAGGAGGTGGTAGCTCCTGAAGCGTCTGCAGCGCCCGTGCTAGTTGCACCCGTGCGTGCCTGTAATGCCTGCAGTACCTGACCTAAAATTAATTACTTTTTTAAAATGCCACTCAATCGTCAAGAAACTGAAATTGGCAAGCACTTTCATCGGCATCATCCAAAGCTGAGCTGCTGCCTGATCGCGACCCAGAGTCTTCGAAGCTACACAGTGTACGGAGGCCCGAACCCAAATTTATTTCAGCAAGACGACGTTAACCTGCGTACTTCTGGCAACAGTCTGGTAAGTGACGCAGTACTTTCAATTTCCTATCTATAACATTGAGATCCTTTTATTTTATCCTAAAAAGTGTTATATACTCGTACTAAATAATTTAAAATGGCTCAACAAAATCCACAAGTTTTAATGTATAATGTACATAACCCCGAAGCTATACCAATTCTCGACGAAAAAACAGAAGAATTATATGTATTTTTAAGGGCTTGTAAATTGTATATTGCGGGACATGATAGAAGTCCTCAAACAATATCTCAAATTCGATGCGGCACTAATAGTACATTCCCATACCCATAATAACAACTGGGACGTCATTAAACACGTCCTTGAAGAGGAGTGTGGTGACGGACGCACCACCTCTATCATTATGCAAAAAGGACAAAGATCATTTAGTGACATGCTTTTCCAACTTAAGCAGTTACTCCAATTAGCACGAATTAAAATAGAGCAAACCTACGGTCGAGTAGCCGTCGATCCCATGCTACAAATTTACGAAGAAAACGCTAAAATTGCAATAATAAACCATCTTCCATTCTATTTAAAAAAAATCTATCACGATAAAACTTTAGCCGAGCTTTCAAAAGAGATTAAAATGTTAGAAGCCCGAGGAGAGTTAAGATCAGTTAAACCCCACAATAATCACAATCATTTCATCACGCACATCACGCAGTCCCAAATCAAAAATTATTTTATCCTAAACAGGCACAATATCTCCATATTAGCGGACCTGCCCAAAGGCATACCTATCCGCCAACACCGCGTTCAATAATGCGTAGACAGTGGCAAGCTAACGCGGCCGCTGCTGCTGCAAGAAACTTACCTCGCAAGAACTTTCAACCGAATGTAGGTTTCCAACCGAGATTCCCACAATTTAACAGAAACAATTATTTTAATAACCCCCTGTCCAATAGTTCAGACGTAACAATGCGTACAGAACCTAAACAACCGGCGCAATGACAACGCAACGTAGTCAATACACCGTGAATTCTTATCATTTTGCTCCCGAAGTGTGGCGGCTAGGTATCGATAGTATAGCCAAATGCAAGTGTCAGAAAAATTCTAGCTCATATACAAAATTAAAAAAATAATAAAAAATAATAAAGAACTCAAAACTGGAAACGAAAATAGTACCACTGCCATGCCATGCCATGCCATGCCATGGCGCCTTTGATAATCTGCGCCCTTCGTCAACAAGCTATTGTAGACCAATCATGTTCGAATTCAAACAAGAAACAAAAGAATATATTCAGCAAGTAGAAGCAACAATAGAAGGAGAAATTCAGAACCTTATACCGACGAAAATATTAAATGGCGAATTTGAAGTTTATCATGAGTTGCATATGACGATGATGGCAAAGTATGCACAGCACTTTCTGAGACAGATTCTGCAGCCAATTGTAACATATGCTTAACAACTCCGAAAGACATGAACAACTTGAACCACGTTTTTAACAAACCAGTGAACGATGATATGTACAAATATGGTTTATCTTCCCTTCACATGTGGATGCGATGCATGGAATGTGATTTGCATATATCTTACAACTTAAATTTAAAAAAATTGGCGGCTCGAGGACCTGAGAACAAACTGCTACGAAAAACAAGAAAAGAGTTGACGCAGAATTAGTTTTTTGTTGTAACTGGTTTAATGATTGATATCGTCAAACAAGGCTTTGGGACAACAAACGATGGCAATACAGCTCGGCGGTTTTTTAAAGATTACGAAAGGTTATTAGAGATAACGGGAGTCAACAGTGACTTAATAAAGAGATTTGCAGTAATTTTGCAGGCAATATCTTCTGGGAGAAATGTTGATATTGAAAGATTTAAAATTTATTGCAGAGAAATAGCAGAACTTTATGTCA
The DNA here is from genome assembly GCA_948473455.1 of Teleiodes luculella. Classification (NCBI taxonomy): domain Eukaryota; kingdom Metazoa; phylum Arthropoda; class Insecta; order Lepidoptera; family Gelechiidae; genus Teleiodes; species Teleiodes luculella. Next base: position 6,876,307 of record OX419599.1, on the reverse strand, counting down.
GGGATTACTCTTGGTACTACATGCCTTCAAGTGTACATAAACTTTTAGTGTATGGTGCAGGCATTTGGCAGCACTTTTCATTTATCCCAATTGGTATGATGTCCGAAGAAGCGTCAGAAGCAAGAAATAAAGACTTTTGTTTAATCAGAGAAAAGCATACGAGAAAGATAGGCAGAATCCAAACAAACGAAGATATTATACACCAGTTATTACTCAGCTCAGATCCGTACATTACGAACACCAGACCTAAGGTCACCAAAATTCAAAAGCAGCAGAAGTTCGAAGAAACTGAAAATCTTCTCCAGGAGGATATTAGACGACCCGCACCGAAATATCCTGTGGACGGACGAATCTATGTTTACGCGTGTTGGTTTGTACAACCGACATAATGAACATTTCTGGGCGTTCAATAATTCCCACTGCATCCGCGAGTGTTCTCACCAGGTGAGGTTTACTGTGAAGACGTGCACATGGAATATCTTAACAGCCGGTAACAGCAGTTTTACCTCACGGCGTATTAGAATATAAGAAAGGTAGACGTAAGAATAAAATACACATAATTAATGTACGTCTTCCAGGTTGTCAATCACCGGAAGAACCAATAGAGCAACAGGTCGATTTACCGTCGACGTCCAAATACTAACGAGTGACCAACCATTCGCAATCGCTAACTTAGGAGAAGCCAAATTAGTAGAAGGATAATGGCATGTAATCCATACCTACAGTAAATACGGAAGGACTTACCCAACAACATAGGGCTATAAAGGATAATTTAGATTATATCTTTGAATGAAGCGTACTCATATAATAATGATCGTACTTCATTCGTGAAGTTCATTTGATCATCTATAAATTATGTAAAACGTATTACAATCAAACAGTAGATCATAATGGTTACGGCGGACGACTGGATAATCTCACTGTAGGAATACACAAAATAAAATTCCTTATCAGCCAAACTCCACAATATATTAATAATTTAATCACCGGGAGATATAAGCGTGGATTAATTGCTGTTATCAAGGCCATTACCGGAATTGCAGATAACGATGACATAGTCCGCATGGAAAGGGAAATAACACAAAATAGGCACTTACTGAACGAAAAGATTTCACTCACTGCTAATATCTTAGACGATTTCCAATATAAATTATCAAACCTTAGTAAAACCCAAGATAAAATATGGGAACAACTAAGTATGTCTTGGTACATAAACTATGAAGCTTACTTTATAATGTTACACGATGCACAAAAATTAAATGAACTATTGGATGGCCTAGCCACTGCCTTGTCATTTGCCATAATATTTTCCATCATTCTATTATGAAACCGCAATTACTTTAAGAAATAATTAATCATATAGAAGTAAACTGATAACTACAGACGCAATGCGTTTAGAAAAATACTAACTTTCAAAGAATCATTCAATATTTATTAAAAATTCCGCTTATGGAGCCAATAAATTACGAATATATAAAACTAATTCCTGTATTCCAAACATCCCAATCATTGTGCCTCTTAATCCACTATCCCAACCAAAAATGGTACTGCGCTCACAAGACCATGTAGGTACTGGAAGTCGAAAGCTGTCTAGAAAACAACTTATGTACTAGAAGTGCCAGAATATTAACACGCTGCGAGTACTATTATTTATTCTGTGCTGCGAGCAAGAATTAATACTAGGTACATGCTAACGGAAAGCTATGCAACCTAACAAAAGTTGTTTGTCCTGACAAAAACATATACAAAATCGACGACGGCAATTACATGGTATTTGATGGTATATACTATGAAAGAAGCGGAAATCACATCTAACTGTGACGGCAAGACGCAAACACTAAGTGTTCGAGGTAGTTTAATTATCAGCAGCAGCAACAGATGCTTAGTTAAATATCAAGGAAGAATATTAACTGCATATTCAGAAACTAATGCCGACATTCAAGTCCCAGCATTCTCTGAGATTACAATCATCGACACGAGACTCCCACTACAGTTCGACTACAACAGCCGAAACATGCAGTGCTATGACAAAAGTTTGTCGCGCGAGAAACCCGCCATATTGAAATATCTTCAAATAGGATAAGAGAATACGCACGACAAAATTATGTCTGTCACGCGTGGACCGGGCATGTTAGAGGGGCTTGAGCAGCAAATACATCTTTTGAAGAATTTCGACAATCTAGTGTGTGAAACATATGGTTTACCCCCTGGACTCGGTTCAGCAAGTTTAAGCGTTATAATATTAATAATAGTGTTTATTTAGCTTATAAGATGAGATATTGGTAGCGATTCTGACTGTCATGCTCTAATCCTTACCTAATTCTTAAATCTCTAAAAAAAGGACTAATAAAAAGCAGCAAGAGATAATGGTGGAGCGGCTTCATGCCAATTATTTGACCGTAAGAGGTAAGGTTTAGGGATTATATTGCATAATCTTAATTTGTATTAAACCTAACGTAGCTATTCGTAATTGATAAATATAACAATTTGCAGGAAATTCTGAAGATGCAAGTTCCATAAGCCTCTGGGAGAATTTAGCTGGGGAGCTAAACCGGGCGGGCTGTAAGCGGACGGTTGCGCAGTGGCAGAATGTAAGTGTGGAACACCTTTTGTTGTACTACTGTTCACAGAAGTTCATTAATTTAAATGAGACATGCTTAGATAGGTACATAAAGATCACGCTCATATTATTATCTCGGTCTTGAATAAAACATTTAAAATAAGAACGTTTGAGTACTTTAACTAATAAATCAAATAATTTATTAATTAATTCCACAGACATGGAATAAATGGGTGGCGAAGGTAAAATTAAAGGCAAGAAAAATAAGAGACCACATAGCGGGAACCGGAGGAGGTCCAGCTACTACATCCAACTTAAATCAAATTGAGGAAAAAATACTCTTCATTATTGGATCAGCAGCAGTGGACGGATTCACTTCGGAAGAAGTGGTAAGTAGGTTGTTAAATTGTTATATCATACTAATGTTTATTATAAAGAGGAAATAATTGTATTTATGTGTGTGTGTGTGTATGTTTGTAATGAACAAACTGAAACACTAGGTACTGAACCGATTTCAAAAATTCTTTCAACGTTAGAAAGCTACATTCACCCTGAATAACATAGGCTACCTTTTACATCCTACTGCCGAGCAAAGGCCTCCCCATTGTTCTGCCATTCCTCCTGGTTCTGGGCAAGCTCCCATCAGTCCAATCGATATGTTTAAATTAAAAAAAAAATGTATGTAGTATGGAAAATAGTATTATAAAAACATATACATTATTTGATTAACTGTGGACATATCTAATGTCATTATGATTTACACTTGGATCTAAGTGATAGGGTAGGGTAGGATAGAGATAGGCTGAATCCACTGAGTGCATGTATTTCTAATGTGTAGTATCTCATTAACCATAGTAAGTAGAAAGTTAAAATGAAGTGTGTTAAACATGTAGATCTATTACCGTTACCATAACAAATAATTAACTTTATTCAAAATAATTTTAAGAGAGCAAGAGAAACAAGTAGCATACTTTGACTGGCACTTGCTTAGTTCTTAAGAAGTTGACATAAGGAGTAAATAAATATTATGGTTTTTTCAGGGGACCAATGTCGACAGACAGACAGCCTCCTCGCCGTCCACATCTTTGCCGCCAACCCCCGCGGTGCTTTCAGTACCTTACCCCTCAACTTCTACAGCCTCCGCCGCGCCGTCAACACTAGCCCCGTCCCCCGCCCCACCGCCAACCCCCGCCGTGCTTTCAGTACCTTACCCCTCAACTTCTACAGCCTCCGGCGCGCCGTCAACACCAGCCCCGTCCCCCGCCCCAGAAGCATCACTATCGCCACTTCGAGTCGGTAGGGGCCAGAGATCGAGGCGCAGAAATCAACATCCTCCATCCATCCATCCTTTTCCGCAACCTCGGTCTCGACCTCCGATAAACGAAAACTTGGTCAGAAGCCTGAATGAAATCAACCAACGATTGTGCAATACACTTGCAGAGGGTTTTGAAAAGTTGGGAACAGCTATACAGGCGCTAGGACAGGCAAATGCTCTTGTAATTTTGCAATACCAACAAAATTACAAGAGTCTGTAGAATCAAAGATGAGAAATGATTTTCCGCTCCTTTTCCGAACGGATGTTTCCCCCGTTTTCCACGAGACGATTTTGACACGAGAACCACCTTGCGCTTGATGCGACCTGACGCGACTTGACAAGTTTTTATTCATTTGCGGCCTGAATATGGAAGATGGCGGACGACGAACCGGACCGAGACGTGGCTTTGGCGGCAAGCGCCGACCTAATTACGTGATTTTGAGATATTATTAATATCTATATACAGAGACTGCATTGTGGAAAATTAGATGTAAGGAGTATGCAGATAAAAACAAAAGGTCGCTTGCTTTAACAAGCATAGTCAAAGCACTTCGAGTATATAAACCTGCCTACACCGAAGAGATATTGAAGAAAAAAATTAATGCATAGAACTAACTTCAACAAAGAAAGTAAAAAGATTGAACAAGCAAAACAATCTGCCGCCTCTTCCGATGATGTGCCAAATGTGAGCTGTTCCTACAATTTGTTTATAGAAAGAAACAAAATGAAATGTGTACGCAAGAAGATGATAAGATTATGGCATGTTTTCATTATCTGCAAAACGGTTGAATAACATTAACAAACAGACAGTAAAAGGAAAAAAATACAGCAGAAAACCGTGGAGGAGACCATAATCTAAATTGTCTGTCCTATTATTTACATTATTACAATCATGTCAACAGTACGAGTATGTATACATAAAAATTAAATGTAGAATGAATTTTAACCATGTAACCACAGTATTAAGTTTTTTTATTTTCTGAAGTTAGTGGTGAAATATACACCCTTTTAAAAAGACATTCCTCATATACGAGTAGCGTCTATCTCTTGTTCACCGATAATTCTTTTCTTTTTGTGGATTAAGTTATCAGTTCGACTATATGGTCGCATTACATGTTCAGACAACCCAAAAGCTTCATCTCCTACCACAACGTAGGTAGGGCATTGTTGTGCGGGCAGCTATATCTGTATAGTTTTGCAACGTCGGTAATGCTTTAGGCGGAGGAATATTTATCAAACCATCATTCATTTGTCGAAACAAACGGTAATTGGTAAAAATTGCAGTCTGATTCTTTACCTTGTACTCCAACGTTTATGTGGGTAAATTCGTAATTGGCGTTGCACATTGCAAGTAGGACAATGGAATAATAATGTAATACAGTGAACCGCTATGAGGTGGTTTTATAACACGTACCTGTTTACAATCTACGGTACCTAAACAGTTGGGAAATTGTGCGTTCTAAATCTTTCTGCTGTTTGTTCCCATCGCGCTGTGGTAAAACTTGGCAAACATTCTTCCTTCAATTGTTGCCATTAATACTGCAAAGGTGATAAAATATTTTTCGTATAGTACTTTCTCCGGCATGGTATGCCAAATGTATATCTAGGAAAATATGTCCGCTCACCAAATATCTGTAAAGTAATAAATATATTTCTATTTAACATATCAGCCAGAAATGCTTACAAAAAAAAACAAAATCAAAGAATAAAACGCTAAAGTCTGGCTCGGGTGCAAAAAAAGGAATTAAATACACATATTATAAAATTATGTGTTTTCTAGGCTCAAATTCTCAATGTGAAGGTGAAGAATCGTATGATTTGACTGATGAACAAGACTTATCATCGGATACATTAACATTTACTGATGCAGGAGTTACTGCTGACGAGTCACTTAGTACTAATACTGCACGTAATATAAGAAATGAATCGCAAACACCGAAACGTACTCCATCAAAACGGGCATCATCGCCTACACCCTTCGAAAAAGAACTGTTAAGTACAATCAAGAATAAAAAATATGACAACGATGACGATGATTGGTCATTCTTCATGTCATTAATGCCTACCTACAGTAAAAACATTGACTACTTATCAAAAACAAATGTTTCGCTCGATAATGCTAACATAATTTGGCAAGTGGGTGATAAAATTGGGTGCGTAATAAATGCTATAATTTCAAAAGATATAATTTTAGGTGATATAACGTTCAATTGGTATAATTTTCATACACCATAAAAACACTTGCCATAAACTTAATTTCTATAACGCTCAATTCCTATAACGTTCATTTGTAATAATATCAATTGTTATAATATTATTTCCTATAACAATCATTTCGTATAACAATCATTTCCTATAATAAACTTCATTTTTTCTAATTTTACGGAAAAAAATACTCTGTGTCAAATGTAATTTACAAAAAAAGAAATAACATTATTCATCGGATTAGTTATGGGCAATGTGGGTCATTAAAACTAGGTAATATAAATAATAAATAGGGCGGGTGCGAGCGCAGCGAGCACGGGAATTCGGGGCACCCCGACTACTGTTGGTTAGGTTCGAAGGGTATGGCGGAAGAGGTGGGCGAGCAAAGCGAGCCCACTTCTTCCGCCATACCCTTCGGGTTAGGTTGACATGTATGCATGCCTGCACGCTTGCTTGCTTGCATGCTTGTTTGCATGCTTGCTTGCATGCTTGCTTGCATGCTTGCTTGCATGCTTGATTGCATGCTTGTTTGCATGCTTGCTTGCATGAAGTTGCATGCTTGCTTGCTTGCTTGCTTGTTTGGGGTTGGGTATTGAATTACGCATTTTGATTTTGGGGTTGATGAGGGGTGTTTTTTATAGGGGTTGGTTTCCCCTTTCATATGACACCCCCCTCCCCCCGAGGAGATGCAGTTTTTTTTTTATACGTGTTTAAAGTTCCGTGTAACGGAACGTCATTTTACGTTATTTATGCACCCCGACACGGACTTGTTAGGTTCCGAAGGCTAAGGCGGGAACGGAGCGAGCGCAGCGAGCGAGAGACCGCCTTAGCCTTCGGGGTGTTAGTAAATTTTTTTTTTGTTGCCACCCAGAAAGAAAAGTGGATCAAAATCTACTTCGGGGCACTCCGACATCAAGGCAGGAAGACTGGGGAGGGTGGACTTCCCCCTGCTGTCTTTTCCCCTACCCAGAACCGACTTGGAGCATCTCTGAACTAAATTAATTAATTATAGGAAATAATTATTATATCAAATGAAATTATATTATTTAAAATTATAGGAAATCCTTATTATATCAAATGAAATTATATTTTTTAAAATTATAGGAATTGTCTGTTATATTATTTGATTATTAGGCTAAGTAAAATTATCCTATCTGAAATTATATCATTTAATCATTATAACTTTTGAAATTATGGGATATATTACACACCCGATAAAATTCGACATAATATATCCTTACAAACATTGTGCGAGAAATCAAAAACAGGATTGGTGGAGAGCAGCAGAAATGCGGTTCGTCATGGTAGTCTCTGGAAAAAACTCACCTGTTGGGACGTTGATGGAGAAAATGAAGAAAGCAATAGTAGCACAGAAATCCCAATGCAAAAACTTACGAAACCGAACGAAAACCAGCCAACTTGAAACGTTCCTAATTACACCAATTTAAAATATAATTTTTACTGGTCATGTAAATGGACCGACATTAAATTCCTTGGAAAATATTATATTATTGCAGCTGTATTCTAGGAAATAGAACAGTTGGCTGTTGCTGTCATGTCATGACAGTTATTTGATACTTGGGCTGGGCAAGACACCAGGAGACTTTATCTGCTCCAGCTTCTTTTTTAGATGACATTCTTGTAAGAATTACCGATTAAGAACCGAGTCTGCCTCCGGGAGCTGTTGCTACGGCACCTTTCCTAGGACATTTCAATTCAACAATTTGTTTGATGTCTTCAACGCAAATGCACCAGACAGGCAGGAAGGAAAACCTTACAAAGCTAATTGGACTGCCAGCTGTAGTCCACATAAGGACTACATCCAAAAATCTAAAAATCTTTTCAAACATTTAGTTTATAGGGTGCAAAAGAACACCACCATCCCAAACTAGGTGGATCAAATTATTAAATGGCTATCAGTGACTGTGGGAATTTGAATGAAAAATACAAAATAAAAAGCATTGCAACAAGGAGGATTAATCGAGATTCTCAGGAAAACTTGTTTGGTTTAGGGAGTGCAATCTTGCAGCAAAATCATCAATCTCGGTATTTGCAAGATTTTAAAGGTCTAATCTTGCAAGATCTTGGTATTTGCGAGATCTCGCTTTACAAACATGTACAATTTAAATAAAAAGTTACTAATAGTCGTCAATGAATGCATTTAACGTCATAAAATAGCCTTAAACGAAGAAACTAGCGCCTCATTAACTGTATAATCCTTTTTTAAGGCTGTATTTTAATTATTGTGAGTATGTATTCTATTCAAAGTATTGAAACTTGGTAAACTCTTGTATAGCCGTACTCTCGAACGGTCATGGAATGTCATCATCTCAGCCGAAAGACGTCCACTGCTGGACAAAGGCCTCCCCCAAGGATCTCCACAATGATCGGTCCTGCGCTGCCCGCATCCAGCGACTTCCCGCGACCCTCACCAGATCGTCGGTCCACCTCGTGAGGGGCCTGTCCACACTACGTCTTCCGGCGCGCGGTCGCCATTCGAGAACCTTTTTGCCCCAACAGCCGTCGGTTCTACGCGCAATGTGCCCAGCCCATTGCCACTTACTCTGGTTCGCCTGCGGATCTCATCATTCCTGATTCGATCACGCAAGGAAACTCCAAGCATAGCCCTCTCCATCGCTCTTTGGGTGACTTTGAACATTCTTATGAGGCTCATCGTTAGCGACCACGTCTCAGATCCGTAAGTCATCACTGGCAACACACATTGGTCAAAGACTTTAGACTTAAGACACTGCGGTATTTAGGACGAAAAGATATGGCCGACGATTTACCTCCTTCTCGAAGTTAGATCTACCTAGCTGAACTGTTTGTCCCAGGTAGACGTAATGGTCTACAACTTCGAGAGCGGAGTCCCCAACTTTTATTGGAGTGGGTACTAGATGGGCGTTCGACATGACTTTTGTCTTCTCCATGTTCATCTTCAGACCCACTTGTTGGGAAACTCTATTGAGGTCATCAAGCATTGTGCCGAGGTCCTCTAAGGTCTCAGCCATGACTACGATATCGTCGGCAAACCGAAGGTGAGAAATGTACTCGCCATTGATATTGATGCCATGTCCTTTCCTCATCTCAAACATCCTCCAGTGCAGCGGTGAACAGTTTCGGAGAAATAACGTCTCCCTGTCTTACACCACGCAGCAGCTGGATTGGTCTGGAATTCTGATCCTGGAGTTGGACTGACATAGTGGCATTATCGTACAAACACTTCGGCACCTCGATATACCGGTAGTCAATTTGGCACCTCTGAAGAGACTGCAGCACTGCCCAAGACTCAATCGAAAGGCTTTCTCATAGTCCACGAACGCTAAGCATAGTGGCTGGTTATACTCTTCGGTCTTCTGTATAACCTGCCGCAGCGTGTGGATGTGGTCTATGGTACTGAAGCCCTTTCGGAAACCGGCTTGTTCGGGAGGCTGGAAGTCGTCGAACCTGCGCGCGAGACGATTCGTGATTGGATTCGTCATGGAATATGTTACTGCACAATCTTGCAAATCTCGCGAGATCGCGCGTGATTTTTGATGCAAGATTGATCTTGCAAAATTAGTGCAAGATCTTGGTATTTCGAGATCTCGGTATACCGAGATTGCACTCCCTAGTTTGGTTGCATTCGAGCTAGCTGTGGCTCTAATGACGGTTGCATATTAGTAAATCAAAACTTCACCGAGCAAATTTTAAAAGAACAACAAATGAAATAACAAAATTTAAATGACCAAATGTTTTATTTAGCAAAATTTTATAATCCAAATGTATGTGTCATCAATGTCATCAAATGGAAGACTGACCAAAAGTTGCTAGATCAAAATTTTAAGTGCCAAATCATTCTAGTTTTACTATCGCGAATGATATTCTTCAGTGTTTTATTTACCTTCCACAGTCTAATAAATTAGTTAGTTTGCAATTATAAACTTTTACATATGTCCTAGGGCCTAGGCTAAATTAGTTCACTAGGCGGGTGCAATGCGAGCTAAGCGAGCACGGGAGTTCAGGGCACCCCTACTTCGGATAGTATAGGTTCGAAGGCATGAAGGAAGAAAAAAATTTACGCTGATATATATATATATACACTTCTCATCAAAAAAATCGAAACACTTCCGTTTTCATTGTTTCTGTCCGAATTTAACACAAAAAAGAATTCATACGATGAAAAAAATACATAAATGTATAGCTGGCAGTTTGGCCATTACAGTAATAAGCGAAAATTCTAAATTCAAAATTAGAATTTCATTTGTTTATCTTATAAACGAAATGAATCACTGTTTTGAGACAAATGTGTGTTTAGGGTTGGAGTACATTTAGCGTTTAAAAACTAAAAATTGGCGCCTATCCTTAAACTTTTTGTTTTTTATTTCAATACTGTGACTTTGGGACGTCTGAAAAAAGGTTTTTTTTCTAAAACGTATGGATACTTCGCCCACAGAAGCCGCCCAAGTTGTGGCATTGCTGGATTCTGGCCTTAGTCAGCGTGTTGTGGCTACAAGACTGCATCTAAGCCTGTCATCTGTTCATAGAGTCTATAAACGTTATCGGGAGACTGGTTTGTTCACGCGCCGTTCAGGATCTGGCAGGAATCGGGTCACTTCTGAGCGAGATGATCGATTTATGTAGATATGAGCGCCGATAGGGTTTGGGTCGGCGGCGGCGCGCCGAGTTTTTAGGGTCGGCGGCGGCGGCGTCGGCGGCGTGACCTTGTTCTTTCTTGACCAAAGAAAATTTAGGAAAATAAAGTAAAAAATAATATCAATTTTGTTCTTTTCTCACAGTCTGTTGTCGATCCTACATTATCAACAATAACAATAAAATATTCTGAGAATTTTCGCATTCAACCGCGGGACAAGTAGATGTCGGCTGCTTAAAAGCAAAATAAGCGAAGGAAATCTTGTTTTGTAGCAAGAGTAGACAAATCAATTGATAGATTTGTTATAAAATAATGTAAAAAATGCATTAAATCAATCATTTATAATAAAAATTGTGATAAAATTTGGAAATCGGCGCGCCGACGTTTTTTCACGGCGGCGGCGGCGCGAGCTTTTGGTCGGCGGCGGCGGCGCGCCGGCGCGGCGCTCATATCTAATTTATTGTAACAACTTCTTTAAGAAATCGACGCCTTAACGCTTTTCAACTGCAGCAGCGGCTTCGTGTTGTACGAAGGGTGGCTGTAAGTGACTCTACAATTAGAAGAAGGTTGAAGGATCGTGGACTGGTACCGCATAAGCCAGCAAATGGGCCGAAATTAACTGCAGACCATCGAAGAGCGCGCCTTAACTTTGCACGTGAGCACCTAAATTGGTCATACCTACAGTGGAGCAAAGTTCTCTTTTCTGATGAGTGTAAAATTATGCTGTATGGTAACGACGGAAGGAACAAGGTCTACAGAAGAGACGGAGAACGCTATGCACAATGCTGCATTGAAGAAAAGGTCAGCTATGGTGGCGGTTCGTGGACGATTTGGGGAGGAATCAGCGCCGACGGTAAGACAGAGCTTGCTTTCGTGTCTGGGCCACGTCTGCCTGCACTAAACTGTCATCGGTACGTCGAAGAGTGTCTCGAGCCTCATGTGATGCCCTATGCACATTTTATTGGCAACGGCTTCATATTCATGCAAGACAATGCTAGGGCTCACACCGCGGGCGTCGTACGAGATTATCTTAACGAAGTCGATATCTCTATTATGGAATGGCCAGCAATAAGCCCGGACATGAATCCCATTGAACATCTGTGGGATGGATTAAAGAGACGAATTCGAGCAAGAGATCCTGCCCCAGAAACACTTAGCCAGCTGCAAGATGCAATCCAAGAGGAATGGGACAATATACCACAGCATGTGATCGTGACTCTCATCCGATCGATGAAGAACCGTATGGAAGCAGTAATTAGAGCTCGGGGAGGGAATACAAGTTATTAAATAAACGTTTTTTTAGCTTTTTTTTTCATTTACGTGTGTTGTTTTATCCATTTCCTTTATACTCCATACGGAATAAAAATGACTCATTTAACAAAATACGAAACCTATGAAAAATTCATTTAAATTTAGAACATTAACATTAAGATTTGATAAGCTCATATTACTCACTATTAAACGACATTTAACATTTAAGTATTCCTAAATGTACACATTTTTCTGATAATCCTGACAAAACGTAAACTTGCAAGGTGTTTCGATTTTTTTGATGAGAAGTGTATATATATTTACTATTTTGTTTTATTTATAATATATTTCTATAATGTTATTTATTTTTTACAATTTTTTTTTTGTATCATGCTAAACTAAAAATGTTTTTTCTGTTTCTGCGACTAATTGTATTTGGTGTTGTCAATCTTTCTATGCTTTCGCGTGGTGATGTTGTTGGTTGATGCATGGTTCCAAAATGTATCACTGCCTGTTTACCATTTTGCACCAATGGAAGAGGATTTTTGCACCACTGCAATCAACTTTACGGAACCTGTTTCAGTAAAGTGTGGCTTTTAGGTCTGATGGTATTGAAAACACATTACCCGGTGGTGTCGGCATTGGTCGTGGCGGCGGCGGTGGAGATCGCGGTCGCGGCCGAGGCGGTCGTGGCCGTAGCCCTGGAGGCCAACCAACAATTGATCAGCCGTAAGTACCTTTCTCTTCTCTACTTTTGTTATAAATGTGAAAGTTTGTGTGTGTGTTTGCATGTATTGTATGTTTGTTACCTCTTCACTGATGGATTTAGATGAAATTTGGTTGGTAGAGAGATTAGGACCTGGATTAACATATAGGCTACTTTTTGTTCTAAGTCCACTGCGTACGAAGTCGCGGGTAACAACTAGTACATTTTTTTTACAATGTTAGAATGCGAATGTACCCGTTGAAATGTCCATGTGCGTAATTTTTATTTACAGCAGGGTACCCGTTGAATCTCTTACCCAAGTGAGAGAGCAGCGCGAGGTCACCCAACGCCGACCAACTGACGTCCGGCGGGAGCTGATCGGACGTAAGCGCGAAGCTCAACTAGAGCGAATGCTCCTACCAGACGCGCCTCCTCGCAAAAGGAAACCAAAGTATAATTTTGCTTCAATATTGTTTACCTTGTTAATTTTTTTACCAGTCAACTTCACCATCTTCTTTTACTTTGCAGAAACCCATCTCCTGAACGCAGGACATGCGTCATGATGGCTTCTGGCGGTAAGATGTTTTTCATCATTGGCAAGTCGGTTTGTTCAAAGTAATCTTTTTTGCTACATGTATTCTTTTTGTTACAGAACTTGGAGCTGGACCCTCGGGAACTTCAACTACAACGTGCGCAATCGGGAGATCCCCGTCTATCGGTAAGATTGGTTATTCCACGTTTTCATCATTGATTGGCAAGTAAGTAGTCTTTTTTGCTACATGTATTCTTGTTTGTTACAAAACTTGGAGCTGGGCCTTCAGGAACATGCATTGTTATATAGGTACAGTCGGCAGCAAAAAAAAAATTGTTTCACCCTTACCCATTCTTTTTGGCTTTGTTTTGCGATGTTTTTTTTTACGTTTTCTGCGGTGTTGATTGTTTTATATGCTTCTTGTTATACAGGTACAGTCGGCAGCATATGTGAATGAAGGCTTGGTGTTTTTTTTACGGTGTTTTTTGTTTCTTATTACTTTTGCTTTTGCTTGTGCCTGCCTGTTTATGACTAACATTTCATGACTAACATTTCTTTTTGTAGGGACTACGAAGATATTATGGGTATGGATATGGATATTGAAGATATTGGTGTGGAGTTCGAGGTGGAGGTGGAGGCAGAGACGAGTGAGCCTTCATCACCTTCACCTCCTCCAAGAGGCCGCGGTCGTGGTCGTAGTCGCGGTCGTGGTCGTGGCCGCGGCCGGGGCCGCGGGGTTGCAGGCGAGGAGATTTCCGCCACAGCGTTAGTATTATTATCTTGCAAAATAATATTTTTTATTAAAATAATAATAAGTATTTATTGAAACCATAATTTACTGTGCACTTGTATTTTAGGTCAGGCAGAAGCCGTGCTCGCGGACGGGGGAGGCGTGGGCGAGGACGCGGAGGGGCAGCAGAGCCAAGGTATTCAGAGCGTGCCCGACTTGTGTCACTGCAAATAAACTTTTCAGTTCCCACCCATCTAAAGTTTTTTTTTTACAGGGATCCTTTGGAAGTCGCGCGGCAAGCTCCCAGGGAGCGCAGACGGCAGCTTGTCCTACTGCAGCCCGCAGCTCGCAGGCATCTGGAGGAGGAGGCGCAAGCTGCGGAGCTGCACCGCATCCTCCTGCCTGATGAATGTTTTATTTCTTTGCAGGACTACTTGACAACAGCTCTGACGGCAGCGGCACTATAACAGACTGGCTGGCACTCGTAGATGACATTGACGACTGCGACATGGACTTGGACGACGACCAACTGATTACGAGACTTACCGATTCACGCGACGCCGCATCTCAGCCCGCGACAACGGAGGATATGTCACCGGCTGACATTATCCTCCTGCGTCTGAATGACCAGGCTGATAATGTGGCGTTCGACGACATGAGTTATGACTTCAACTGGACTCATGACAGGAACTCTTTCATTGGCCAAAGAGAGACCTTTACTGGACCGACCTTCGACGTAACGGAAACCACAACCCCGACAAAATGTAAAAAAAATAAAAATGTAATGTAATGTTTATAAAATGTTCGACAGTGACTTTATTGACAGTATCGTACTAGAGACAAACAAATACGCGCGACAGGCCATAGACAACCTGACTGAACAGGGCAAAATCGGAAGTCACTCACGACTGCTACGTTGGACACCGACTGACAGAGACGAGATGATTACGTTTTTGGCAGTAATGACCAGAGAGTTCTCTTGGTAATGACCTTGCATGGCCTATATTCATTGCCGAAAGAGGAACTGTACTTTCGGTTTAATGGATATGAGACCATGCCGTACATGAATCGTATCATGTCTTACAATAGATTCTTACTGCTAAAGACGTTCCTTCATTTCGTCGACAACACAACAATCACTGAGAGGACTAAACTGTGTCGAATTCAATCTGTACTGGACTATTTGGACAACAAATTTTCCAGTCTATATAATTTTATTTCATTTATTATTATTTTTTTGTTAGAAAACCCACGAATTTTTGTTTAAACCTCAACCAAAAGAATCCTTATCAAAAACTGAAGCCCTGACACTTGTATGTGCGACAAATTTATCAAAATGGCAGTATCAAACAATTAAAAAAAACTCTTACTGAGAAAGATATTTCGAAATTGCCGTCTTACTACAAAATTTTGAATTTCCTTTGCAAATCCTGATGATTTAATAGATGGCGTAGATTTTTCCGATTCATCCGTTTTTATGACCAGTCTCGTTAAGCGTCTAATGTGGCGACACCATTGTTCGGGAAAATCCTCGCCCATCATAGACGTCTGATGTTTGAATTTTTAAAAGAGACTGAAGTAATCATAAATTCACAAACAGATTCAATTAATGAAGAAATATCAAACTTAGTACCAACAAAAATAGGCGATCTGGAAGTATTTCATGACTATGATTGATGGAAAAGTGGCAACTGTTTTATCTCAAACACGTTCGAGTGCCAATTGCAACATAAGAATATGCCTTGCATCTCCTAAGGAGATGAATAACTTAGAAGAAATATTATCTAAAAAAAACAGCGGCTGTTGATATGTATATAAGTATGGCTTGTCTTCACTTCATATGTTTGGAATGCATTCTGAACATTTCGTACAATTTAGATTTTAAACAGTGGGCTGCTCCAGGAGAACACAAGTTACTAAAGCAAAAAAAGGTTCCACTCAACAAGAAATATTTCAACAGATGGGTCTGTTAAGCGCCCTGTAAACGATCAAATTGTTTGACAAATTTTACGTGTTTGTCAAATTATTTGATCGTTTGCAGCTTTGTTTGAAGCGTTTGTCAAACAATCTACGTGTTTGTCGCGTTTGATGAAAATCTGGATTGATGTCGTTTGACAAACAAGTTTGAACGTGAACGGCGGTGTTTGTCAAACATGATCTCAGTCGTTGGTTTGGCACCATGGAGGACCTTCGTCTGGACATCGCGATTCGACGCGATCTTCTCCTTTTTTAACAAAAAGACAACTGTTGTGAGCAGCAAAACAACAAATATTTGCTGTCTGCCTACGCCTTCGCTGTTGTGACAATGACAATAAATTATTCCTGATTCGCGGCCATTCGCAAAATGAAGGCGATGATGTCAAAAAACAAATCAAAAGATATACTAAATTAGGTCCAATAATACTGCCCACATCAAACGCCACTTTAATAAGAACAGCTAAAAAGACTGGGAAACCTTATCAAGTGGAAGAACTTACACATGATATGAGCTCTGCGATCTGAAAGTCCTTCAAGAAGAATGGGAAAATAACTTCACTGTTAATGTTGACAGAGAGCAAATTAAATTGCATGATAGGTATCAAACAACTTCGCGTTGAAAAGCCGCAACCGACGTTTTTAATAAATGATAGAAACGACTTTCAAGAAATCATTTGTAAGAAATCAGAGTCAAACACAGGACCACCAATTTTCTTCAAGGTTAAAACCTGCATATTCGTGAAAATTACAATTAGGTGACAGTAAATCAGATATGCAAGCGTTGCTTACAAAAAATGGAATAAGGCTATGATCCTAATATGTTTAGGTACCTCTATTGTACGACTTAATAAAAAGGAACAAAGATCGTTTTAAGAAATTCTCAATTGACCAAATGTTGATGGAACATGGTCACGATGTTCTTCGTCTCCCACCGTACCATCCGGATTTAAATCCTATAAGGTACCTGCGGGTAAGAAGAGCCGCCGGGTAACAAGGGCCACCACTACAAAAACACACTTCCAAAACTCTTATTAATTAGATTCTAATTACGCACATATAAAGGACCAATACAAAGGCTTAAACTCCGCGCCTGCGACATCGCGTGACCCGCCGTCTTGTCAGTAGCCACGATTCCGTCCAAGGTGTTAGATTGCGTCACCTCATAGTAAAATTTTCTCCTCGAAACTGCGAAATACTACTTAAAATAGACAGTTTTTCGTAAAATTGGCTGTTTGAATTTTAGAGTATTGTGTTGTCTAATCAAGGTAAGTTTAATAATTTTGTTAATATTTATCAATTTTACATTCATTTATGTAATGAGTGGCTCAACGTGTAGTAAGGGCCAGGTACAGTGCAGGTATAAAGGGCCGGCTCTTATTAATTTTGAATTATGTACCTAGCAATTAATATAATGTTTTAAATAATTAAACAGAATAAAGCAATTTTATGATGTTGATAATACAAGCGAATCAATAGAAGCAAAGTAAATATTTTTGTTTTCATTTTCTGCCGTTTATGTTAATTTTTCTTGGTTATTTTCTACTTTATTTCTTGGTAACAATATTTTTTGGCATATTTGAAAAGTTTGTATTTAGTTTAAGTACTTGTTGCTAAAAATATACACAGCTTTATCAAGCTTAAGCTTTTACTGCCGTATTTCCTTTTCTTTTTTATTTAAATTTCAGGATGAAATCATGGAACCGCCTCCCGCTAAAAAACGTCTTTGGCCACTGCAACAATTACAAGCCGCAATGGCTGCAGTACAAGGAGCAGTATTGTCGCAACGTGCAGCGGCCGCGCAGTATTCTATTCTCAAAAGAACATTAGTAGTAGAAAAGTGGAAAAATTAAAAACAAATGGGAGGTCGCATAATTTTAACTACAGAGCAAGAAAATAATTTGGCAGCAAGAATAAAAATACATACTTTCAATAAGAGCCACTTTTGAAAAATAAAAATATTGTATTTCTTTGTTTTTTATTTGGAATCAGATAGATAGTGTTACTAGAGTTGTTTTTTCATAAATATAAAAATGTTGTCGATCTTAACGCAAAAAGGTCATTTTTACAAACATTTTATTACCTTAAGTTATTTAGGCCCATTGCATTTTATTTTTATAACTGTGGTTTATTGGAGGTGGGGTAAAACCTTATGGTCATTATGTTTATTGCTAAAAAAACTAATTAAGATGTGGTCCTTATGAAGCTACCTTGTTTTAATAAGGGCCGCAGAGAGGGTTTTTAAAAAACGTTATTTTCTATAGAAGTTTCCGATAAGTGTTTGAAAATTGTATTTTTTCCGACTGATAATAAAGTGATTTTTTTTTAATAACTTGTTTTTCATTAATATTCTAATAATATTTAAATTATTTAAATTTTAATTAACATGGCCCTTATTTACCCCAAGTACCTTAGAAATAGCGTCTCTCTCTACAGGGTGGTCCAAAATGTGACGTCCAAAAATTTTTTTTAGATTCCTTACACCTGGGTGTATCCGAAAATACCCCATGTATGTTCCGCGATTTTTTGTAGTTTAGAAGTTATGATTTTTTAAATGTATATTTCGAATTTTCTGCCGGAGCGACTTAAAATAATCGTAACTTGTTTAATAGTAAGGTTTTTTTATTTATTTTTTCTCGAAAGTGATCGTCTTGAATCACCCTTTCTACTTTATTATCAACTACACAACGTTATTCATTACAAGTTACCGAAAAAAGGGATGAAAGTAAAAATTTTAGGTTTGAGTTGAACGGAGCCAAATTTTCAAAAATTTCTTAATAATACAAAGTTAATGTTTCATTGGTTCAAACTAATTTTAAAAACTCCAGCAGTTTGTCAGCTTACCAAATAATAATAAAAAAGTTGTTCTTAATAGGCGATTTTACGACGAAATTGGCTTCAGAACTTAGTTAGGTGAGAATGCATTAAAAAAAAAGGTTGTCGTAAAAAATGTTTAAGCTTATTTTTTTTTTCATTTTTATGGCCTACATTAGCAAGGCATCAAAAGCATTCAAATAATCTCAAATTGAACGATCAGTGACACATTTCATTTTCTGTTTTTAGACATGAAATTATGAAAGCTAGAATTAAACCAAAATCTACTTCAAGGCCAATCACACACAATGACACAAAGCAATAAATAACACGTTTCAAAAGGCGCCAGGCCAGTAAGGTCTTTCTCTTTCGCACTGTTATGGTTGCGTAGAAGTACGAAAGAGAAAGACCTACTGTCTTGGCCACAAAAGTCAGCCGTGCGCGCTAGGGGTTTTTTACCTGCACTTCCCTCTCCCCCCTCTCCCCATACATTCTCCGTAGCATCTCACTGTATCGTCCGTCCGCTAGTCGTTCACTCACTTCCATCGCGTGTGATACTACTTGACGTTGCTTCTTTCCGATACCGATATTTTGAACCTACTTTCGCTTTGTTACTGGACTCCGATTTGCCTTACGACTAACTTGTGCTTGTGTTACGGACTCCGATTTGCCTTACGACTGACTTGTGCTTGTGTTACGGACTCCGATTTGCCTTACGACTGACTTGTGCTTGTGTTACTGACGGCAACATGAGTAATTTTAGTCTAAGCCAGTACGCAGAAATGCACTTTTACTATGGTATGGCCAAAGGAAACGGTCATTTAGCCGCAAGGCTATATCGTCAACAACTGGACCGGCGAGGAGAAATACTGGACCATTACCCGGACCATAGGGTATTTATTAAGGGTAGTAATAAAAGCTCCGACAAAAAAAATTTAATTGTCCTTACTCAAAATATTAAATCTACTGCCTAAAATACTAAATTTCCGACAACTTGTGTCCGAATAAAAATGACGAAACGACCGAATGAAATAACTGAAATCTTCGAATACAAAAACAACTTTGAAAAAATTAAAACTCCGGCGGTCCCCGGCCGCTGCCGCGGCACGCTCGCTCCGCTCGCTCGGCTCCCTCCGCTCTGTTATTGACATCAGTCTAACCTAACCTAACCAACCGATTTGATTCTGGGTAGATTTGTTTTTTTTTTTAGCGGGGGGCTGTGCCCCCCGAGCCCCCCCTATTATGGGGGGCTGCGCCCCCCCGTCCCCCCGCTTCGTTTAACGCCCTGACTACTATTATCAAAGCCAGTGACCTTCGTGTTGCCAGTTGCTCTCTCCGTATTTCCAGTCGCTCACTTGGTAATTTAGTCGCTCACTTAGTAATTTTGTCGCTCACTTGGTAATTTAGTCGCTCACTAGTAATTTAGTCGCTCACTTTAGTAATTTAGTCGCTCAAGTTATTAAAACAGTATGTCATCGTCAGTCGCAACATCGTCAGTCGCAAAGTTGTTTTTTTATTCACTCGTTTTATTATTTTCCATTTATTAATACTCATAATACGCTGATGGCCGGGCGTATCCCCGGTCGTAGCCAAAGGCACGAAGGAGTACCCAGAGTAGATCCGGACAGAAGAGATGAAGTCATCGCAGCTGTAGAAAGAGACTCTTCTACGAGTTCCAGAGCAATAACCAGAAGGACTGGAATACCACGGACCTCAGTTCTAAGGATATTGAAAAATGGTATGTCGTTTTGTTTTTTATTTACACAAAACATAAATCACAGATACAATGCCAGGTATTAGACTTCTTCCTGCCTAGGTGGTGAGTAATAGTCCTTTTCTTTTTTCAGAAGGCTACCACGCTTACCACATTCAGCGCGTTCAGGAGCTACAAGCTTCAGATTACCCTAGAAGAGTTGCTTTCTGCGAAACAATGATACAAAGGTGTCAGGAAGACCCAGATTTTTTTAATAAGATCTTATGGACCGATGAATCCCGTTTTGAAAACACTGGAGTATTTAATATCCATAACTATCACAGCTGGGAAATTGAAAACCCACACCTTGCAAGAGCATCAAATTTTCAACATCGATACAGCGTAAACATGTGGTCGGGAATTGTAAATGGAGAACTGATTGGGCCTTTCGAGCTGCCGTCTAGGTTGGATGGAGACACATATCTAAACTTTTTGCAGAACAACCTTTTTGAATTGCTGGAAGATGTAAACTTGGAAACAAGAAGGCACATGATATTCCAAAATGATGGTGCTCCTTGCCATTACGCACGCCAAGTGAGGGGGCACCTTAATGAAACATACCCGGGCAGATGGATTGGGCGTGGCGGCCCAATCGAATGGCCTGCACGTTCACCGGACTTGAACCCAATAGATTTTTTCATTTGGGGTTACTACAAAGAAGTTGTCTATGCTCGGCAAACTAACTCCGAAGAAGAACTGAGACGAAAATTGAGAGAAGCAGCGACGAAAGTCAGACAAAATTCAAGCGCTTTCCGCAGACTAAAAGATAACTTTTTAAGACGTTGCCGATTGTGTATCGAAGTTGAAGGGCGTCATTTTGAAAATCTTCTTTAATAAAGTAGTTGAACTTAATTTGTGTTTTCTTTTATTGATGCTAAAAATAAACCAAAATAACCGTATTAATAAAAACTAAACTAAGCTTTTTTAAAATAAAATGTTTTCTAATGTGTCACTGATCGTTCAATTTGAAATTATTTGAATGCTTTTGATGATGCCTTGCTAATGTAGGCCATAAAAATGAAAACAAAATAAGCTTAATTTTTTTTTTTGACAAAATTTTTTCTTTATGAATTCTCACCTAACTAAGTTCTGAAGCCAATTTCGTCGTAAAATCGCCTATTAAGAACAACTTTTTTTTTATTATTTGGTAAGCTGACAAACTGCTGGAGTTTTTAAAATTAGTTTGAACCAATGAAACATTAATTTTGTATTATTAAGAAATTTTTGAAAATTTTGCTCCGTTCAACTCAAACCTAAAATTTTTACTTTCGTCCCTTTTTTCGGTAACTTGTAATGAATAACGTTGTGTAGTTGATAATAAAGTAGAAAGGGTGATTCAAGACGATCACTTTCGAGAAAAAATAAATAAAAAAACCTTACTATTAAACAAGTTACGATTATTTTAAGTCGCTCCGGCAGAAAATTCGAAATATACATTTAAAAAATCATAACTTCTAAACTACAAAAAATCGCGGAACATACATGGGGTATTTTCGGATACACCCAGGTGTAAGGAATCTAAAAAAAATTTTTGGACGTCACATTTTGGACCACCCTGTATAAAAGGTTAAGTGAGTAGGTACCAAAAACGTAAAGTAGAATATTGGCTGGCTGCGTTGTAGATTTGATTAAAGATAAAGTGAATCTGACTAGAGGACTGGAAAAAGTTATCTGACAAAGTATAAAATCAATAACAGAGAGTTCGTTTGTTCTCATAGCTCCCCAAGGTCTTACACTTGCCAAGGAATCCTTGGGTGCAGTTCTATTTCTATCGCGGGATAGTGTCACATCACTAACAGACTTCTATGTGTTGGCTTCAGCTCCACGCACACCTTCCAAGGATCCAGGGTATAGTTGTATTGAGATAAAGGAAAGTCAAACATAATAATAATACCCGGCCCATGCAAAAATTACCTCCACAGAGAGATGTATAAATAACAATAATCTATTGTTTTTCAATATCCTAAAATACTTCTACTCTAAAAAGAATATTTGCAATAAGAAAATTATTGAACAGTTGAAGACTAGAAAATATAACAAACTTGGAGATGGCTGCCCCTCCACCTCTCCCAACCCTATCCAGGTCAGAGTCAACTTCAGGCCATCTGCCTAAAGATACCTTCTGACCTAGCCTAGCAAATCAGGATGCATGAAACTTAACCAACTAAAAGACACAATGTTTTGTGCTATTGCAACACAAAATCACTATGTTTTTAGCAGGCCGTTGAACTGCACACTGGTTTGTAGGTAGGTAGTATCAAAATTAGAAGCCAAAATCATACATTTATAGATAATTAGGTCACAGTCGACTTAATCAAGTCATAAACCTGGTACCTACTGAATCAAACTTCGAAATAAGAAGTGGATTATCATAGACAGAAGTCTCAATCTTTCTGAGAAAATCCAATATTTTAAGTATAATGATAAAATAAAAAACAGAAGACGCGCAGCACACGCAAAAAAAAAAACCGTCACCCGGCAACAGCGGATCACCGTCACCAGGCAGACCGACTCCGAGGGCAATCAGTCAGGAGACGATGGCAGGCATGAAGATGCAGGATCCCATCGTCGTGCAAGAACATAGCCACGTCGCCGCCCCTAAGTAAGCATCTATGTGCGAAAAAAAGAATCCTGAAACAGGAAGTCGACTCTGCCCAATTCATGATCTATTTTTTTGCTCAAAACCATCTAAACTATTGTAATATATTAGTCACGACGACGGCCGGCATCTACATTCATTTCATTAGGTACCTACTATTGCAATTTTGGACGCACAAATTTGCATTATTCACAAATTAAATATAATACCGATTATCACTACACCACTGAAAAACCAATTTATTCATAGGAGATTGTTGTTCTCATTGAGAACAACAAAAGCAAAGCAAATTAATTTTATTCATTCATAACCCCAAACAAAGAGAAGACTTGAAGCGAAGCGAAGCAAGCTTTTTTTTTTTATACATTTTTCTGGCCTGGAGCGAAGCAAGCAAGCAAACAGTGTTGCCATAAGGAAAGGGCGGGAAATCCGCATTTTCATTGAAAAAAATCGTATTAAATGTATAAAAATGAAACTCCAATTATTTTTATGCAACTCTATTTTATAATTTTAAATACCCATGTCCAATAATGTCCATGGACCAATATACTCGAGAGGACTGTCAATTTTATTCTCCTACGACCGGGTAGTACTATTTTATTTTCTTCTGTGCTAGGTACTACATACAATGCGTGCGTGTTCCTGTAATTAGTACTGAAAACAAGATAGATGTCATTATCATTCACAAATTAACTATCATTGTTAAATTTTATGAAAAGAAAAATTATATGGTGTCTCTCGACCTGATAAAATATAAATAAATTACTTTTAGTTCGAATTGAGCTTTTCCGAAGCACGTTTTTTTCTAGGGCATTGACAGTCCTCTCGAGTATATTGGTCTATGCTATGTCTAATTTATATTTAAGTCAAAAACAGGGCGATTTTCTTAAAAGTTGTTTTGTATAAGCGAGCCTTATCTTATGTGGTATTGGTATTAAAAAATATAATTCCAATCCGAAACTATGATTCATAATGATTACTACAAAAAATACATAGACATAGAAATATGCTCCGTGCTGTAAATCTGTATAAATATACGTATACATCAATTAAACGTATTGGTCTTCGAAAATCCGTACAATTACGGACAAATCCGTATACATGGCAACACTGCAAGCATTTTTTTACGGCTGAAAGTACATTAAGCCGGGTCCACAGCTCCGTGTTTTCGTGTTTTGAACACTCTAACATGTTAAGGCACCTATTTCACTGGCGACAGAAGACAAAAGACGAAAGGGACGCAGTTATGCGTTAGAATGAGATACAAATACACCGCGCTCACTCTTGCGCATAACTGCGTCCCTTTCGTCTTTTGTCTTCTGTCGTCAGTGAAATAGGTGCCTTAACATGTTAGCGTGTTAAAAACATGAAAACACGGAGCTGTGGACAGTGGACCCGGCTTTACAATCACGTCATGTGGCCCTTTGTTAATTAATTAAGGAGACTAATTAGTCCTTCAGTGACGCAAAAAACATTTCTTATTTTCATATCTAAACCATAAGTGACGCTACTTTGTAAGAATGATTAGCATTTGAACGTGGTACACACGAAATGACGCTTGTGATTTTGGATGCTGGAAAAATCAAAAACTAGCCAAATAAAGTTCAATTTGACTGTAATGTTGCACAGTGACGCAGCAATAAATAATATCTAGCACTCGAACGACATACGAAACACAAAGGATTTCATGAAATTCTTTTTTAAACATGATCCACACAGAATCCTGTGGATCAGTTTTCATTTGTCAATATTTCGACAAATATACCATTTGGAGACAGATTAACTATACTAGCACCGTCACGTATGATACGTGACGGGACCCAACATCTGAAATCCACTCTCGTAACAACATATAATTAGAAAAAGCAGAAACAAGATTTCGAACCGTCATTTCCTGTGGCCCATGTTTGATACCGTCACATTAGCTGAATTTTGCCTTAATTAGGTTGTAAAGCTATTCATAGCAAAGAAAACTTCCGTCACTGAGGTTCTAGATTTATCTGAAACCAATCGGTGCAGTATTTACGATATAATTCGAAATTAAAATTTGTATGAAATCTTTAATATAGGGTGACAACAATGTACGTAAAATTATGGATAGAAAGGCTTTCTTGATATAATAACTGTACTCAGTCAGTTAATTAGTTTTACTTACAACTTTGTTTTTTATCAAATTTAGGGAAATGCCGATTTATTTCTAGTTTTATAAAACAATTCTAATAGGAATTTTTAAAGGCCGACTAGAAAAATAAAAAAAACTTTGTGGTGGAAATTCCATTAAACTAATTTAGTAATAGAAATGGTTGAGAAATGGTCGCCCGCCCCCATCGCAGGCCTTTTTTTTTCTGGTCAAGGCTTTTATATTTAAGTAAAGATTTAAGTTTTACAATGAAAATAATAATAGAGCAGGTTATTATTTATTTTGGCAGCATTACTTTATCTGAAACCAAAACAACAGACTTTATGTATTTCTATATATTTAACGTTTTTATGCCTGTCTATTACTAGTTTTTTAAAATATTTTTATTTTGATCAGTTGATCTAGCCAGAGCCAGAGAGGTGGGAGAAAGTCGCGCTTCAGTTGATCTTTGATCTATGGTTTATTAGCTAAAATTATTATTTATTTTTTGTGAATCATCCTGGCAACATTAACGTACGTAGCCATCAAAAAATAATATCTTCATATCAATTCCAGGCCAGAATAAACAAAAATCTAAAAAGTTATTGTTAGACACTATTTTTACAAAATATTAGTAAAGTTTGGATAATTTTATTTAAATACATTTATGTAAGTAAAACAAATTAATAGTAGTAATTTACTAAGTAGTTGTAGTAATTTACTTTCTAATAAATTTGTTTTGGTCAGTTCTTTTTCAAAGGCGAGTATCAACCAAATATATAAAACAGTAGCAGTCTATGTTTCCGTAAAATTAATCTAGTATCAAATATATAAAACAGTTAGCAGTCTGTGTTTTTGTAAAATTAATCTAATTGTTTACTTGCAGGTAGTGAAGTAGGTATATTTTGAGAGCATACGTTCAATACAATAAAATTATTAAGCATTGGATGTTCAGGCAAGAACTCTTTAACTGATTATTCTCTGTGAGTATAGTTCATTGATTTTTCAACAGGTGACGCCTCTGTGAGTATGTTTAATTCTCTGTACTGTGATTGATAATCATTGTTATACATCACTCAGACCCAACAATGAATAGGTACTTAACTTACCTGGTTTATTATTTTAATATTCGTGGTCTAAGTTAGAGTCTAGGCAATGGAAGCGAGGTTGTCTGTGGATGTGGAAATAAAACAGGGGCTGGCGGTAAAATATACTCAGTATATTTATACTCCAAAGTAAACTCAATAACAATCAATTAAACGTCGATGAAAAGCGATTAAAATATTTAACTTACGCAGCACAAGAGCGGCCATAGGGGCTGACAGTTAAAACAGGAAGTGGCGCCACACAGTGGCCAACATGCAGAACTAATCACATAGTGTTACCATTATAAATAAATATTATAAGGAGTGAACTCACACAAATCGATTTCTTAATACGTGGTATAACTAGTTTTTGTGTTTATACTTCAGTATTTGATTTTAGTCGGCCGCACTAATTTTTTATTTATGAATTTAATTACTTAATTTATGAAATAACATGTCCGCAAAAAGATGACTTCGTTGTCACCCTAGCTCATTTCCATACAAATTTTAATTTCGAATTATATCGTAAATACTGCACCGATTGGTTTCAGATAAATCTAGAACCTCAGTGACGGAAGTTTTCTTTGCTATGAATAGCTTTACAACCTAATTAAGGCAAAATTCAGCTAATGTGACGGTATCAAACATGGGCCACAGGAAATGACGGTTCGAAATCTTGTTTCTGCTTTTTCTAATTATATGTTGTTACGAGAGTGGATTTCAGATGTTGGGTCCCGTCACGTATCATACGTGACGGTGCTAGTATAGTTAATCTGTCTCCAAATGGTATATTTGTCGAAATATTGACAAATGAAAACTGATCCACAGGATTCTGTGTGGATCATGTTTAAAAAAGAATTTCATGAAATCCTTTGTGTTTCGTATGTTGTTCGAGTGCTAGATATTATTTATTGCTGCGTCACTGTGCAACATTACAGTCAAATAGAACTTTATTTGGTTAGTTTTTGATTTTTCCAGCATCCAAAATTTCAAGCGTCATTCCGTGTGTACCAGGTTCAAATGCCAATCATTCTTACAAAGTAGCGTCACTTATGGTTTAGATATCAAAATAAGAAATGTTTTTTGCGTCACTGAGGGACTACGAAGCTGAAATCCTGAAATTTGTAAGGAACATGGGGAATGACGGTAATGAAAGTACTTGGATCCAGGCCAGAAAAAAAATTATATTTTTTTAAGTTTCTTTCTCCCTTATGGGAAAGGCAAAGGGATCTAAGCCCATACAGCCTAGTCTTTAGTAGTTTCTCGCATTATCCAAGTTTAATGTCTTCATGTTCAGTCATTATTTCTTCAGTTTCATTTCGTCGTCTTTAGTCATTTCTTGCATCCATGTTAAACGTCTTCAGTAGTTTCATTTCTTGTTACGTACGGGCGGTACGGGATCATTGAAATGCAAGGGTGGTTCTTACATTCCAATGATAATGAAGTTTAACGCGGGGTATCAAACCAGAAACAGCTAACCACTCATTATTTCTCACTTTCATTGAATAGTTCTTCTTTAACGGCACATTATCGCACTAATTCCACCATATTAACACCACAATTACCATGAAAAACTAATTTTAAAAAGGACGAAACAATGAACCCGCCATTTCCTCTCGATTCCCGCGTAAAACCCCCAGAAAAAAATAATAAAAAGAAAGCAATATATATTTTTTTCTAACCAATAGTACGTTTTCGCGCCAGAATGTATGCCAATTCGCATAAATGTTACAAAGACACAGCTCCCTCTATGGGAAAACGGGTGAATCAATGAAGTGTCTTTGTTATTATGAATAAAATAGCGCTTTTAAAATGGATTGGCATCATTAAGCCATTTATCGAAAATTTTGCACTTGTGCCACTAGTAGGTATCCCAAAGGTTGTGAGGATGAGATCCTGATTTTTGCAAATTTTTTGTTTCTCTGTTTGTTGGTTTGTATGGTGGTACGGAGTTGTATTATCAAAGGGTGGTACCTTATATCTCCAGTCAACATCTTAGACACTTTTTACCACGGGAAAATATCAAATCCTACGGGAAACTGCGCGGAAAAGTCGAAAAACAACGCGGGCGTAGCCGCGGGCGGACAGCTAGTGTACCTATAAAGTAAACGTCTTATTCTTCCTCCTTCCCTCAATGCTGAGGATCGCGATCATGTACAACCCGTCTCCAGTGGATGCGTGCGTTCATATGTGCAGTGGACTGCACGATGGATGCTGCCGCCCGCCAACGGACCATTTTGTAGGCGCCCTGAGTGGCCCTGATAATCTGCTTTTCCAGACTGTGCTTTAAGGACCGCATAATATGTCCGATAAAGCTGAGGGTTCTTTGTCGGCAGATTGTTGAAAGAAAGCCATGCATGTGGTGTAAACGTAAACGTAAAACGTATGATAAGAGTACAATCCAATAATTTGTGGTGTACCACCACGGAACACTATTACTTCCTAGCGGAAGTGTACCACCCCACCATGCATGTCATTCATGGTAAAAATGCTAGAATACGTACATAAGTACGTTTTCCCTTGGCTTTCCCAAAGAGCTACTAAAATCTACGCCTCCGTTATTCTGAAATATATCCCGTTTCCACGCTTGCATGTCGAACGTGGCGTTCAGAAGCAAATAAAATTTATATTTGACTTATCATCCATCATACATAAGTTGTATGAAAAAGTTAAAAACCTGCTTTGGAGGCGCCACACCACCGCCGCAATTATAATTATAGTTTCTGGCAACAATTTCCGTATTAAAATTTGTTCCTTTTAAATTCCGTAATATGGAAAAAAATAATGTGGCAGATATTT
This sequence comes from Teleiodes luculella, assembly GCA_948473455.1. Classification (NCBI taxonomy): domain Eukaryota; kingdom Metazoa; phylum Arthropoda; class Insecta; order Lepidoptera; family Gelechiidae; genus Teleiodes; species Teleiodes luculella. The sequence continues at coordinate 6,847,232 of OX419599.1, read as the reverse complement.
TATTTTTCTGGTCTGGCTTTACTGAAGACTGAAGTAATAAAAAACCTGCTCTAGGGCGCCACGTGTGTATTTTTACGACTATGGCAACAATTTTCTTTATAAAATTAGTTCCATTGAAATTCCGCAATATGGCGAGGTTTTTTCTTATTTCTCTGGACGCTCTGAGTCTGGACGGGCTTTACCACCCGGTGCGGTCCGGGGCCTGTAATAGTAGTGCCACCTATCGGTAAATCAATATATTGAAAACTTCGATTGAAAAGGTCTTTTAACGATGATGGCGCATGGCGTCAATATTGGAAGTCACTACAGCAATAAATAATAGTCAATATTTAATAGTATAATTACTTTTATTGCATATTATATTATAATATGTAAATAAAAGTTTAATACAGACTTGAGAATGGACGGATACAAGGTATGGATGGAAAGGATAATATTATACCAAAAATTCATCTGTGGACGATTAGGTAATGAATGAAGTACAGAAGTCAGCACATGCGGTTTGACATTCGCACTACGAAATTTACCCCAACCCCCAACCACTACAGAATTCGGGCGCTCTCAAGGTCAATATGTTCAGCCGTATGTGTTGAAGACTGTACATATTTATTGCAGTTTTAAGGATTAGTCCTGTAAAAATAGTTGGTTTTCATTAAAATCAGCCAAAAGAGATTTGCTGTACGGCAAAGTTATATACAAAATAAACTTTAATACAATATTGCTTAGCATTTGTGTATCAATTTATTTTAAAATAGGTAAATACAATTTAATCATACATAAAACGTAACAATAGTAATTAACATTTCATGAACAGATTTTGGAACACTCAAAATAAAATATTTTATGTTTTGAGAACCAACATAGCTGTTGTCAGCTGATAAATTCATTATCTTTTACTTACAAAATAATATACAATAAGTAACAACAAACTATGCTTAAGACCAGATTATGGACGGATAGAAAATAATAAACTAAGTTATTAAATTACATTTCCATAAAATATTTCAGATATGCTATAATGAAAGGAATGACGAAATCTTTATTAACTTCAAGTAGCAATAATTTAGTCAAGGCATATTATTTATTCAGTGGTCAAGGCAGAAAGTTAAGGCACTGTGGAATTTGATATTTCATTAGAGGCACAAATAAATATTGGAATGATGTACATTTATAAATATATAGATTGCTTCTCATCCATATACTGACTAACCAATGAAGATTCTGCAATTACATAACTGACACAGACAGATAAACCGTTATTGTTGGCTATTGACTCGACATCTTTTCTAATTCACTTTGGGTCGCTCTGTCACCCTACTAAGACAATAAAAACCAGACAGTGTTAACAACAAAAAGTGTCATAGGCGGTCATTTACCTCTCTTCTTTCATTAACAGCTTATACATGTCCCCACCGAGGGGTTCGAGGCTACTTGAGAGCAGGGTGAATAGGCCTAAAGTCGACCACGCTGGCCCAGTGCGAGTTGGTCAACTTAACACACAATCCTTGAATTACTTCGCAGGTGTGTGTAGGTAGGTCCCTCACGATGTTTTCCTTCACCGTGAGCGTCGAATAAACGTACATATGAATTCGAAAATACATTGGTACGTGCCGAGGTTTGAATCCGCGAACTTCCGAATGAAAGTAAACGACCAAACGCGTCTAACTAAGCAAATGCATAGTCTCATAACATAAGTTAGTTAGTCCATGTCAAATACTAACTAATAATAAAAACGTTAATGTGATTTCACATCAAGCATGGTGGGTTTTTCAATACAAAAATGTGTATTTACAATACTCATCTAAAATTCAAAATTTTATATTACCTTAATCTATAAAATTGTTTTGTATATTGCAGCTTATTGATAGTACACATTATTGAAGGTTTGTGTTAAAATTAAATTGATTTTAATGCCAATAGGTATAAGAAGTCAAAAGAACGAAAGATGTGCAATTTTTTTACCAAATAACAGACTGGAGTTGACACTTGTCAAAAATTACGAGCGTTTGACTAAAAGCATGGTCTAAGAAAACAAGGTCTTGCATTCGGACCACGTGACTTGAAACAAGCCTACGTCATCATGCTATTCATCCTTATCGAATGCGTGTTAATAGACAAGGATAAACAGCACGATGACGTTTGTTTTCTTAGACCACGGAAAAAAATATTCTTAAATTGTTTAAAATAGCAAAATACAATATACAGACAATAAAGCCGTTTTTGCATACCCCGTTAGCGTTATTTTCCACCTGTGCCTTCATTAGGCTTCAAAGGGGGTACGGATATTAAATATTTGACTTCTTTCTAATACCTATTGACAAATTATCCACATGTACCCTCTTAAATAGTAAAATAATATTTTTCATGAAATATACAACAAAGCTTTATAATATTGTATAACAATAAAAATTGCGCATTTAGACAACACTTTGTGCTGGTAATTATGTACACATAGAGTGTAGACTAACAACATAAATCAAGAACTTTGTTCAAGCTAAATATACACAATAAAAATTACTTGATAATAATGTACACAACTCAATTCTTCTACTTATTAATATATTTCACCATTATATATAAACTTACGATATGTGAGAAAAAAATTGGAAATAATAATGGACCACATTGTTTATATATTAAAGTGGGTACCTATTTATTATTGGACTCGAAAAAGAAGAATCTATTTCATTAAGTCTGCGAGCTTGACTTGTGGTTCGACCGCGAGATTTTATTAAACATTGCTGGATATAACACAGCAATACATTTTATTATAATAATTGACTCATATTTGTGCATTTGTTTCTTTATGTGCTTATACCATATTTACCTACTCAATTTAGCCGAAAAAAAGTCCTTTAAACCCACCTTCCAACTTCCACAGAAAACACGTCGGTCAAACTCGACATTTCACTTAAAAATATTCACACAAATACAATGCGAACAAAACAGACCTTAACTTAACTTAGAAACTAATTATTTAATTTTAAATATCTCAGGTATTTATAGACAAGAACAATATATCGTAGTGTCACAATTACTGATAAAAGTGATTATAAATTTAATTTATAACACATAATATTATTATGTATAATAATTAATTAAATTGAACGAAAATTTGTATATAAACCAAGTATAATCATTCTCTAAAATACTTATTGATTTAAGTGCTCCCATGTTTGATAAAATGGTCCTTATATAATTCAAGTGGAGATTCTAAGTTTTCGATCAACACAACCTAATAAATAACCACATCAAATTCCATCATATAAAGTCAGGAGATTCAAATGATAAATCCAATCGTGATATTTTATTCATATAAATTTTATGGTTAAAATCGAGATTCGAAACTGTGCAGTCCCGTTTAACCGCTGGGGTCCCTGGCCACACCTTTTTGTATCAGTGGACAAATTTAAACTATGTTGTAGACCTTAATAAGGAATAACTTTTCCTAAGGGTTGAAAAATGACAAAAATTTAACCAATATACATATTTTTGTCAATATATGAACTTTGAGGTAAATATTGTCGTATAATATATTTGTCTTTATAAGCTGCACAGGCTGTTATGGTCTAAAAGCAAAATATACATGAGCTAATAACTATGTATAGTCTGTCAAAATTATTATATGTATTAGAAAGAAGGATCTAAATACAAGGACAAGTGCTGCTCGCTATACAAGACTCTTTAAAAAGCACAGAACACTGCTACCACGCGTGTGTCACTCCACAGCTTAGGCACAGAAGAAAATAATACTACCCGTCAGCACTCACAGTCACAGCTTTACAAATTAGGACCGCGTCAAATAGACGTATTAAGTACTACCTACTTATAACATCCTTGTGTATCTCATGCTACAACCCGGGCGCAATAACTTGACACCTGGCTCGAAAATTATTAAGTATTATTAAGTAGGTAATAATTATAATTCAGTAATAGTCAGGTAAAAGTTTTAATTTCAAACCTCGTCATACTGCGGAATTCTACAAGTTGATTGATTGCATTTCATAAAAAATCTTTTATGCCCGCAGTTCTATAGACAAACTTAATTTGAGCCAGGACCTGGCTCCTGGTGACACCTGGTGTCAAGTTATCGCGCCCGGGTTGTAAACCACGTTTCGGTATGATCGGCCCATAGAGGTAGATTTTTTTTATATCTATGGATCGGCCTATCCATAGTATGGATAGGCCCATGGTCCAAGAAAACAAGGTCTATGTCTAACCGTTAGACCACGTGACTGACACGAGCCTACGTCATTTTTCGCTGCTCATCCTTGTCTATTAACACGCATTCGACAAGGACGAACAGCGCAAGATGACGTAGATTTTTGTCAGTCACGTAGTCTAGTGGTTAGACCTTGTTTTCTTAGACCATATTCACCTTGAGGCATAGTATGGATAGGCCGATGTGCCCCCTAGAAGTTTTTAGAGACGGCGGAACTAAACGTAATAGTAGAAAGGCGCAAATGGGACGTAGCATACACGACTTTTTAGCTGGTGACGTGCGATCTGAAATGCACTTTATTGTAACAAAGCTAGGATTGCTATTTATTTGAATTATGTCGCTACGAGAATGGACTACTATGGACTCCTGTCAAAAGTGACATTTTCTAGTTTTTTTTTTATTATCAGCGTTTGTTTCTTTTCTGACCACTTTAATTTAGAACTTGATCGGTCTGTATGGCTGTCTACACACAGGATTCAAATTTGTGCACTGATATAAAAATAAATAAATCATATAGGTACCTACTCCGTAATTCTACTTTCATACCTGCGAGCGAATGTGTCTTTTTCCTTACAAAATATGTCGAAGACTAACCGAAATCACACCTCAGTGCTATGCGTCTGTATCCGCACCTTCTTTTGGCTTCCGTTCCTGTTTAGCGTGGGCGAGTGTCCCGAGTACCCGGGATTGTGGATCCCGAGGCCGGTGTCGGCGTCGCGCGGCCGCGGCTTCTTGAGCGACGAGCGGAGCGGGGAGCGGGTAATGGTGTTGGCGTCCGATATACCCGTTAGTGTGGTGGCTGTTGTGTTCATGGACGCGACGCTGCCGTGACCGTTCGTACTGTAGGGCTTGCCGGACGCGTCCGTCATTGATATGCCTGGAAAAAGAACAATGCGCCTATTTAAAATCTACGAGTATACAATGTTGGATGGAATATCTAGATTTATCAGTTATAACCTTTCATTCCAATGTCATTCGTCAAGTCACGTATGTTTCTTCGATTTTCGAATCGTACTGTACGTTAATGCGACGCTCTTACGGTAAAGGAAAAACTCGTGAGGAAACCTGAACACACCAGCGATGAATTGCAAAGGTTACGAGTGAAGTTCACTAACCTACACTGAGCCAGCGTGTTCGACTAGGGCCTATTCACCTTGATTTCAGTGTCGGCTCGAACCCCTCGGTGGGGAGGGGACATTAATCAGAAAGTAGTAAGAGCAGCAGCACAATAAAAAAAAATCCTTATACAATTTCGTTTAATTTATAAAGCCGTTAAAAAAATTTTACCTTAAAAAACACACAATTTTACGCCACAAACAAAAGATCAGTTTGATCTTATTGTTATCTTGTACTGATGGCTGATGCAAAGATGTGATAATATCTTTACTATGGGCAATTATAACGCTCAGTAGACGATGCATGAAAATAATGACCGAATCAAGGTCATCGCTTCATCTTTGTTTACTTCCTTGGCTTCTTATACAGAGGAAAATAAGGAAATGTTTGACGGCCCCCCCGAAGCCTAGTTCAAATTAGCTATCAAATTAGTTATCTTTCACCCATACAACAGAAGTGTACAGGCATCTTTTTTTAATTGAACTATTCTTGTGTCAGAAAGGTACGTATAAACAAGGTGCACCAGACTTGAAATGGTACAGGCTCTGCCTTTGGGTCAGATGGCCGTGTGTAAATGTCCCCACATAATATAAACTTAGTTTAAAAATATCTCACCTCAAGCGATATTCATTTAAGTATTAATCAAAATATATCTATCAATGAATACGCGGTTCTACTTCTCAGCCACTCATTTTTACAAATTTAAAAGAATATAGACATTATTGATACAACATCGCGTGCTTAACTGCTGTAAAACTGCTCGGAGACAAGACGCGCCATCGCTGTCTGTGCCTTACTTGACTATCACAAGTTTTCTTTTCTGTCTTGTATTGTAAATATTGACATGTTTTTTTATGGCAAATTACCTCTGGCTACATAAGTATATAATAGTACCTCTGGCTATATTCTCTTACGTGGCACTGCTGGTCTTAACCAGAAGTATAAATCTTGCCATATTTCGCAGTAGAACTTGATGGATGCCACAGATAATGCAGTCGAAGTAGCTAGGTTCTGGGCCACAATTTGTCATCGAAACGATAAGGAGAAGAAGAAGTATAGATTATTTGTTACTAACCTCTGCCCTCCTTAAAACCAGGGCTGTTGATAGTATCGTCTGACTCTCCTAGGGGGTTGGTGGGGTCTCCGCCGACTCTCCGCGAGAACAGCGTATCGTACAACGACATTATAAACAGCAGACTGTTTATTACTATGCACACTATCTGTAAAGAAAACAAACATACTATCAGAAATCGAACGCCAAACATATGGAGCATCCACACAGCATTTATATGTTTTAAGCCTTAACGCTGTGGAGCAATATGGTACGGCTTGCGGCATGATCCATAATTTTCGTATGTGAAATCTTGTGTTATGCCACAGGTTACAAATATAATATATTTGCAGCATTTATGGCATGCGGCAGTTTATTTTACGACGAGGCAACATTGTGGCAAAATAATTTTCAAAGCATGTGGTATGCCACAAGCCGCACAAAGTTGTCATATGTAACACGAAAATAGGCTGCAGCATGCCGCAAATATTTTCTATTTGTAGCATACCAGAAGATTTCACATGCCACAATTATGTAGCACTGTTGCATGCTGTTGCCTCGACACTGTTACATGCTGTTGCCTCGACATAAATGAAGCTTTAATACTCAATTCACAGAAAACTTTCCATTATATTTCAGTTCCTTTTCGCCTTGGGCAATGACACATTTTCTTACTTTCTTTGGAAATTGTTTACAGAACATATACTCTGCCAAACAAGAAACTAGACGAAAAGATAACAAATATTTACATGCCTAGATACCCGTTCAACTTTTACTTCTATCAATTTACAGTTAAAAGCAGGCAAGCTGAACATTTTGGACTTTAAGGAGTACTTATCCTTTGTAATAAGGGACAGATTTGCGAGGCGCTAAACCACCTTGCTTGAGCTGCTTGTGACCGTACAACACAAACACTATTATCTTTCTCAGTACAAAAAGGTATTCTAAAAGTTATTTTTTATTATTTGGGGCAGTGAAAAGTGACAGTTTAGACACAATTTAGACTTACTTGGACATAAAATGCCTCTCCTCTCGTAAGGAAGAAGCCTCTGTCATTGCCTTGGATTGCAAAGAGGCCTGCTGCTGCTATCGACAGCAACGCTGAAATTCGAAAGAAGCACATTAAACAACTGACAGTTTTTTAGAATTGTGTCAAGATGAGAAACTTGTAATTATGAGAAAAGAAAAATATTAAGTAGCAAATCGGTAAAAAGATGCTTATAAATGTTTTAAATTAATATGGTAGGTAGGTAGGTACTAAGTTGATATTTCTTTTTTTCATCCAAATTATATAAGCTGTTTTATTTTAGCACGAACGCGAAAGAAATAAATAAACATTCATTTCACACATACAAACATTAATTTGTTATTTTTTATGAAATTATACTATTCGTCGAGGTTGCGATTTTGCGATACAAGCGTATGGAAAATGTCTTTAATTCTTTTTTTCTTACCTGCCAGTAACGCCAGCGCAAGCTTCAGCAGTACAAGGTTTGTGTATTTGAAGCCCACTCGCTCCTTGGATGAGATCATGGCGAGTTGCTGCACCGATAGCACGCAAAACACGCCGAGGATTGATACCCCTATGGCTGCTACCACGCCAGCTATGTACACTGCCGCTGTGAAAGATAGATAGAACACACTTATTCTCAACTCAACACATTAAAGAATATAAAAAAACACACATTGGAAAATTACACCTAACTTTACACTTAGTTAAATACTGAAAGTACACAGTTACACTGAAGTGGCAATGGGCAGGTCACGTAGCCCGTAAATCGAATTTGTGGAGCAAAGGCCTCTTAGAATGCAGACCGTGGTACATTGGTAAGAGACCAGTTGGTAGACCGCAGATGAGATGGAAAGAAGACATCAGGGAGGTGGCGGGCAGAAATTGGATTAAAACTGCTCAAAACAGAAAGAAGTGAAGGGGGTTGAAGGAGGCCTACACCAAACTGGTCGAAGTAGGCTTGAGATGATGATGATGATGATGATGACACAGTTACAGGAAATAGTGAGTGCCACTGATACCCATAAATAAATATTTAATGGCTCGTTAACAGCCCGTGCATGTACCCACCGCGGGGCTTGAGCCTATCCTAAATCAGGGTGACCAGGCCTTAGTTGACCACGCTAGCCCATTGCAGGTTGACCAAATTCACACACAACCTTTGAATTTCTTCCCAGGTGTGTGCAGGTTTCCTCGCGATGTATTTCTTCAACGTAAGGGTGTAGATTAAACGTATGTATGAATTCGAAAACACATTGGTATGAGCCAATTCTTGAATCCGCAACTCTTGAATGAAGACTGAAGACAACGGACCTAGCCACTAGGCCACCAAAGCACATCATTCTAAGGCCAAATTAATATTCAGCGACTAGACGTCTTCACAGTGAGGGACATATTAAGTTACTTTTCCCGTGGGAAATATAATATACACTACTAGTAAAACATAGCCGCACGCAGCCGTGGTGAGGTAAGCTAGTCCTGAGTTAAAGGAAAAAGAGGAGTTCCCGCCATGTTTCTCATTATACGCGTGGGTTTGTAACTGAATACATGCTAGGGTATCAATTTGCAAAACCGTGCATATATATAACGGGTTTTGTTGCCATGGAAGTCTGCACTCTACACTATAATAGCCAGTAAAGAGGAAAAAGCTATGTCAATCAATCATTTCAAGACGCGCGTGCATCTCACATTTGGTTGCAACATCACAGCGGTGATGATTCTGTTAAATCACTCTCTGACTTAAAGTTGCACATCTTTTTCGTTGTAGTGGGAGCCGATAAGGACAGAAAATAAACGGATCTAGTTTTGAATGAATGATATGCTAAAATAACAGCGTAGAGTCAAATTAGACGTAATTTTCATAGAGGTAGATTTCTTTTACTTTATAGGTAATTTTAAGTGTGAACTTTTTCATGACCCTTAATTTATGCAATCGACGCGTCAAATCGATGTTTGAAATATTTAAAATGTAATTGGCATACATAACAAACTCTCCTCCTGTTCTATTTTATCCTCAAAAGCGTCAGAAGGACATATTGACTTGTAAAGTTAGGATTAGAACGTGGGAACAAGAATCAGCTTGTGTGTCTCAAACGTTGCCCTAATATGGTCAACGTAAGCTTTGTAAATAAACATGGTCACCGTTCCAATTTCATAATACCGAAGACGAATAGTCTGTTCAAACAAGTTACAAAGAAACCAGGCTTACTTTCATTTTCAATCGGACAAACAGCCAGCAAGACTCCACACACGAACGCATAAATCAACACCAGTATCAGATAAGTTTTTAATACAAACATTGCAAAGAAAACTATTGAACGCTTTATCGAAGTGCTAAATGATGAACCAATAAATAAAGAGGTTTATTAAAAGTGTGAATTAATGTGCTTAAGTTGCAAGATTGTGGGAAAAATTGAAGAACTTACTCGCGTGTGACTAATTAGGTACCTGATGATTTGATAGTTCCTATGAGAAAGCGAAATTGAATAGCAAATCGAACTAACCCTCTAAAATTTAATAAATATTAGAACCATTTCAGCACTAACAATTTAACAAATTAGGACCGCGTCAAACAGACGCGTCGAATAATAGTGTATCTCATGCTGAACTAGACAAGTGAGTGACAAAATAAAAGGCTAGACTGCCCGGCTCACGCAATACTGCTTTTCTCTAACTATTTTCCATTTCACAAGCAAACATTTACGTAAAGTGTGAAACTAGGACACATTTAACACACCTCTATAAGATACCTAACATTTACAAAGTATTTAATTGTAAACTAATACTTTTATATGGGCCCTAGGCTACTTCCCTAGGCGAATTTTAAGAAGCGGCAAAACAGGAGTAATTTTTTTGTTCATACATAGAGTCAAGTATTTCCAATATCACTGTCTGTACCTAGGAGCTGGTTTCCCCCTATGTCATGTCACCTTATGCCTTTTTTCTACACCAACATTTTTATTTATTTTATTATTCATGTAATAACAATCATTTGAAATCAATGATTTTAACTCTATTAAGATTTTTCAGGAAAATGTTTAGGTACGTGTGTAAGTTATAAATTAGGACAAAAGGTACCTAGTATACTACTATAATATTTTTCTGGGTCAGGTCACACTCACATTCACAGAGAAAAAATATCAGGATTCTACTCATGTTCAAAGTTTTACCATACAACTAATTACTAGAAAAATAATGTGTTCGCGTTTAAAATATTCGGGTCGGACGGATCTCAAGGTTGCACATATCCATAATATTACATGTTTCAGGTCATCTTTTCATACAAATGGGCAGCGTTAACCATCGTTGTGTAATTTGGACTTTTGTTTTCTATTACAATGATATGCGTAGGTAATTACCAGTAAAATCTGGGTGAGGTGAGTAAATTTTCCTTTGTTCATAAAATAGAGACATTTTTAACAGTAATTAGACTTCTAAAGAAGTACTATGAACTCTTTGTTTTTAAGAGTAAAGTAAACTATAGTACTTGAACCGTTATCGAATAGAAATTGGATCTTAATACAAAACGAGTACAGACAGTTCACTGCAGTCTTGTAACTGTACTAAAACACCTACCATGTTATGTTATCATATTATTTCTTTCCCACACTCTATGTGTCCAAACAAATTCAAGCTGCAGTTATAACTAAACGTAATTTACAATTTGATAAAGCATATTACAACTAACTATACAATACATGCGTGCGCGAGCAGTATGCAAAATTATAGGCGACAACATGCCACACGAGATTACTGAGCAATGTTTGACAATCTCGCATTATTATAACGGGAATGTTCATAGTATAGTCATATCCAAGCGGTACAGAAGGCAGAGCGGCGCTCAAACTTTGGGCTCAATTCCGGCGTGGCCGTTCAAATCTCTAAATTTAAGTTGTTATTGTCTCTTTCATTCTTATGGGAATCGAAAAGGGTGGGAGTAAAATCGATGTTTCACGTCTCTAAATTTAAATGACAATCACTTGTCCCTTTTCGTTCTTAAGAACGTGGAAGGGACTTTATGGTTTTTAAATTTAAGTTAGAGCGTAATATGTAGAATCGGGCCCATTAAGTAACCGGCAGTATTCGGCAGCCATAATAATTTAATTTAAAGTTGGAAAATATTTTGACGATTATTTTAAAACCGTAAAATATTGTAGCGTAAAAATTTTTAAAATCTATAATATTAGGAACAGCTTTTTAAATTTAATAGTACTTTACTTTTCCCGTGGAACATCTAGGTGGACAAAGGTGTACGGTAGTAAAAAAAAAACTTTCGACCTTTCACTCAGGTGGTCTCGCGAGGTGGACGGAGGGTAGGAAGGGGATAAAAATAAGATAATAAGTTTAAATTATTCTGTTTTTCTGTATATTAGCGACTTGTTATGTTCTTTCACTTCCCTGAGTCTTTTGTAAGATATTCTTTAAAAATAAGTAGACAACTTAAAATTTATCAACCGGCTGACCACGAATAGTTTGGAACCTACTGGCAAAGTATGATGCGATGATGTAATGCAGGTATAGGTATCTCTGCTCGCACAATGAACAACATTGTACATACCTGTATATGATTGTTCTCTGTAACTAAATAAATCCTATAGATGGAGCCAGAGGTCAAACGATCGACTGCGTTTGAATAATTGATAGGAACCAGCTTGATTTTTTAGGTGAAGATAAATAAGAATTTAGGACGTCATATGAAAAATTACTTTTAAAAATATATCTACAAATAATATTGATTTTAAAGAATCTTTAAGATATCTAAGGCAGGCACCGAAGTAGTAGAGTACGACCCGTGTAAAGTTAAACGTTTGTCTAAAAAGTCTTGTATGAAAAATATTGAATCTTAAGACACGCTCTCAACTCGTGTTTAACAGCATGGCTAGTGTTTTGCTGAAGATGATTATTTATTCTAGTCTAGGAACTGTAGCTAACTTAGAATTCATTACAAAATCTAAAACAGTTATTCAATTACCATACATTGCAGGTATCAAGGTAACAGCAAAAACTATGGGACTCTTTTTACGCGTAACATTCCAGAAGCTATCATATTATGTTTCGTGAATATGATTTCACGTTATAATATAAGAGAAACCGTTATGGCCCCGAATGAAGTTCAAAGGTCGTATCATTATTAAATTACCTACATAACAAAGTATAGTAGTACCATTGACTACCGTATGTATTTAATGAGTCAAATTACATGACCATTTGGGACAGCGATAATCAACTTAGCAAATAATATTTTAGTAGGTAGGTACATATTATGTACGTACAGACGCCAGCACATGCGGCTGGACACTCGTGCTACGAAATTCACCCCTACTGCTACGGAATATGGGGGCTCTTAAGGTCAACGAGTCCAGCCACATGTGCTGCCCACTGTAGCTATTTAGTACTGTACGAGTATACAATAACAAAGGAGAAGCACAGTAAATATTTTTTGTAAAGCCTCAAATAATGTCAAAAAATAAATAAAAAAATAAACTTTAACCGCCGCAGTTTGGGTTTCAATAACAACTAACATCAGAGAAAATTGACCAATCAAGCCAAAATACAAAATGCCGCATGTTCTATTTATTGATATCCCAATAAGTACTACAGATTATTTCAAATAAAATCCAATTTTAAATTGCAATCCTATTTCTAAATGTCTCGTGAAGCTTGATTTATTTACTGGTAGAGACGGTGTATATAACTACTTATATACTTACATCTAGGCTACTTTCACACGTTTATCACCTTGTAATAGATAAAGTAAAAAATTATTGCGATTTCAGAAAACTTCCAGAACCAAAGTGGTTCGATTTCATGAGCTGATTTACCACCCGAGAGGTTTTGCGTTAATTATTTTACACGTTGTAGACAGATAAAAAAAAGTGTATGTAGAACATAAATACAAACAAACACTTATTAAAATTTGGAAATACTAATTTTAGATACTCACAGAAGCACCTTTAATCCCATACTACGCAGGCGGCGCATCTATGTGGACTACCAAGGACAGACCCATATATACACGAACCTACAGATTCAACTAATAAAAAATGCCCTTCGTTGCGTGTCGAAGTACTAAAAACAGCAGACAGTTGTAAAAAAAATTGCACTGGTCATGACGACGACACACTACAGTACAATACGTTAACATTGAACGCAATACATGCAACTCATATTATGTTTGTCGGACGATTGTTTAAATTGCAAGATGCAATGTCATCGCCGCTTTTATCTGATTTACGTTGATGGTCGTATGCGAACCTGTAATTTTGTATGCAAGTTTATACATAATTCAACAATTTAAAAATAAATTATTAGTGTTTTATTTTAATATCGTGTTTGTATTATGAATAAGTATTAGGTATATTAGGCGAGAAAGAGCCTTAGAAAAACAGCCGGTGATGCCTGCTAACTAACCTAACCTAATTGAAATATTCGTTTACGGACGAAGAAGTAATGTATTTGCAACAGAAGACAAAATAAGTTCATCAGGAAAAATAGGCGTTTGCAAAGTAATTTTTTGGGCAAAAAAGATACCAAAGAAACGTACGAACGTTTTTTTTTTAAATAGGACATGAAACAAAGATTACCAAATCTAAAATCAAATACTTTGCTAGATGTGGTGGTTTCAATTGGAACTCCCTGTGGGCTTACTTACTCTGTTTACATTACGGAAAAGAACGTTGTATGTGAAAAATAATATAATTAGTACATCATGTAGATATTTTCTGTATTTATTATTTACCTATCACAACATAGTATAAAACAAAGTCGCTTTCTCTGTCCCTATGTCCCTATCTCCCATGTAAGCTTAAATCTTTAAAACTACGCAACGGATTTTGATGCGGTTTTTTTAATAGATAGAGTCATTCATAAGGAAGGTTTATATGTATAATACATGCATAATATACTTAAGGATAATCCACAATAACCATTTTCCCGTGCGGAGCCGGGGCGGGTCGCTAGTCTAATAATAAAATTATTACGTTTTGTAATAGCAACCGCAGTCACATCGAAGACGCATATATTTAATTCTCATCACAAGTCAAATCTATTACATACAACAGTAAACTATAATAAAAACTGCACTTACGTCATTTTATAGAAGGCTTACATTCTTACACGCCTCGTTCTAGGTCTTCCATTGGACCTAAGTAAGACCGTGAGTCACGTTTTTCGGCGCCGAATCAGATACACAAATAACATTCAGACTTAATATTACAAGTATAATCAAATTAATGACTTTAAATATTGTGCTGTTTTATTTGTTATTCTGTTATTGTAGATCGAATTACTAATATAGTGCTATTATTATTATTATAAGTTTTATTAATGATACAGAAATCAGGACGTAGCGATCTACTATTAAATAAAAAATCTACGTTATACTACCTAGTACTATTATTTATTCTGTGGTTATAATTAATGCAGAATATTACATGTCTTTCGAAAATAAGTACTAAGTTTTAAATTACAAATTCCTACTTTAACTGAATGCTTGATACGTAATAGAGAGACGTAAGACTGATTTTTCCTCAAATGCGTCATTCCACTTGCAAGGAAAATCTAAGAAACAATTCACTGCTGCTATTAAATGATAACAACCACAAGAATTGTATAAGCAAAATGCAGTTTTTTTACTTCCTGATGTAACACGTGTTAAACATTTAATCTAAATACGAATGTAACTTTAATCGATGATTCGTTATCAAAAGTTGTAATTTGTAATAACCTCGTCAGAAAATAATGTGCGTTGTAGTATGTTCCTCGTACTGTGTTGTACAAGTTACAGATTATAATAATATGATTAAATTTTACTCTCTGCATTTGACTAGTAACTAACAAGGCAAGCAACCAAGTTTTAGGTAAATTGGTAGAGTTATATTCAGAAAAAAATACCAACCGCTTATAACTAAGCCCATTGTTTCCCCACTACGTCTGGGAAATCTACTAGGTTATTTACTTTTACTGTTTTACTTTTTTTCCTATTTGACCTACTACCATTTTTCTTAGTAATATAGAGGATAAAAGTCGTTCAGGCATGAAACAGTATACAAATGGGTACAAAAAATGGCTAAAGTTAAAAAAAAAAGTTTCTTTCATCATTAGGTTTTTTAAAAAACACATAATGACGTCATATTTTTAGTTTCTGTTCAATCAGAACAAAATATTGACAACATTAATTTAGGATATAAATTATTCGAAAAGGTATTATCAGAATATTCCACTGTTTTAAAACAAAAAAGCAGACAAGACTACACTATCCAGTAATCCAGTAACTGCCAGAGGAGTAAGTAATCATAGTACGCAAGAAGCATCAGACATAATGCCTGCCTGTGGTTACTCCATTTTAGTCTAACGGTAGGTACGCTATGAGAATCCTAACTAAACACCTGTGCAAGGCATGTTACTCGTACATACGTTTGTATTTGTAGCTTGGTAAGCAATAGGCGGATGCATTCCCCATAATATGTGACTGCTATGGACATCTTTACACATAGTGGTGTATAGGAAGTCGGGTTTGTTTTGATAATTCATTACTTTATTAGTCATTGTAATGGTGTCAATGCACGGACGGATTTCTTTGAGGAAAATATATTAACGGGATGAGAATTTACCGCATATTTTTCAATCTGAGCAAAATACTCGGGCTGATTATAGTTATTTTAAAGTCTATACGTCCTTTTCAATCTTTTATAAACAAAAAGGGACTAGAAATTGTCAACATTAATGTAGAGACGTCAAATATCGATTTAATGCTGCGATCGTACTAGTTTGAGGTGCATTCAAAAATATCCAATTTAGAATTACGCCAAAGTTTTCAACTGTGCTCTTATTTAAATTACATTCATTCATCTCCCGACCTTTTCCGTTTCTATATGCGCGAAATATTTTTGTATGTATAGAGTACTTAGAACTTGGAAGAATTATCATCATTATGTACCTACCTAAAATTGAGGCAACAATTAAACGATCTTTGTCCACTTACGAGAATTTATAAGTATATATTATGTTATTTTGACCGTTTTGCATTTAGGTTTATTCGTGGTATTGGTTTACTCATTCTTTGAAATTCTGCACAACCAGTTTTAAGTAACTGGTTAATCACTACATAGTATAAAACAAAGTCGCTTTTTCTGTCCCTATGTCCCTATGTCCCTCCCTTTGTACGCTTAAATCTTTAAAACTACGCAACGCATTTTGATGCGGTTTTTTTAATAGATAGAATAGAGTGATTCAAGAGGAAGGTTTATATGTATAATACATGCATAATATGCTTAAGGATAACCCACAATAACCATTTTCCCGTGCGGAGCCGGGGCGGGTCGCTAGTGGTTATTAATAAAGATATTTCGTTTTCCTATTGAATCATCATCACGTTTCTTCGAACTTCGAATGCTTATAATTTCTCCATTATGCATAATGAATGGTGGACTTTCGCTCTCAAAACTAATAATAAACGACATTTTGAAAAAGCGTGCGATTTGAAAGTCGTCTACAATGTGGAGAGTTAAATAAACTTCTGTATATGTAAGGTATCACACGTACCACTTACGCACAATAGTTAACAAATTGAATTATATTCACACAGAGTATACACATAAAACTGTCTAAGTACAATTAAAATGTGCAAAGCATTCAACACGCTGTTCTCCGCCCATTAGTTTTAATCAGAAATTTGGAGAATAAGCTTTATGATACGATGTATTTTCTATGCTAATTTTATACAGGTTACAATGAATTTCGAGCAATGTATTGCAAACGATTTTGAATCTAATAGCAAGCCCGCGTACCCAAAAACAACGGAACGAATTCTTGTTGCGTATAAATCTATTCCAAACTATTTTAATTGTTTGTAACTTGCTTCCCATGACCAAATAACCTCAACAATATCATCTAGGTAGCTGTATTTATCTGTTTTGAACTCTACCGACTGTAAAAATCATCGTTCAAGATCTCAGAATAGATAACATACCAGCTAGGTATAGGTCTATGTATGATAAAGAAAGATTATCTTATTTTTAGTAAATACCGTTACTTTATCACGCTTTTTCGATGCGATCGTCTGTCGAGTTCGAGATTGCTGAGATGATTATTTTTGGAGCATTGTACGTTAAATAGTTTAGTTAGGCCTAGTCGACGACGACGTGATGGAAAGAACAACGTCTAGTATTTTGATCTACTTACATGAGGCTTCACGCTATCTATATCGTACATTAATGTTCAGTACTAAAATCCTTTTTTTTACTGTTCGCATATGTTTGTCCATACCACATACTAATTTTCAACAATGTTACTAACAAGGAAAATTTTTGAAATAATTATTCAACATCAAAGCTAATCAAGGATTAGGGTTCGTCTACTTCGTCTGTGGTGGAGATAAACGTCTAGAAGATATCTTTACAATTTTTATCCCTATCCATACGTGTCCCACCAACTATTTGGTATTCTGTGGTTCCACTGCAGGGCAGTGCCTGTCAAAGGCCTCGCTTGTCTCGCCTCCTGCAAATTTTCCCGATCCCGAGCTATGCCCCCCTCCCCACAATAAGCTTGTCATGCCACCCCTTGCGACCACGACAGGCACCCAACTGCTGATTCTTCTAGCCTGGAGTTATTTTCGCATACCTTCACTATACTGGAGTCGAATTTCTGAATTATTATTATACTCGCATTGAGTCTAAAATACTGTTGCCAAAATAAAACCAGTTTGACGAACTACACATCGACCGCTCTCAAACGACCATTTCCTTGCGCCCACGCATTTGTGTGATGTTATTCAATATAGCCTAAGGGTATTGGCATAATAAAGCCGCGTATAATCGCGACAAAATATATTCGTTTATAGTTCCTATCAAATACTTTAATTAAATACGTGTAAATGCACTATAGATATATATTCTATAACCCAGAACAACATAACATTTCCGCTACAGAATATATTGTTCAATCACTGTGATAAATCAAAACATATAAAAAATCTTTTTGCATCTTGATGTTCTTATCGTGTAGGACGTATAGATTTAACTTAATCTAATACATATTATAAATTATAGCAGACTAAATACATTTATAATATAAAGATGGCTTGTCTATAAAAATGTTATATGAGATTTTACAAATACTATTTTCAGGATTCGCGCCCTTGCTTATGTAACAGTTATGTTTAACTTTTTGTGGTTTGTCAGACCCTAATATTTGGCACGTTGTTGTATAGTATGGCGAGTACCATTTGAGTATGCAATGCCCATTGCCCAGTACATCAGTCATTTTCATTCAGAATTAAAGAAATGTACAGCAGCTAGCACATGCGGTTGAACATTCGCACTACGAAATTCACCGCAACGGAATATGGGTGCTCTCTAGGTCAACAGGTCCATCCGCATGTGCTGGCTACTGTACTTGCATCAGTATAAAAGGAACCTTGTTTTGTACACGACTGCAGTCATCCGTGAGTACTAAAAATCACATGGCGTATAAACCAAACAACTGAACGATGATTTGAAAACAATGAAAGCGTTAGTTAGTATACTTACTACATACATACAACACTACTTGTGTACTAGTACTAAGACACAATGACATTGTTTTTGCATTACGTGGCCGAGTTGAGACATTGGATGTGAATTTGTCATTTTTATTTTGAAAATGTTGTTGTTGATTTATAATTTGGTTTAAGGATAGGATCTATAACCTAATTTTTACGAGTACCTAAGCGACTGTATATTTTTTTGGCATGCTCTGTAGCCAAAATAGTGCTAAAAAGCTTGATGGATTTTATTCAACTTAAAAAGTGTCGTTAAATTCGTCTTGAGAGAGACATTGGGCATATTAAAATAATGTAAAATTTAAATTGCAATGATGCATATTCTTTTTCACATATTTATTAGTTATTTTACCATAGATAGCAAAATGTATTAGATCGTTTTTTTTTTTTCTGGTAGTGTGTGTACTTAGCGACGATGATAACATTCCAGCTAAATGGTGTCCGGGAAGCCGAATGGTAACTTAACTACATCACTGCCGCAATAAACGCGTAGGTAATAGCTTAACACGTTAGACTTCAGTGATTATCGGGAGAAAACTGACACAGTTGTTGCAGTTATCTCGTTAAGGGCTAATGTACACAAGTGTAGCTAATTACTGCGGTTTTCTGCCTGCTGTGAATGCTGCTGTGTCACAGAAAAGAGTAATAAAATATAAAAACAAAATGCTTCTTCGGCAGTGATGTAAGTTACTTCGGTTAGTTCTGAATCTGACTAAAAAAAATAAAAATAGAATAACTTATTTGAACTTCAGATACTTGGTCATTCAGAGACTTAATAAAGAGCTTACAGTAAGCCATGCACGAACTTTGTGAATCATAGTAAGACAAAGATGAACATTATGTAATATGTAGGTATGTTGTTGCTGTCGGCATTCCTAAATAAATAAATAATAAATTGTCTATCATCTTAATTTTTAATATTTTTTGGTAAACAACCTCACAACATCACACACAGTCTATTCATAAAATAGTTTCACAAAGTCAATATTTTCAAATTACTATGTGACGTCAAAATTGCCTCCCTAGCTATTTCTCCTGACAACTAATAAATCAATAAGACAGTGGGGCTAATTCGGTATTGCACCCGCCTTATCTTAACTAAATTTAGTTCATTTTTGACAGGACTTAACAAATCTTGACACGATTAACGTTCGGATACACATTATCTCGCTCTGTGCACGCTCCTGCAATGTTTCTTTTTCAAGAGAAAGGCAAAGGTGTAAAGTCATGCAACCTTAATCTGCAATAAAGTGAACGTTAGTGAATCGAACGCACGCGCAACGGAACGCAACTTAGTATGTGTTACGTTCCGTTTTAGTTTCGGAAATTAGAATTTTTTATTTTTCCTGCGTAAAACAAAATTTGTTGTACAGTAAGCAGCACATGCGGCTGGACATTATGACCTTGAGAGCGCCCTCCGTAGCGGTAGGGATGAATTTCGTAGTGAAAGTGTCCAACCGCATGTGCTGACTTCTGTACGTACTGTTAAGTGAAAGCTAAGCTGGGCCAACGCGATTGCGATTCTGTTCCTTATTCGATGGACATAAGAAAGGTGCAAAATCCAAAGTAATCTGCTTAGCATGCTCTTGCTTGTACGATTGATAGAGTTTTTAGCTGAAAGACTCGACCGACCCCGCTGACCTGACTGAGGATGAGCGATTCAGTAATTATCCAGGATTAGCGAAAGGAGATTGGTTGAAGCAACTCATCACTATTTAATTTTTACTCGATTTCCTAGTTTGTTAACCTCAAAACTTACAAAATATATTAAGTCTACACCTAAAAAAACGGATCTAAATTAAGACCATTTTAAGTTCAAAACACCTAAAAATGACAGATAACGAACTTAAAATGACAGATGAATGGTCGTTCCCGAATAGCTAAATGGCGTTAGTTCAACTTATTTTTAGTCCTGTCAGATTCCATACAAAATTAAGTTAAGTCGTGCGTTCCGAATAGCTAAATATGTCATCTGACACATCTAAACTAAATTTTAGTTAAAATTTAGTTAAGATTAGTGCATTGGCCAACATCGAATCGACACCATTGTAAGTCATAGTCATAGTTTACAAGCTCAAGTGTGAACCTGACTTAAGAGGACCATTTCTCTAGACTCGTTCGCAAGTGTCAGGAAGATTAACGAACTTCTTTACACCGCTTTGTGATACATGGAAATCGTACCATAAAAGGGGTCTTCACTTGCATCAAATCGGGCAGTTCTGATTTTTTTATATGTTGTATGTAATGAGGTGGTAATGACAAATATAATTTTTCCAACTCGAAAGCCTTCCGGAACATTGTAAAATTCATGAAAAGCCATTAAATTTTTCAGTTTTTGCCATTTTTTACCACCAAGGACCCGTTTTACGGTAGAAGTCACTATGAATTCTTTTAAAGTAGACTAAATTTGCAACAAAATGAGAATAGTTGGGTCTCGATAAGCTGAATAGTTTCAAAGATACAAGCTGTTCCAAATGTTTGCAAAATTTCTTAAATAATACAATTTAGAGTTTAGGGTGTCTGTCAAAAATATTTTTCTACTAAAGGTGTGCTTTTTATTATTTTTATATATAGTATAGGGTATATAATTATTTATAATAAAAAAAAAACAAAACCATAATACAAATTTTTTGCAAACATTTGAACAGCTGTATCTTTGAAACTATTCAGCTTATCGAGACCCAACTATTCTCATTTTGTTGCAAATTTAGTCTACTTTAAAAGAATTCATAGTGACTTCTACCGTAAAACGGGTCCTTGGTGGTAAAAAATGGCAAAAACTGAAAAATTTAATGGTTTTTCATGAATTTTACAATGTTCCGGAAGGCTTTCGAGTTGGAAAAATTATATTTGTCATTACCACCTCGTTATATACAACATATAAAAAAATCAGAACTGCCCGATTTGATGCAACTCAAAATGTACCAATTCCATGGACTATTGTTGAAGTGTTAAAGTTTAAACCAGGGATGTTGCGAACATTCGCATCTGCATCCGCAAATGCGGAACATCCGCATTGATTTGGACATCTGCATCTGCTTCCGCATCCGCATTAATCAATGCGAATGTTCATGCGGATGCGAATATTATACAAGTAGCAACAAGAAAGAAATTGGGCGGGGCCGGAGATTGACGCGTGCCGGTCGCACGTGACAATAACCAATGGGAGCGAAGAAATTGGTGACAAGATTCGACACGTTTGTTTGTGCTAGCTAGTGCATCATTTGTTTCTTGCAAGTGAATAAATATTACGTGTTTGTTTGCGCTGTGAAGTGAAAGTGAACTACTTATCGTATCATCAAGATAGATAGGTATTTTTTTTAATGTGTATTTTTTTTAGTGTGTACCTAAATAAGAAGAGTTTACAAGAAAACTTTATATTATTTAAGACTAATATCCATGAGATCACAAGGTAAATTCTATTATATTACGCCGGTAATACGTTTTATTATATGAAAAATTATCGTTTTATGACGAAATTAGTTATTTTTCATAATATCTTATACATCCGCATCCGCATCTGCATCCGCGGATGTGAGCCTGCTAAACTCCGCATCCGCATCCGCATCCGCGGATATGAAAATATCGGCATCTGCAACATCCCTGGTTTAAACATAAGATAACATATTTTACTCACGTTATATTGTATGCAACAACGGCTGTGTGTATTTTGCAGGAAATCTCTATAGAGTTTAGAAATTAGATTGAATGAAAAAATGAAAAGACATGAATTGATTTTTGATAAAATAATTATGTACTCCTAAAAGATCGGAATATATCTTTCTTTTTTTAAAGAAAACCTACGCGCTTCGCTCTAATACAATAAAAAAAATAGTATATTTAAAATGATTGAATTAAGCAATATAAATGAAAACAGAAAAGAGAGTTTCTTTTTTTGTTAGTAGAAGGTATACGGTGAAACAGTTAATAAACATCGCTTATCAAAGGAAATCGCAATTACCTATATCACCGACAACCGCCATACTATAAATTGCAATCTCTACTAGGTACTTCGTTAGATTTACCCGTACTGTATTTATCAAGTTTAAAACACGACTTTCTTCCATTCCCACAATACTACTACAACGCGGCGGAAATGGCAGTATGAATACATTGGCGTTTTATAAAGCAAAGTTTACTTTAAGACGTGGAAAAACAACAACGTATTTTACATAGGCGATGCTGGCGTCTGTGTGTGCCAGGCGAGGCGTTACAAAGGCGCCATAAACCCCTAACTTTAGTGCTTCTAAAACCAGTTCCCTATGCTAATTGCTATCAGTCGGGTTCAAATCTCGATTAGGTGGCGTGCGATTGGTCGCGAGTTTGGCCCGTGACGTCATTTTGTTGGGATTTGGGATGCAGCATGGTTCGTGCCAATAATACTGTCTGGGTTTTTTAGGCTAGGCGTTACAGGTCAGACAATTTGAAATTCCCGAGGACCTTTTTTTGCGGATTAGACAAATTTATTCTTTAGATAAGTTCGGTTGTCGGATCATTATGTAAATTATGCACTAGAATAACTGGAAATGCTTTGAGAACTAGCGAATCACGTAAGTGCACTTCATGGGAACTACAAGAATATTTAATAATAAATGAAAGAACTGGTACTTAGCGCTACATATTTGTATTCCAATTAATAGGAATGTTCTTTCACTATTTCCAATGATTAAAAAGATTTGAAGAACTTGTTTTCAAGTTAGAATATCAATCAGTATGGTGATATCAAAATTTAAAATAAAGCTCGCTAATTGAGCGGAACTGGTAGATATCGAACTTTAGTTTCTCTATTTAGATATAGTATAAAGTATATAAGTTTATCTGAGCCTTTGGCACGATTTCGTGACCGTTAAATAATCGCAAATGGTTTGTATAAATGTCAAAAACGTTTCTTCGAATTGGATATTTGAGATAAAGTTTAATTTCAATAGCTAATAGTTTGTTTGTTATTTAGATTGAAAATGTGTGAATAGAATAATCTGTAACATAGGTAGGATGAAGGATCATCATTAATAGTAGGTACTCTACAGAAAATTTTAAATCCTACAAGGGACTTATTTCAAGTTCTCTCTAAATTGCTATAATAATAATCCTATGAACACATTTTTATATTTCAACGTATGTTGACAAAATGTATCAGCAGGGTGTTAATAAGTTGTACTAAGGATTGGTGTGATAAACAGCCAGGTATGTTCATTTTAGGTTTTTCGTGAAGGAATTCCTTTAATGTATCTTCGCACGGAATCTGTCCGCGTAGAGCCAAAACATACGGGATTTGTTTGGTTTGAACCATGTTTGAACTAACACAATGCCATACCAAGTTACCGAACCACAACTTCCTGTGGGTGTTGTACAACTGAAGACAACTAACCCAAATAGGCACCTGTATAGCAAACAAAATTGTATCAGCTGTCAAGCGTGGGGATAAAAGTCAAAATCGTTTATTCATTATAGGTTTTAAAATACACTCAGTGACGTCAAAAGTTTTGCTTTAATCAAGGCTGGCTCTCATATTACGTGCATATTACACTAATGGACAAATATAAAATCAATAATTTAATTAAAAAGGCGATGCGATATCAGTTTGATCAGAGTTGGCAGGTTTGCGCTATGTGTGCGCTGTTGTAGAGAAGAACTTGCCGAATAAATTCCACAGGACCGCGGTGACCGCGTATTTGGATATTTCTTCTCATTTTTAAATAATTTTCCGTACAATATTACTTATAGTTATAAGATCTGAAATATTTTACGTTCCTTGTGTCGTACTGGAGCGTCTTATATCCATGCCATCTTATCATCGAAATAATCATATAATTTATAGTAGGCCATTTAATGTACATAGTCTGTTTTATAAAATACTAGATTTCCGCCACGGCTCCGCCCGCGCCAACAGCTTTTCCCGTGTGTGTGACTAAGACATTTTCCTACGGTAAAAGGTATCCTAATTAATAATAATAACATAGACATTGGGGAATACCCAAGGTCTTTTCTATCCTTGCACCAAATTTCATGATAGTCGATTAAGTAGTTTTCGCGTGAAAGCAAACAAACTATAATAATATTAGTAGGACTTTTAAATATTTTTTATGGCAACACTTTCCTTGCTAGGAGAAAGCCTTAGTCCAGCAACAAATGGCCAATAACGAAAGAATAAATCTGCCTGCTACAAGGTGGATAGCGGGAATGATTAATTAATTATTTTTTTGCCATGTCAAAGTAATAATAAAACAAAAAATGCGTGGTTCACGCCAGAAGCAAATCAAATTGAACCTGTTGAATCGGCACGCAAACATGCTTTCACGAAATTAACAATGATTTACTAGGCTTACGTATGACGTAAACTACCAATGCACGCCGATGTTGACATTTGTCAAATTAGCACTTGAATAAACCACAGTAACTAACAAGCAAGCTTACACTTTTTTATTATTTAACATATTTTTATGGGTCTGCCCGCGGCTACGCCCCCGTTGTTTTTCGACTTTTCCGTAGTAATTTTTGACTATCCCAAGTCTCAACTTAAGAACTCTTTAATTTTCCGGAATTAAAATTATCTAAAAAGTTGACCGGAGATACGAGGTATCAGGTATCACCATGCAAAATTTCATTTAAATTGGTCTAAACTCTTAACAGTTTGGCAAATTAGCCCGTACAAACAGACAAACAGAGAAACAAAAAAACTGAAAAAATCTAGATGTGTTCTATATCACTTTTTACATATTATCCCCCTGAATCGGTTTTTTTTTCTATGTACAGATTTTCGACCCCGACAGTTTTATTATACCTACAGATACTGTAGATAATTTGTAATTATAGGCATCTAGGTTAATGTTCTCAGCTAATCTATCAGTTATATAGTCGCCTTTATAGTATGCCAGCTTTCCGCCTCGCAGTTACGCCCGTGTACTAATTTTCCGCGTGGGAATAAGATTTTTTCCCACGGTAAAACCTAACTTACGTCTTTTCCCGTCAGCCACATCTATCATAACAACATTTTTATCACGATATGCTCAGTCGTCAAACTGACTGTCTGACTATCTTTCACATTTCAATCAAAAACTTTAAAAACCGCAAATTCACATATAATGTTTACCTTATGAAGGCATATAATGTTTACCTTATGTACCTTATGTAGGCTACATAGAGCAAATACTCGTATGTACGAGTACCTATGTATAGTTTATGTTTTCTTACTTACGTATTTCCGTAACATGTCCCGAGCCCATTAATAAAACCTAACTTTTAACGAACGACACTACTGACCTATTTTAGGGGACTCTCCCTAAACTGCACGAGGAACAACAAATGCAAGGACACAACTCAATGTTGACAACGATAAGGTTGATTTTCCGGTAACATTTACTACGTTAGGGGACTTCAGGTAGTTGGTTGGTAAGGTGCTATACGCACCGATAAATACTGTTTGAATAGACAGAGCGTTCACCTTTCAGTTTTGTTCCATTTGAATATTTAGCAAGTGAATTTTTTGTTGATAGAAATCCATAATCTACAGCTGTCGTCGTTACCAACAAAATAAACTCAATTTTGATGTCTCCTAAAATCCGGCAGAAGTTTTTTGAGTTACGGTTGTTTGACAAATAACTCATATACCTACCTACTACGTTGTTTTCCTAAAATGCCTTTTAAATGTTTACTTTTGTCACACCTCTAAGGACGGTTAAGGCCGTTCCGTATATATGTGCTGTTTGCTATGATACGATACGAGTATTTAATATTATGAAGTAGAATTACAATCCTTTATTTTTCTAATATACATACATGCATGCTTGTGATTATTATATGAAGTTTCAGTCAAAACCTGTTTAACATTATATTTTATTTAATGTATAGTTAATATAACATTATTTGTGTAACATTTTAAGTATTTTTAGTATCTCTTTATAAGTAGGTATTTTGTGTAGTTTATTTATGTTAGTGCCACCGACCCGCGCCGTTTAATATTTTCGCAATTTCCTGTTTGATTGCCTGGAAGAAATTTCTACTTTAGCAATAAGGCCCCCTATTGAAATCGAACCGAAATATTTAAAACAAATTACACTTCGTTTTCAATATAACAATTCATCAATTTCCACTTCTTACTTATTTTATTTCGTTATAAGTAGTACTTAAAAGTAAATCTTCCAAAGTTTTAACGAGTAATGTAATGTAATGTAATGTGTACAAGTAATGTGACTAGAATTATAAAAATGTCTGAAAGGGAAAGCTCTGGAAAAAGTAGCACATTAGCATATCGCCTTTGTTGTAGTATTGATTTCCTCTACCCCATAAAGAAACACAGCCAACTCAAGAGCTGGAAACATGAAAAAAAGGACTATCAATTTGTGTTTAGTGGATAAATAAACACTAGAGTGAGAAGGATATACGAATATAACAAAAGCAAGTTACAGTAGCCAGCACTTACGGCTGGACATGTTAACCCTGAGATCACCCGTATTCCGTAGCGGTAGGAGTGAATTTCGTAGAGCGAATGACCAACCGCATGTGCTGGCTGTACTTGCAATGAAATTACGGCATGCTTACTGCTTATTATTAAATATGCCTTTTTATTATCATCTAGAGGCTACATTTACGTCTATTTTTCGACTGATTATTTCTATTCTTCATCGCCTTATCAAACGGTATTTCAATTTTCCAGCCAACCTGAACAAACATCATTATGTTTACTTTAGATATTTCATAATCATAACATACCTCTACACATTCACGGTTTAAGAATTTTATAACATTAATTCTTAATAAGTACGTGTCTTAATACAAAACAGACTTTGATGTTAGAGCAGATGAATGTACTAAAAATTTGTTCCAAGGACGACTATAGTACTTTATAATAATAGATTTTTCTAGTGGCTGAATTTCCATTCTCTGCGGAGGGTATTATTCATATTTTGTAATAATAACGCACTGCGCATAACAATTGATAAAGTATAAATGACAATAGGATCATCACGCGTAGGGATTTCGCCGTCATTCGCGTACCTACAAAACGCCATTGCAGTTTCATAAGCGAGCGCATATGGGTACAAATAGGTTTTGCTTATGTTCTGATCTGTCTGATGATGTTATATTACCTACTATTATAAATAAATGCCAAACAGAATTAGACTCTTTTAATTCTTAATTTTTTAGCGTAACTACAACAACTACTCGTCAAAACTGGACAAAGTGGTATTCTCGTTGTCTTAAATTCTGTAAAATTCTCACTGGGCTAGTATAGTCAATCGTTTCGGAGCACAATGTCAATAGAGCAAAATAAGAAGTGGGAGCAAATGGCCAAAAGAGCGGAATCCGTCTGTCTGTCTGTTTGCTTGTACACGTTAATTTCTGGAACTACTGGAAGGATAATCAAACTTTACAATAATATAGCTTAGACAACAGAATAAGACAAAGGCTACCTTAGAGTATAAATAGAAAAAAATCTGGGAGGGATAGAGTACGCCTAATCGAGTATGAACCGTAAGCACGGATATGAACAGTCCGAATATCTTTAGTATCAAATGGTCATCGGAACTGATTGTTTTTCCCGGTGAAAGTAAGTAATTTAATAGAAGAACATTTTAAAATGTGCAGTGATAAGTTGCGAACATGACTTGAGGAACAAATCCAAAAAGAAGAATGTTATTGATTTCACAGCTCATACAAAATCTGCCAAAATCTGCTTACGTTTGACATAAAGGCAGTGGAGCTTATTCTCTAAGTAGGCTACATTTTACCGCGGGAAAATACATCTTTAACCTGTGGTGGGCGGAAAGTTAGTTTAAAATGTGTGTATTTACTCACTGACTGGCTGGAATTTGGACACGTCTGAGCCACACTTCTCCCTGTTGTACAGCAACATCTTGCACACGCGCCATGGCCCGAAGTAGCCTTTATCGAAGTTCGGATTATCTACTGTGGACAACAATACTACATTAGTTAATATACAACTCCATTGAGCCTTTTTTTTTAATATAAAGCGCTATACTGTATCTTAGATAACAATTTATATGTACGGTTATGTACCCAAGTATATAGTGAAATAAATGTACGTATCAGCCCCCGTCACATGAAATGAAGTGCTATGATAAAAGTTTGTCGCACATTTAACTGTCAAAAAGTTGCGAGAATCCCGCCATATTGAAATATCCTCCAATAGGATATGAGAATACGCACGACAAAATTATGTCTGTCAAGCGTGGACCAGGCATATTAGAGGGGCTGATTTAACAAACAGACAGAAGTATTTTAATGTTATCTAAAATAGAGCATCACTAATTGCGTATTAGTTTTTCTTATATAATAACCAGCTCCCAAATATATTTTGCTAAAACTATTCGAAAATGATGAAAGTATGCAACATTATTAGACAAAAACTTGTCCTAACTTCTCTTTACAGATTTTTAAGAAAAATAAGTTTCATTATATGACGAAATACCACATGATACCTTAGTGTTGCATTATACTAAAGCTTAGTTCATAGTTCTCACCATAAAGGTTGAATTTTAGAACACAATAAATAATTAAACGACCTCTATCTAGATCAAATTTCAAACATTCTATCATTCACAAGATTATATTGTTCTTATTATAAAAAATATTGCAGAAGCTAAATTTAGTAAAGTCCTAAATAAGTCATATTAATTAACTGGACTTTTTCATTTTGCATTCTTTCATCATCATCGTTATAAATCATACAAACAAAATCTAACCATCCCAACCCAAAAGCATGTATGTAGAGAAGAAAAATGCATGAAACAATAGAATCCCACAGCAGACATTAGTACACCAGATTCACCAAAAAGAAACTAAAGGAGCAACCCACAGATGCGGGAAAGCGCGGGAAGCGGGACGGTATCTGAGTTTTTATGTAGCCTGTAAAACAGATTGCGTCCGCTTTTTATGGGAAAGGCTGCCAATAAACTCGCATATTGTCCCGCAACTCGCTTTTTCTCGCGTCTGAGGGTAGGTACGCCGTCTTTACATCACAATTGAGTTCTATAAATTATCAAGTGACTAGAATCTGCTTGGGATACATTAGGTTAGGTTTATGACTCTGCATGTAGCTAAAGAATAACAAACATGACAAGAGGAACACCATCACAACTAAAATGTGATAGAGTAGTATAGTAAATGGTGGTGGTTTTGGTCGTGATGGTCTTCCTCTTGTCATGTTTGTTATTCTTTAGCTACATGCGATGCGGTGTCATTTGGAAACGTTCGTGCGGAATCTGCGAGCTGATCCCAAAAACCGTGCAAGTTTTATTTACAAAAGACGTAATCCTGAGGTTAAAGGCCTGTGAGCACGACCGTGTCGTGATCGTGAGCTAAGTGCCTTTCAGGGATATTTAGAACTTCAAAATACGCTCTTTTGTAGTATTTACTTCACATGACGACAGAATTTCGAGAATAACCCATGCATTGTGCGAAACGTGCAAATTATCTTACAATGCAAATTATACATTACGAACCCTGAAAAAAAAAGGAATTCAAATTCCAGAAAGGGAGTCATGGTTGTCAATTTTATGATTTGCAAATTAATCATGTAAAGTTTTTGATGATCATTGAGCATTTTAAGTAAATTTTGGAAGATGAAAAGATCCTTGTCTTTGTTTCGGTAAACAAAGTATTATTTAATAATAAATTCATATAAACAATAAAAAATAATAATTAATTACTAAGAGCGATAAATACTGATATAATAATATTTTAAATATGATATGTTTTAAATTAAAGTAAATTAAATAAAAATACTATTTTCCATCAGACATTTTAATTAGTGTTCTTCTATTATCACCAACGTGCTTTTTAATTTAAAAAATATGTTTATCTAATCTTGTATATATGTCGTAGCCAAGTGGTTAAAATAGCCGTTCAATCAAACAGCTAGCCCTTTGACTGAACATCGCCATTCAATCACACGGCTGTACGTCGCATAGCCGACTTGTTGACTGCAACGTTCAACACTACAGCTTGACGACGCTTAGCCAAATGGTTAAATGGCAAATTAACTAGGGTGACCATTAGTTTAGCATGTGATTTGAAAAATAGGAAAACTATTTGTAATTTCTTGGGAGATTTTTCTTGGATTAAATTTAAGAACGGCTTAAGAGGTGACCAAAAGTTTGAACAAATTAGTAAACATGAAAAACAAATTAATAATCGTAATATTCTTTATTGTTGCATGTTGGGCAGAGCGATACAAAAAATTTAACAGCTTTTTTTGCTATATAAAACTGACTCTTAATATTATACACCATCTTGTCTCTGCCTCCATGTCCATAATCTTTATGAATAGTATTTAGCATGGTAAAATACTCTTTTCGGGGTACAATGCGTATCACAGGATCATCAGTACTCTTTCTTTTTAAAATAAGATATTCTTGACTGCCAGTTGTCATTAAATCGTATTTTGATATCCAATAATGAGACATAGAACTCCTGCATTCCGTGTTAGTCATGGACACCCTAGCGTTCTTTAATAACTTCAAATACCTTAGTGATACATATTTCATAATCCTGTGATTTCTCTTCGTAGGTATAACTTTTAAAATTTTAATTCACTCTTATCACTCGTATGTGCCTCCATAATTTCTGGCTCTTCAACACTAGTAACGTACCTATATTTACTAGAAAGTATCTTGTATATCTCTTCCGGAAAATATCTTGAAACAATAAAAAACACAGGTAAGTTGACGCCATATTGAAAACAAAACACACCTAGCGCCGTCGCGGTGGTAAGCTGAACTAATTCAATTAAAAGGCGGCTTTTGAGTCAGCTGTAATGTTGAACGTTTTGAGCGCCTCAAATATTCAATTAAGAAGCTAGACGTGTGATTGAATGGCGATGTTCAGTCAAAGGGCTAGCTGTTTGATTGAACGGCTATTTTAACCAGTTGGCTACGACATATATACAAGTGCATGTTTATTGCGGTGGTGTAAATATTATATGTTGAATGCAATTCAGAAGCTATATGTAGATACATAGCATTCAAATGTAAAGCGATTAGTTTCCTGTGTTCATTACTTCTTGTGAAACGACCTTCATACGTAGTGTAGTACGCCCATGCTTATAGATTGTATTACGCCATCTTCACAACTAGACAAACATCTTTTTACTAAGAGTACCGAACATACTCGAAGATTCTCAGTTGATTTATGTCAATATGCGACTGATACAATTGTGTTGTACTCCTCACCTGGTCACGCCATGGTTTGTTAAACTGTTAATACGTGAGTGTCAATACCTTTGCTACTATATGCTCTTTTAATTAAATAAATTATCTTCTATCTATACTATAATAAAACTGAAGAATCAGCGTGTCTGTATATTGTTTTTTTTTTCAAAAAACTGATTGTTGTCTGTCTGTTTGTACACATTAATTTCTGGAACCGTTTTTAGACCGATTTAAATCAAATTTTGCATGGGTGGTACCTTATATCCCCGGTCAACATGTTAGATACTTTTTACCACGGGAAATAATAATAGCCGTAGCCGTGGGCGGACAGCTAGTTATTCAATAAAATCGAACTCTACTCACACATAAGAGTGTGTCTTTTTTATACTAGTATAAAGTTGAATTTTGTTTAGAAAGATCGCACGTTTACCTACATAAGAATGAACATTAATGGTGTTGATCCAAGATGTTGTTTAAGCCAACCTGATCTATCAGTTGGTAAGCCGCCAATATCAATAGACTAACGAAGAAACGAATAAACCATGGATAAACCTGTCAAAGAAAACACTTGATGAATTGTTAATTCAGTTGTTTATACTGAATTTTACAACGGCAAACACATTAGTGCCACGTTGTTGAATAATGTTCGTATCATCTATAGTTGTCAAACAAAACACACCATAGTAATGATATAAACGTGGTTTTACCAATAGGTTCACGAAAAAGTATCAGTACTAAATAAAGGTCAGCACTAAACTAAAAATACGCGTTTAGGTGAAAAATGTTTTTCCTGCCACCGCATTGTGAGGTTATAGGTTACATGATACGTTTTGTTTCTAAATTCTATATCAATTAGTAAAACAAAAACTTCGAACAAAACTGGGAAATACGAATCAAATCACACACACCACACACCATTGTGAAGAGTTTAAAACAACCATTTATCCCGCTAACACAGACCGGCAAACCCACAAAATAGTTTTGTAAATCCAGCAAAAAGTTTGCATGCCGGAAAATCTATTGAAAGTATCCGATCATACAAAACATTTCCTTTGTGAAAGATGGCCTCAAGCACTGAAGGTCGCTAACAGCTCAGGAATCGTCACGACTTCCTGACTCCTTCCTAATTGAATTCATACGGCGCTGCGAATTGAAGAGCTAATTGTGAAACGAGGTTCAGCTTCGGCCTTTATCGCATTTGCATCGCCAACGATAATCTAGAGTTTGAGTCTCACAATACTTTCTGAATAATTCTTAGTACCACCCATGGAGTTAGCAAGTTATGCTAAGGCCGCCCTGCTGTAAACGATAATGCAAAGCGAGTGTAGAAATAATTAAATCTGATGAAAAAGAAGCTGCTTGCAATCGATATTATTTTATAAATTACTGTTATTTTTATCTTACTTTCGAATAACAGTTCTTTTAGATACCATATTAATTTATACGGACGCATAACACCAAAC
The DNA here is from genome assembly GCA_948473455.1 of Teleiodes luculella. NCBI lineage: Eukaryota > Metazoa > Arthropoda > Insecta > Lepidoptera > Gelechiidae > Teleiodes > Teleiodes luculella. Next base: position 6,813,663 of record OX419599.1, on the reverse strand, counting down.
GGAAAAATTGCAGATACGCAAAATGTCAGATAAGCAAAATACCAGTATTTTTTTGCCGCTCCGGAAAGTTATCTGATGTGCATGCGATGAACGGCAGAAAGAGGTAAGAAAACCTCGTAAAGGACAGCTTTTGACAATAAAAATCTTTTTTTTACAAATTGGGCAGAAAAACGCAGTATTTGCACTTATAAAATTTACGCATATTTGTTTTGAAGCTCTAAAGATAATCATATAATAAAATAACAAACAAACAACAGAATAATTATTTACCCATCATACTTTTTTTTCAGTAGATAGTTCTTTGTGTCTCCTGTAAAATTTTGTTGATAGCAAAACGTGATTTTCTTGGTAGGGTGATGATAAGTTACTTTGAACTAAAACATGGCGATGGACAGAAAACAATGTAAAATAAAAACATGCCCAGAGTAGATGACACCAGATTCTTCCTTTTTAAAGGTGCGGTAATCGCCCAACAATAAAGTCACGGAATTATCCAATTCACGGTTTTTTAAACGCTTTCCTCAAATTCCTTTCTTAGGTTTGTAAATAAAAAATAAGCATGATAATTCTCGTGATTCGCGAACGTTCTGTGCGTATTCTGTCCATTTTATGGTGCACCTAACAGGAAGGGCAATCATCACCATCATTAAAGGAATTAACCGCCTCAGATTGCCCAACAGTTCACGTTTGCACCTCATTGACAACTTAAAGTCATGACTCAGGAGTCATGCGTCAATTGAATGCAGTGATGTGACCGACTTTCAGAAAATATGCAGTCACCATTGTGTGGTTGCCGACTTAGCCACACGATTTCACCTCTTCGTGTTTCCTGAAATGTGAAGTTTGCGGTGATTGCAGATAAGAGTAGTAGGGAGAATACTTTTGCATTTAAATTTAATATGACATTAGTGTCTTGACTTGTGCAATTCACTCTATTAGGTACATTCTATTTTAAAATAGTTGATCTGGTTTGCACTTGAGTTATGAAGATTGACCTAAATACGTCTATAATCTGAAATTATATACTACGCAAAACTCTTATGAGTATACTCAGTACTGACTAAGAATATCAAAGCAGTTTTCAAAAGGAATGTTTTTATTTTCAAGAGGGGTATTCTCGTTTCACATTCGTAAATACCGTTCGACCTATGGGTCTCTCGGTGGGGCGTAATTGAGCCGATATCTACTGAACTTGAGTAACGACGATCTAATAAAAATATTATCTAAAATCTAATTAGGTATCATCTATTGTTAGGCATTGTCAGAACTTTCCCGACATAACAATTCACAAATTGAGATAGTAAGTGTATTTCCCACCATACCACTAATTTAATCAACAGCTATTAACTCAAAAACTACGTCCGTCTACCTACTTGTCTAGTCAACCACATACCATATACAAATAATTATAGCGATAGGAAAAGACCACGCCTCATTGATTTATTCACAAGGAATCGGACCGTGCAATATTGGAACTGAAATAATTACGTAATTGTAAGAAGACTAGGTTATAAAACTTAATATTATTATGATTTATGCATGTTTATGAACAAATCAAACAGGCAGCACATATTATTTTATAAGCACAGTTTTCCGCCGTGGCTTTGGCCATCAAATCAAATCAATTCAAATCAAAATGTACTTTATTGCACAAAATAAAAACAAGTACATTACAAACAAAACATTAGAAGGCAAGTGGCGGCCTTATAGCTCTAAGCGATTTCTTCCAAGCTACCAATGGGTGATAGTAGCAGGCGTTAAGAAGAAAAGGCCATCTTTCATTCTGCCATTTTGTATTGTAACCTATTTAGCCGATTAGGCATGAAGGCATAACAGGCTGACAGGCAGATACTTTTGCAATAAAATGAAATGGTTAGATTACTTAAAGATAACTATCTTTAGTAAGTTTTACAAGTCCGGAAAGCTTGATACTTACGTCAAATCAAGCGAAACCTTTTCCATAAGTTACGAGGATGGTGAAGACATTTCTAATTAAATATTTGAATGGTTTTAACTTGTTCGTGACTTCAAGACTGCAGTAGGTAACTGCACCGGCGCGATTGTAACAGTAACCATCGCATTGAACAATAACTCGTAAAGGGGCGATAAATTTTACGACTCTGCCAGTCTATGATAACCTAGATGTGGAGATCTGGGCTTTACGGACTGTAATACCTATAAAAAGCTTTGGTATCAAGATCACTATTGACTGAGTCGATTAAATTTTCTGAAAATTGAACAGATATGTGAAAACAGCAATGACTATTTACATTGCATTGGGGTGATGAAAATAAATTAGATAAAATGGATTTTTTTTTCCTTATAGCGAAAATATATTTTTGGCAGTATAATAGCACAAAATCGTAAGTAAATGAGTAATTATATTCTCTTCTTTAATTCCGTTTTGGAAGCTTACTTTTGCACGTTGAAATAACTCAGACTTTATAATATAACCAATCAATACATAGACAACATAATGTTTTTTCAACAAAGAAATTTATAAATTGCAAGCCACTTAATTTAGTCGTTCAAAATATGATCATTAGATGAAAATAATTTAATGTATAAAGAGCAAGCACTTTTTACTCACAAAAAATCGATAGAAGTAATTACTTTGCAGTGGGCGCTGGGCAGTGATGGATTTCAATGAAAGACTCAAATCTAAGGCCGTTTAAGCTTTAGTGTTCATTAACAAAAAACCAAATGCATTATTACTATTTAGCATTGATTAACAGCAACCAACCATCCTGACACTTCATTTAGCATCAATGTCATGGACAATGAAGAGACCGGAGAATAACAAAAAAAAGAGACAGAAGAAAAAACTTAGGACATTCGCGTTCCATTGGAGGTCGTTGGCAGTGGAAGTCGCTGAACCGTGGCCCGATCTGATCGGCTGGATTAGATCAGACGTGTAACTCGGTCACTGACAATGACATCACTATAGAACGGAATTTTGAGGCAAATCGCGGAAGTTGGACAGGTTATCATGGATACGCCTCCGCTACTTCTGAGAAGTATTGTTTTTAATTAAAAGTAAAAAAAAAACTTGTCTCCGAGAAGATAATTTACTCCAACACCAATTTCTCAAAAAAAATAAATTCTGCTTCTGCTATTAGCCCCAAAATTCCATTCTATGGGCATCACAATCTGATTAAATACAGTTGGTTATTTTATTCAGAGATATATAAACAAACTACGTAAATAATCGTTCCAGCTTTAACATCACAACATGAAACATAATATTTTGCACTTTAACTTTGATACTTCTAGCTTTAATAGCTAGTTGTAAATAGGTTATCCTTATCAGTTATGGCGGAAGAGAGCCTGGGGGCACTAAAACGTCAAGATGTTGAAAAACATAAATTTTGGGTATTACCTATTTAAATGCTAGGTACGATTATGTCAAATTAAAACAATTCTACTCCTATTTCCACTCAACGCGATCGATCATGTTTCAATTAATTTTAAAGTACGTTTTCTTATTTTTAAAGTGGCTTTAAATGTTTCCCTTTTAGTTATAAGGTTCAAAAACACAATCGAGAGATTAAGAAATTCATCTTTTACCTAACGAATAATTTGGTATAACGGAATGATGTAGAAAGTTTAGATGACCATCGAACGGCAATAAGTTAAATATAATTACAAAATAACATAAGCATGATTCGGCACTTTTACGCTCATAAAACGTATACACCGCTATTTACATTCCAAAACAAGGGCTTGACATTATCTAAATATTCGGTCCGAATCTGCAATGGGGTCAGATCGTGTCCATAGAAATGGCAACGTCATGATGGGCTTCGATACCCAATAGTTGGCAGTCTTGGCAGTGCCGTAGTATAGTACAGTTACTTATACACTATTGTAATTTGTACATAACAATTCAATAGAAAAGCAAGATTGAGGCGTTTATGGAGCGCTTGGCTTCAGTTCAGATTGAAGAGATAGGAGGACATACCAAACAATTGGCGATTAAGAAGCGTGGTATTGAACGAACACTGGTGTTGGTGTTCTTCAATAACAAACTAACAAGGCAAGTATCTAGCACAATACGTTTTTTTTTAGAAATGTTTAAAATACAAGCACAAACAAAAGTAGCGTGATGTAAGATGTTTTGGGAGTGTATTTTAAATTGAATAGGTAGTATTCAGATGGATATCGATAGAACACAGCCGAGGTTTAAAGTTCAGCCACCGCACCGTAAAAAAGTTAACATAATTAGGTGACAACTTTTAAGCGGAGAAGACAAACAATTTATACTATACAACAATGAAACAGTTTATCACAAGCTACAATACAAGGTAATAAAATCAGCAAATAAATTTATAATTTGGATAAAGCCCAATCAGAAAAATAAAAACCTCGCCATATTGCGGAATTTCAAAGGAACTAATTCTATAATGAAAATTATTGCCTTAGACATAAAAGCACACGTGGCGCCCCCAAAGCAGGTTTTTCATTTTTCTGGTCATGTCTGTATTTAAAATAATTTACTCTATACAGCGACAAAACCTAGTTTGGGGCAATTTTTGCTAATTCACCTACAATCAAAGTGAAATGTGACGTCACGTTTTCGCATTTACCGATAATTTTCCATAAAAAATATTGTATTGGCATTTCATAAAAAGAAGCTAAACTACTAACTAGCAATTACATACATGTTTTGCACTATGTTTATAAAGGGTGAAATTCATCGGAGTGCTAAAAGAGTCATCGGAAACTTGGAAACTTGATAGTACGTACTTCCGGTAGGACTTGAAGCCGTACCCTACAGGGGAACCGTTTTCTGGAAGTAATTCGGGACGCAAGCATGTACATATTTTATTTACTTATTTTTTCACTGTTAGGCCAGTGGATATTAACATTAAATTCGCAAAGCACGATGTAGTGCTGCATTTTTGGTATGTTGTTTGGATCAGTTAGGGTGATGTAAATCCCAATTTGCAACTTCGAAAAAGTTGTGCTCGCTGCGCACCACGTGATAAACTGCGAAAATTTTGGACTTTTTTCACTTTTTGCTCTAAAAGTCATAAATCATGCGTTTCCGACAAGAAACATTCACTACATAAATGAAGCTAATTAAATTTGCAACAATTTAAGCCTAATTGCAGCTCTCTAAACCTTATAACGACTAAGCTGTGGCCTTTCAAAGATAGTCAGTTTTTCCCGAAATATTGAAATTTTTAGTTTTGCTCCCGATTGAAGCAAAATATAGGCAAAACCGCTCGTTCTATGAGAAGGTCGTAAAATAAAGTTGTAGAAAATTTAATTTTCTTTTGTTAGAGCACAACACAATCACTCACAATCTGCATATCAAAACATAAGCTGGGAGTATCTCCACGCGGTGAAGGCGGTAACAGTGTAAACTGGCTAAAACTCCCATCAACTAAACAAATGCAATGCCTTCGGGCTTATGTTTTGGTTTTGATTTTCGCACAAGATAGTGATTGGAAGTAGCCTACCCGGTAACGCAGGAGAGCAGCCAAAAAACTATTATCTTCTTAACGCGAACGAAGTCAGGCTAAATAGTCATAAAAATGTCGGTTCCACCGGGAGTCTGCTTTGTGTGTCGGCTGGCACTCAAGGAAGGTGACAGTACAGTGGTAATTGTAAAAAAATGTGGCATCCAAACTATAATTAACTCGAGTGTGGAGCGTGGCCTCCAAGAGGATGAACTTTTTTTGAAAAAGCTAGACGAAGTCAGTGTTCACGATGCTTGCAGAAAGAGATTCACCGCTCGGCATAATATTGACGCATGTGCTCGTCGTGGAGGCGATCAAATTCCACAATCCCGCCCATCAACCTCTAGAACATCGGGCCCTATGAATCTTCGGAGCATTTGTTTCCTTTGTGCGGAGGAAATCACTGAGGAGTTTCTCCAGCTCCAAACCAAACTTCCCAAATCACGCAGAAATGAGGTGTTCAAAGTAGAATCAATGACAATTAGGGAATCAATGCTCGATGCAGCCAGTCGTCGAGGTGATACATGGGGACGGCAAGTCATTGATCGTCTTACAGCTACTTTTGACCTCGTTGCATCTGATGCCAGGTACCATAAGTTATGCCAAAAAAAGTACATTTAATTTGCGTATAATCTTTTTTCCTACTTTCCCAAATTTTGTACTTTTGTTAATTACCTATCCTGCAAATGAAAAAGTATCCTTTTTATGATTTTATATGCCCTCAGTTTCAATTCTTTAAAAATCTGTTTCTACCTTCTTTTTGTTTTTCAGATATTGTGAGTGAACTATTTGTCTCACAGACTTTGTTCTATGCTCTAATGAAAGAAAATTAAATGCACTACAAATTTATTATACGACCTTCTCATCGAACGAGCGGTTTTTGCCAATATTTTGCTTCAAACGGGAGCAAAACTAAAAATTTCAATATTTCGGGAAAAACTGACTATCTTTGAAAGGCCACAGCTTAGTCGTTATAAGGTTTAGAGAGCTGCAATTAGGCTTAAATTGTTGCAAATTTAATTAGCTTCATTTATGTAGTGAATGTTACTTGTCGGAAACGCATGATTTATGACTTTTAGAGCAAAAAGTGAAAAAAGTCCAAAATTTTCGCAGTTTATCACGTGGTGCGCAGCGAGCACAACTTTTTCGAAGTTGCAAATTGGGATTTACATCACCCTAACTGATCCAAACAACATACCAAAAATGCAGCACTACATCGTGCTTTGCGAATTTAGGGTTTTTTAGTGTCGATTTCTACTGGCCTATGTATGCTTGTATCGTATCGAATTTCACGCGAGCTTACGGAGTGGAAGATTCATACCCGTAGTAAACCTTCTTCTTAAACCGTATTACTACTGACAGGAAACAAATTTAGTCACTCAGCATAAATAATAACAGAAATAATGCAAGAAGTATTACTAATTCGCGAACGCCCAGGAATATAATGATTAACACAAATTATAAGCAATTTTTTAGGGTTCCGTAGCCAAATGGCAAAAAACGGAACCCTTATAGATTCGTCATGTCTGTCTGTCCGTCCGTATGTCACAGCCACTTTTTTCCGAAACTATAAGACCTATACTCGTACTGTTGAAACTTGGTAAGTAGATGTATTCTGTGAACCGCATTAAGATTTTCACACAAAAATAGAAGAAAATAAAAACTAAATTTTGACGAATTTTGATTACTTGAAAACTAAAAAAAAAATTTTTTTCATCAAACCCATACCCTATCTATGGATAGGTCTTCAAAAATGATACTAGGTTTCTAATATATATTTTTTCTTAACTTAATAAGTTAAGAGAAACTTCTAAAATAAGAGAATGATAAAACTAAAAAATATATAATGATGTACATTACCATGCAAACTTCCACCGATAATTGGTTTGAACGAGATCTAGATAGTTTTTTTTTTATGACGTCGTAAATCGCAAACCGCACACTACTATAAAAACATCGATCAAAGTTACAACAAAATACAAGAACTTTTATATTTTGTTACTTGCTGCTACGGAACCCTTCATGGGCGAGTCCGACTTGCATTTGTCCGCTTTTTTTCCCCTATATAATAAATTATATTACAGTTATGTAGTGAATGAAATGAAATTATTATTTGTATAATGAAGTTGACTGATGTTTTTAAGTACTAGTTCTGTGACAAAACAATAAGTTTTAACCAGCTCTCACTTCTTTTAGTCGTATAAACTTTAGTAAAAACAGTAAAGATGAGTCCAAACGAGCGTAATTTTTGAGTCGTGTCGTGAGTCGTTTATTTTCGGTCGCGAAATTTCTGTTTCATACAAAATACGTTACTCATTTTGAGTCGCCGTGGTGTGATAGAAACAGGGGTTTTGTATGAAACCGAATGTAGCAGAAATTGCGCGACTCACAAAATCTCAGCCTAAATTGAACAGGAATTAATGTGACCTTTTTATATTGCCTCAATTTTTTTTTGTTTTCTGTTTTTATTTATTTAATTATTTTTAGACTGAAACACTAGAAAATAATATTACACTGAAGGCTCGAGCCTTTGTTCAGTCGTGGACGTATTTCTGTTGAAATGATGATGATGTTGAGACTAAAAAGGTAGGAGTGCTTATTATTATTGATTACCGTGGAAATAATGTACTTTTCCACGGTAAACAGTAGCTATGTTCAGCTCCTTCCTGATGATGTTGTCTATTACCCTACCAATTTATATAGTTATCCGTTCATCCGTTTAGATGAAAAAGCATAAGACTCACACAAACAGTGTTTCTCATAGTGTTTATAATATAAATTTATTAGATACACGATTTACAGAAGTGTATTAGTGACATTTATTATCAAGTTCATTTTACGAGTATGAGATCTTTTTTATCTTTTTATGAATGTTATGTATGATGAACCTGCGTTTTATTAGCCTCTTACATTTGATGATATCATTATTGTGGCATCTTCAGGTATCAACAGTGTAGATACTGCAATATTTATTAAGAACGATGTCATTAGTATAATAAAAACGTTAGGCGATCGAATGCCTATCATATAAAAAAGTTCATTGCCATTTGTCTCATACAAAAAAATCATACCATCCATGGACGAAACATTCGCTGTGGCGCATCTCCCACAAGTTTTGTCACAAAGGTCTAGGGGCAATGACCCGTTTGGCAGCGAGACTTATTTTTAAATGCATTGTGGGTGCCGGGGACAGGTAAAACATCGTATACAGCAATGCCTTTGCAAATAAGAACCGAAATGTTATTGCCAAGTAAATAAGTGGGCAATCAGCGGAGTTAACGTCTGTAAGATGACGTGTATCATTACAATAAATTGCTGTAACGCCCAGTCAAAAAAAATCTATTGTAAGTTTGTAAAACTGTCGTTTTCGTTTTGTTTCTTGTTTTGTTGTAGTGACGGATGGTGCAATAATAATATTTATAATTATTAATAGTTTTTCGCCAAGCAGCTTTTTTATTTGATGACCTATGCTTGTGGCGAAAAGGTACGACCAATCAAGCTTCACAGGACTTGTTTGGCATTTATCCCTTAGGAATGAAATATTTTCCCGGGGTAAAATGTTACCTAATCCTAACAATATTGCTACCTGATTATAAAATCGGCTGTGGTTTTTGAACCTATTCGTTTCAATATTTATAGTTAGATTAGTTTAGACGACCATTAAGATACTTTCTTTGTAGCATATAAATATAGATATTTTTGTAAAAAGAAACCTACTAACGTGACATAATTATTGTAGTCAAAATAATCGTCGATATCGTGCAAGAATTTCAACAGTACCAAGATATTGGACCAACAATGTTGTTTATTAAAGAGACAGGAAAAGCAACAAAGCAAATAAAACAAAAACCATCTTCACGAGACAATGAGCCTGTACTCTTAAAACAGTTTAATCTGAGGCAAGGGAGTTAGAAAGGCAAAGGTAACAGTATCCATGTGTAGCGGTTTGGCCTACTTCGTCTCGTCGCGTCTGGTAACTCTTGGTAGGGAGTGCTACATCCGTCCAATCGGGTCCGGTTTTTTGTACACCATAAGTATAGGTATACATGTTTTATTATATAGTGTTATGGTAGTGATTAACTCGCGTTCGTGTGCCAGGTCCTATAATTGCAGTAAGGTTGCACAATGTAGTTTTATTTGGCGGAACAAAGTGAGGTCTACTAGAACGCAGTCGGCAAAGTTTATCGATATGAGTTCGCTACTTGTATCAAATGAACATTTAAGTTCAGCTTGGTTTAATTTAAGTTTGAGTTTCTAAAATTTCAACTTAAATAACAACTCTACGAAAACCACAACCAAGGGATGAGCGCTGAAATGTAGAAGATAGAGGTGGTTGGTATGGAATGCCTACTACCATTACTATATCAGACCTTTTCACACACACTTTATAATAATTGTCAAAGTTTGGAGGTTGATTACTCAATTACGCATAAATAGCTAAACGGATTGAATAAAACTATGCATGTAATTCACTTTTTACCTAGATTGATTGAACACAAGATACTTTTTATTTCGAAAAATTCGACGATCATGCACGCAGGCGAAGCCGCAGGGCGAACAAAAGATACGTGCACATTTAGACGCTTCTTTTCCTTTAATTTTTATTTTAGGAACCACATATCGACGGTTAAGTACCAAACACTGCTATCTACAAAACAAAACGTTAACTTTACAGTTACAGGAGGTAAACGAACATAGGTTCGTTCAAATAATAGTATTTTATTAGAAAAACAATATGTTACAACATGTAATGCATGCTATTTTGGTACACTTATATTGTTTTTCTATGTCAAATAATAAGTTTTTTTTGCTCTCCTGTAGAGTTGACGTTTTGTAGATAGCAGTGTTTAGTACTTAACCGTCGATATTATAGATTTGATGTAGGAATAATCCGACCGCAATAGGATAAACGTATAAATCAAGCTTCATTCTATGACGAAAGTTCAAATGGCGAAAGAATAACTCTGGCATGAATGAGTAATAAAAATAACTGATGAGTAAAATGGAAATTTCTAACATGACCCAATTTTAAAACAAAAATGTTACAAAATCTGACTGGGGTCGGCATAGTTCCCCATAAACGTGCGTACCTTTACAAATTACGTATATTCTCAAAGGATTCACATAGCGTACACTACTTCATCTATAATAAATACATTTACCCATAAAACCTAACCATATTAGTCAGTTTGTCTACAATGCCTAACTAAGCTATAAAAATAGGAATCACTAATTATCTAATACCTTGAGTGTAAAGGGAAAAGAGAGTAATATTATAATTGAGCAAAGATTTGTTAATTGCTATATTCATTAATGGAAAATTGCATAAAACTTTGATGATTCATCAATATATCGAGTTGATATCCATATGCCAATAACCAACTTTTGATTACCTATGTATTTTGTTACTATGAAAGTAGGATTTATATACATGCACATTTTTCATTTAAGTAAGTTTTAAATTAGCTACATACCATCACCATGTTATTTTCTTTTTCTGATTTATAAGGGCTATAATAAATTTTACTGCAATAGAATACATAGATATCTTTTAGACTCCCTTAGAATTTGTTTTGTTTATTTTTTAATATTGCAGTAAATATTAATATTATGTTTAATACTCAGAAAGCCGATGGAAGCAAGCAGCAAAGGACGAATGGTTTTGAAAACTTCTGAGGGAGTTATTCGCCTCGCTGTAAACTTCTTACAGCTGAAATACTGATGAAAGTATTTAATAAAAAATATAGCCCTTATGTTTTAGGTTAAGTAACTTCTAATTCCCGTAACCATGCCAATTTTTCATAGGGTACTTACAACGAAAGGACTGCAGCGAATACTCTATGTCAGTGTTATCTGTAAGAATTAGTGTAACCGTTTTGATACAATCTAAGTGCTCAAGCCAATTTCATCCTAAAATGTGATAACTAGGATTTAAAGTGGTTTAAAAATAATTCATAAAGGGAATAACATCAATACAAACAAAATGGATTTTAGGATTGTGATGGGCCTCTATTGATATTAGAGTAGAGGTATTTACATAAAAGTGGAGGTTTAATTCACTGTACATTTCCACTTATTATTTATTACAAATATTTTATTATAAAACAATCAATATGACTTTTTTAAAATTATATCTAGTATGTATGTATTTAAATTTAATTCTAGCCAGTATGTGTTAGAATTAGTGATTTTATAGATTAAAAGAAATAAGAATTTTCATACATCACCAGTTATAATTTTTGGAGAAATTAAGATTTAAGAAGAGAAATAAATTTCCAAAAAAGTGGATAAAGTGCAGTTCCTTGAAATTTTGTGAATTTCTAAACAGATTGTCAAATAAGGACTAGATTTATGAGATAAATAAAATATTTTAAATGAGAAGAAAAATACAAATAAAAGAAATTAAAGTTGAATAGACATTACTCTTAGACTCAAAAAAGAAAAAAATTTAGATGTGCTTTTAAGATGCTTTCATAATAAATATACGAACCACTATAAAAGTAGCCCCAAGTAGGTAGACCGACAGCAATGGCACCGACTATGAAACATATAAAGCCAAATATGGCCACAGCTAAAGAATATAGAGCCTTCCCAGCCGCCATGGCTGCATGTTCAGCCGGTATCAAATTTAGCACACATCAGCTGTGCACTCGGTGATGTTTAGGGTGTTGGGCCGATGATGACATCTGAAATAGATGATTTTTATTTATTTATTATTGCCTCGTACACTCAGATACTTACAAATCAATAGAATAAAAAGGAATAGAAAATTATTTAAATCACTGAGTAAGTTTGTAGTAATGTCATTTGTTTCTCCAAATCACGTATTATATTTCTTTATGATTCTAACAACCCTTGCCTACGTTCAACCAGCCACTTAATTAAATAGATGATGGTGCAAGTTTAATTTTTCACCAATTGTGTACAGTACAGTAGGTACAGTACAAACGGCAAACCAGTGCATGTGGCTGGACACTTTGATCTTGAGACAGACTTCAGTTATTCCATAGCAGATGGGACAAATCTGATATAGGTACAAGAGTGTACAGTAGTTTATCAGTACAAGTACACAGGTGCAGAAATGTGTAACAGGTAGAATTTGATAGGAAAACCAATAAGAAAAACTAGTTTATGGGTTTGTCTAATATAAATCTGACCAAAACATTTTCATATAGGCTTGAATTTACAGCACAGAAGTAATAATTAACTACCCTGCCTGATTACATACAGTTGTGGTTAGGCCGTTTACTTACGTTGCAAATTTGAATGAGAATATTTTGTCACGTTGTTTGCAGCCTTATCACTAATGCATAAGTTTTAGAATTTATGAATTTATAACATTGAACACTTCTTCAAACACGGGCGAAACACTTCAAAATGAAACACCTGTTTTCACGTCAATGCACATACGTTCATCATCAGCATCACTATTCAAATTTCGAAATCGCAACTTGCGAATTTGATGTACATTTTAGATGACTTTTATTAGGTATTAATGAACTGAAGGTTAAAAAAGAAAGTACACTATGAGGAACTGTTAATAAAATACCGCTCAAATATGCAACAGTGCAATAATGGAAAAGAAAACAGCGCTCACTCACTACTCACTATCTCGCGCGCGATACGACGTCAACGTCCGACGTCGACCGACTGAGTGACTGACTGACACTCGACGAGAGAGTGAGTGTTTTTTTTTTTTTTTTTGTTTCTTTCTCCTTTATGGGAAAGGCAAAGGGATCTAAGCCCATACAGCCTAGTCTTTAGTAGTTTCTTGCATTATCCAAGTTTAATTTCTTCATCTTCAGTCATTATTTCTTCAGTTTCATTTCGTCGTTTTTAGTCATTTCTTGCATCTATGTTAAACTTCTTCAGTAGTTTCATTTCTTGCATTGGAATGCAAGGGTGGTTCTTACATTCCAATGATACTGAAGTTTAACGCGGGGTATCAAACCAAAACAGCTAACCACTCATTATTTCTCACTTTCATTGAATAGTTCTTCTTTAACGGCACATTATCGCACTAATTTCACCATATTAACACCACAATTACCATGAAAAACTAATTTTAAAAAGGACGAAACAATGAACCCGCCATTTCCTCTCGATTCCCGCGTAAAACTCTCGTGAGTGAGTGGAGTGACAGTTCTTGTCCTTTGTTCTTTTATTACAATCACGCCGTGTGGCCCTTTGTTAATTAATTAATTAGCCTAATTAGTCCTTCAGTGACGCAAAAAACATTTCTTATTTTCATATCTAAACCATAAGTGACGCTACTTTGTAAGAATGATTGGCATTTGAAGCTGGTACACACGAAATGACGCTTGAAATTTTGGATGCTGGAAAAATAAAAAACTAGGCTAATAAAGTTAAATTTGACTGTAATGTTGCACAGTGACGCAGCAATAAATTATATCTAGCACTTGAACAACATACAAAACACAAAGGATTTCATGAAATTCTTTTTTAAACATGATCCACACAGAATCCTGTGGATCAGTTTTCATTTGTCAATATTTCGACAAATATACCATTTGGAGACAGATTAACTATACTAGCACCGTCACGTATGATACGTGACGGGACCCAACATTTGAAATCCACTCTCGTAACAACATATAATTAGAAAAAGCAGAAACAAGATTTCGAACCGTCATTCCGTGTGGCCCATGTTTGATACCGTCACATTAGCTGAATTTTGCCTTAATTAGGTTGTAAAGCTATTCATAGCAAAGAGAACTTCCGTCACTGAGGTTCTAGATTTATCTGAAACCAATCGGTGCAGTATTTACGATATAATTCGAAATTAAAATTTGTATGAAATCTTTAAGATAGGGTGACAACAATGTACGTAAAATTGTGGATAGAAAGGTTTTCTTGACATAATAACTGTACTTAGTCAGTTAATTAGTTTTACAGCTTTGTTTTTTATCAAATTCATGGTAATACCGATTTATTTCTAGTTAAACAATTCTAATAGGAATTTATAAAGGCCGACTAAAAAAATAAAAAAAAGCACTGTGGTGAAAATTCCATTAAACTAATTTAATAATAGAAATGGTTGAGAAATGGTCGCCCGCCCCCATCGCAGGCCTTTTTTTTCTGGTCAAGGCTTTTATATTTAAGTAAAGATTTAAGTTTTACAATGAAAATAATAATAGAGCAGGTTATTATTTATTTTGGCAGCGTTACTTTATCTGAAACCAAACAACAGACTTTTTGTATTTCTATATATTTAACGTTTTTATGCCTATATGCTAGTTTTTTTTAATATTTTTATTTTTTGGTTGATCTAGCTAGAGAGGTGGGAGAAAGGCGCGCTTCAGTTGATCTTTGATCTATGGTTTATTAGCTGAAATTATTATTTATTTTTTGTGAATCATCCTGGCAACATTAACGTACGTATCCATCAAAAAATAATATCTGTCATATCAATTTGTATTGACCAGACAAACAAAAATCTAAAAAGTTATTGATAAACACTCTCTCACAAAATATTAGTAAAGTTTGGAACATCTATGTAAGTAAAACAAATGATTAATAGTAGTAATTAGTAAGCAGTAGGTAGTAGTAATTTACTTTCTAATAATTTGTTTTGGTCAGTTCTTTTTCAAAGGCGAATATCAACCAAATTTATAAAACAGTAGCAATCTATGTTTTTGTAAAATTAATCTAGTATCAAAAAACAGTAGCAGTCTGTATTTTTGTAAAATTAATCTACCTAATTGTTTACTTGCAGGTAGTGAAGTAGGTATATTTTGAGAGCATAATATAACGTTCAATACAATAAAATTACTAAACATTGGATGTTCAGGCAAGAACTCTTTAGGTAACTGGTTATTCTCTGTGAGTATGTTTAATTTTCCACGACGATCGGTCCTGGAGGCTTTTGTCCAGCAGTGGACGTCTTTCGGCTGAAATGATGATGTTTAATTCTCTGTACTGTGATTGATAATCATTGTTATACATCACTCAGACCCATGAATAGGTACTTAACTTACCTGGTGTATTATTTTAATATTCGTGCCAAAATAGTGTTACCAAACCGAGTTTCATCAATATCAGTCAATAAACAAAAAAGTTGGCTACCATCTTGGATTTTTATCATTTTTACCATAACATTCTAATTTCCTTGCCGAAATAGTTTTACAAACTGAGTTTTATCAATATCTGTCCCTAAACAAACAAGTTAACCGCTTTCTTGGATTTTTGACAATTTTGACATAGCATTCGGTATTTCTAGCCAAAATAGTGTAACAAACCAAGCTTCATCAAAATCAGTCCATAAACATAAAAAAATATATACATGTGGCGCCCCCAGAGCAAGATTTTTATTTTAGACTTGTCAAAAAGTCAAAAAGTTTTTTTATAAATCACTTTTCGAGATCAAATTCTAATAAAGTTATTAAGCTTTGCTCAAACCAAGGCCGCTCTAATTAATTAATTTAATTAATTATTTTTATGAAATAACATGTCCGCAAAAGGACGACTTCGTTGTCACCCTAGCTCATTTCCATACAAAGTTTAATTTCGAATTATATCGTAAATACTGCACCGATTGGTTTCAGATAAATCTAGAACCTCAGTGACGGAAGTTCTCTTTGCTATGAATAGCTTTACAACCTAATTAAGGCAAAATTCAGCTAATGTGACGGTATCAAACATGGGCCACACGGAATGACGGTTCGAAATCTTGTTTCTGCTTTTTCTAATTATATGTTGTTACGAGAGTGGATTTCAAATGTTGGGTCCCGTCACGTATCATACGTGACGGTGCTAGTATAGTTAATCTGTCTCCAAATGGTATATTTGTCGAAATATTGACAAATGAAAACTGATCCACAGGATTCTGTGTGGATCATGTTTAAAAAAGAATTTCATGAAATCCTTTGTGTTTTGTATGTTGTTCAAGTGCTAGATATTATTTATTGCTGCGTCACTGTGCAACATTACAGTCAAATTTAACTTTATTAGCCTAGTTTTTTATTTTTCCAGCATCCAAAATTTCAAGCGTCATTTCGTGTGTACCAGCTTCAAATGCCAATCATTCTTACAAAGTAGCGTCACTTATGGTTTAGATATGAAAATAAGAAATGTTTTTTGCGTCACTGAAGGACTAATTAGGCTAATTAATTAATTAACAAAGGGCCACACGGCGTGATTGTAATGTTCTTTTATCCAGGCAAGGAAAGGCAAAGGGTTCGAAGTCCATATAGCCTAGTCTACAGTAATCTTCAACGTCTTTCTATAGTAGCTCCTCCTCTGTATTCTGTGATAGTAGTTTAATTTCTTGTCTGTCCCCCCCCTTTCACGTCACGTCTGCACGTCACGTTCACGTCACACACGGGATCTTTCAAGGATTATATTTATATTCTGTGCCCGTACCCAGAGCTATTAACATTTAAAAACTGGCACAAAGACAACTAGTGCCATAAGCAGAAAAACAATGAACCGGTCGCAAACCGGTCGTCGTCGATGGAACCGGTACAAGTGCGAGTTGAACTCGCCTGGAGAGGGTTCCGTACAGACAAAGTTATTTCATCAACAGCAGAAACAACTGGACTTAATGTGAATGAAGCGAAGGAAGTGGTCTCTGCCTACCCCTCCGGGAAAGAGGCGTGTCTTTATGAATGTATGTATGAAGGCAACTATTGAGCGATAAATTAGGTTTTTAAAAAAGTTTTCAAACTATACCGTGTGACACATAATGTTCGCGACGAAACACAGAAATGTATCCGAACATGGACGTCGCATTAAAACCGACCGATTGAACACCGTAAATGTATCCGAACGTCGCGACCGCTGATTGTTGGCAACCCATCGATCACGCTATTGGTAGAAACGTCAAGAAAGTTCGATAACAGCCAATCGTTCGAGACGTCAAGCAAGCTCTCCGGAAGCTAGAGAGAGACCGACAGACTATGTGACAAGGAACGACGTATGAACATGAATGGCGAACTTTCCGGAAATAGAGACCGACCGACTATGAGCGACATACGCCGTGAATAGCGAACTTTCCGGAAGTAGACGAGATGACTGTGCGAAAGGGATCGATATATCGCCCAGAACTGTCATCAGACTTCGAGAATGAATGGCGGTCTGGAAGTTTCCGCGGGAATTAGTATTTAAACCGGCCGCATCCCGCAACCAAGTCAGTTCCAAAAGTCAGTTCAGTCAGTTCAGCCGAGCTAATCGGAGCGATCGAAACTGAAGAGAAGAAACAACCGACTACAATAATTAACCGCGAGTACAGTGCAATAGTGTTAGTGATAATAGTGAGCCGTGTGAAATCGAATACCTACCGTTTTGAAAGTGCCGCGTTATTCTAACCTGTCACCGTAGTGCTGTACCCATATTGTAGTAATTTCTTACCGACCGTAGTGTTGTACCGTTACTATCGATTTTTGTCAATAGTGTTGTTCCACCGTGATCGAACTAGTTATTACAGTCCACTTTTTGTACCGATTTTTACCGAATAAATTATACTGTCTGTTTCGAGAACCAACCGTTTTATTATTTTGTGTACGCATTGGGTAGTCCGGGGGTTTGTGCCAAGCACCCACTATCCAGTACATAGTGGTCCTTCGAGCCGGATTTGAATCAGTGACAGTATCCAGTACATAGTGGTCCTTCGAGCCGGATCTCGACGGACAGTGAACCGTGTAAATAAAAGTGAATTAATAGTGACTGTTACCAAGTGTACGTAAAGCGAACTATTGACATTCCTCGTAGTGTTGCCAGAGTGTACAGACAAAATTAACCGATTGACTGTAAATAAACTCTGAATAATTTAGTGCAACCGAGTAAATAGTGTACCGTGAAATCGTGTCGAAAATGCCGATCACAAGGTCGAAAACGGGGAGAGATCACCAGGAGATAATCCAAGACCTGGATTATCTGACGCAACAGAGCACCGACGACCTGCCGACGGGTGGAGTGGCTTTAACCGACCAGCCGCTTCCAGGACCAGCACTCCGGACCCGGGCTCAAGAAGAGGACCGTGCAGAAGTGATGTCCCGAAGATCCGGAGCAAGTAAGGCATCGCAACGAGAGAAGCGCCTCGCAGCAACCATGGAGAAGCTTGCGAGAATCAAGCTGGAGAATGCGAGAAAGATGGCCGAAGATAACAAGCGGATCGCCGAAGATAACAAGCGAATTGCTGAAGCCGAAATAGAACTGGTCCAAGCCGAAATTCGTCGCATAGAAACCGAAGACGACGATGACGAAGATGAAGATGCCGCATCCGTCAACGAACAACCGAGGACTCGACAGTGGGTTGACGCCCATTCGCGAGTCCAGCCATGCGACTCCATGGAAGACATGTACCAAGAATACCGAACAACCGTGGATCGCAACACCGCTGATGCTCAGCCGTATGCCGCTCAGCCGAAGACCGTCCAGCCTCGACCGAAAACCGAAAAACCGAGGATGAGAAAACCGATGGACGAAGACCGCGTTGGCTTGACTGAACTCGCCGAAGCTATCGCACTCGCAGCACGCTCCGCTCAACCGCCTGCAGTTCCACTATACCTGGCGGAACTGCCCTTCTTCAACGGGGCGTATCAAGACTGGCTCGCCTACCGTGCTGCCTACTATGAAACCGAGGGTCACTTCACCGAAGTCGAGAATATCGCAAGACTGCGTCGATCCCTGAAAGGCAGAGCACATGAAGCCGTCAACCGTCTGCTCATCGTGAATGGAAAACCGGGGGAAATCATGAAGATCCTTGAAACCAGATTCGGGAGACCGGACGCAATCGCCCTCGCCGAGTTAGAAGCTCTTCGAGAACTACCGAGCCTCACCAATGCTCCGCAAGACGTGTGCCTATTCTCATGTAAGGTACAGAACAGCGTGGCTACTTTTCAAGTCCTGAAGCGCCACCACTACCTATATAACACCGAGGTGCTGAGGACGTTGGTGGAGAAGCTCACCGCGCCGCTGCGCTCCAAGTGGTACGACTATGAGGAGGATCAACCGGAAGATGTACCAGACCTCGTCAAGTTCTGCCAGTTCATCGAGAAGGAAGCCAGCAAGTGTGGGAAATATGCGCCATTGGAGAAGATCAGCTCCAGCGAATCCCCAAAATATGGCAGCAAACCGTCGTTTAACCGATCGAGCAACCGAGAACATCACCGCACGTTCAACATAATCGAAAGAAGAGTGGAACCGAGAGAAGAAAGAAGACAGGAAAGGCAGCACACCGATACCGACCGTCATTGTGAGGAAAAGAAGAAACCGAAATTGTACCGAGCTGTCAAAAGCAAGCTGCATCAAGATCGCCGCCCTGTCAAGAAATGCATCCTGTGCGAAGAAACCGGCCATGAAGAAAAGGAATGCAAGCAGTTCAAGACTGCTGATTCCGATAACCGATGGAAGATGGCCAAGGAGTTCAACTTATGCTTCCGCTGCCTTAAGAAAAGAATGCCAGGGCACCGATGCAAATACCAACCATGCGCCATCAACGACTGCAAAGGTTCCCACCATCCTCTGCTGCACTACCAGAGGAAACAGAAAGAAACCGAAGAAAGAGTGGCAACCGCATCATCGGAAAAGCAGTACGCATTCCTCAAGATACTGCCCGTAAAGATATCTGGACCACGAGGCTCCGTCAATACCTTCGCGCTGCTCGATGATGGATCAACCGTGACTCTCATCGACTCCCAGATCGCACGGAAGATCGGATGCCAAGGACCGAGGGATCCACTCGATATCGAAGCCGTAGCTGGAGTGAAGCTGAACACCGGAAACTCTAGAAGAGTCACTCTGGAAATCGAAGGTCTTAGTGGACCGTTCAAGATGAAAGCGCGCACCATCGACCAGTTGAAGCTCTCACCGCAAACTGTCAAGGCCAAGGACTTGGAACATTGCGATCACTTGCAAGATATTACCGAGAAACTTCAATACGAAGACGGAAAACCGACTATCCTGATTGGACAGGACAACTGGCAGTTCCTGGTCACAAGTATCGTCAAGAGTGGACCAGTTGACCAACCCGTAGCATCGTTCACCGTACTGGGTTGGGTGCTCCATGGCGTGAACAACCGAAGCGCAGGACGTCGAGTCAACTACTGCTACGGACTTCATCCACCGGCAGTTAACCGTGAAACCGTTTCGACGCCACAAATGCGAGTGCACCGACCGCAACCGACCTCATCCCGCACTGCATCACCGGCGGGAGAGCCCATCGAGAACTGGAGAACCGAACACCGTCCCCATGCCTTTAGCTCGCCGTCTCCAGCTCACCGTATGAACCGTCTCCAACCGCCACACCGCACCTCATCCCGCACTGCATCACCGGCGGGAGGGTCCACCGACAACAGATCCGAGCACAGTCACCGAATATCGCCAGCTCACCGTGTAACACCGCAAGACCGAACCGTATCCCGTACGTAGGTACTGCAACACCGGCGGGAGTCACACCGCAAAGCAACCGACAATACAACCGATAGCTGAAGAACTGCTCGTCGCTTCACCGGAGTTGATGCGCCGCCAATGACGACGGCGCACGGCGGGAGTATGTTCGCGACGAAACACAGAAATGTATCCGAACATGGACGTCGCATTAAAACCGACCGATTGAACACCGTAAATGTATCCGAACGTCGCGACCGCTGATTGTTGGCAACCCATCGATCACGCTATTGGTAGAAACGTCAAGAAAGTTCGATAACAGCCAATCGTTCGAGACGTCAAGCAAGCTCTCCGGAAGCTAGAGAGAGACCGACAGACTATGTGACAAGGAACGACGTATGAACATGAATGGCGAACTTTCCGGAAATAGAGACCGACCGACTATGAGCGACATACGCCGTGAATAGCGAACTTTCCGGAAGTAGACGAGATGACTGTGCGAAAGGGATCGATATATCGCCCAGAACTGTCATCAGACTTCGAGAATGAATGGCGGTCTGGAAGTTTCCGCGGGAATTAGTATTTAAACCGGCCGCATCCCGCAACCAAGTCAGTTCCAAAAGTCAGTTCAGTCAGTTCAGCCGAGCTAATCGGAGCGATCGAAACTGAAGAGAAGAAACAACCGACTACAATAATTAACCGCGAGTACAGTGCAATAGTGTTAGTGATAATAGTGAGCCGTGTGCAATCGAATACCTACCGTTTTGAAAGTGCCGCGTTATTCTAACCTGTCACCGTAGTGCTGTACCCATATTGTAGTAATTTCTTACCGACCGTAGTGTTGTACCGTTACTATCGATTTTTGTCAATAGTGTTGTTCCACCGTGATCGAACTAGTTATTACAGTCCACTTTTTGTACCGATTTTTACCGAATAAATTATACTGTCTGTTTCGAGAACCAACCGTTTTATTATTTTGTGTACGCATTGGGTAGTCCGGGGGTTTGTGCCAAGCACCCACTATCCAGTACACATAAAATGAAAGGGCGTATTGTAACGATCCCAAATATATTTATATATTTTTTACGATTTATAATTTGTAATTTAAGATAATAGGCAAACATTGACCACTAACACACATTTTTCACGGGTTTTTCTCCACGATTTCGTTTTAACTGTTGAATTTTTTACAGTGTGTTAGTGCAGTTAACAACCGCGAAAATCTAAGAATGTTCAAAACATTGACCATTCCCTCCCCTTATCTCCGGAACTACTGGACCTAAAATTTTGAAAAACATACTAATGAACATAGTTCTTCACATAAACCTATATTACAGAAAAACTTATTACAAAAAAGTCCATGGTACCTATTTAAAGTAAATAGTAAAATTCTGAATACTAGTGCGTATTCTGCGTACGCTGCGTTATTATTATGTAAAATATGTGGGACATCGCACACACGGCTATCTGACCCCAAACTAGGCAGAGCCTGTACTATGGGTGTCAGACAGCTGATATATATATATACATATATAAATATACAACATCCAGACACAAGGCAAGGCAAACACTAGTGCTCATCACACGAATGTTTGCCCTGGGCGGGATTCGAACCCGCGACCTTGTGCTTCGTAGGCAGACGTACTACCAACTAGGCTACGACTTAGGAGGCCGTCAACAAATACATAGTGATGGTAAATGATGAATGAATAATATAATATTATGGGAAAACCTTATTAAAATTCTATTTGAATGTAGATTAGGTACAGGTTTTTATTTGTTAATCTGCTTGTAAGTATCCAAACCATTTACAATTCTTATTTCTTACTATGCACGCACGTTCTAGCGAGGCCGATCTATTTTTGTCCTCTCATACTCTCTCGCTACGAATCTCACATTTAAAATACATTGAACACGAACACTTTAGTATTTTTGTGATTACGAGTGCTACTATGGTAATTCGTATTTTGACAAATTAATCGTGAAATATTTTAACTTGCTTACAATGTTGACTGTACCTTTGTTTGTGTGTTTACTTTTATGCTTCACTTCATCATCTTGTAAGTTAATGTATTCATTACAATATACAAATCTTATTACTTATACATATAATGTGAATATATTATATTATATTACATTATTGCTAAGAATTTCTAAGAATAATTTTACAACTTTTTTTTTTCAGATTCTGCCCCATTGTCTATTGAGAGTATAGTGAGTAGTTTAGTAAACTATTTACTTTTGGTGTACAATATGTAGAGTAGAGTATAGATAGGGTGCCTCTCGTATTTACCTACCGTGCACAGTTATTATCTTATCTTTTTTAAGTGTATTTTACGGTTATGTAGAAATCGATGCCTACCGTAGATTCATTACATTTATTAGTAGATACCTACGATTATTTATGTTAAAGACTAGACATGTATAACGTCTCTTATTTCTATTCTTATTAAATAAGTTATCCCACTGCTATGTGACAGTTGTATATAATTATTTTAATTTTATAAATGCGATAGTAACCCTGTTTGTGTCTGTCTGTCAGTTTGTTGCGCTTTCTCGCCAAAACCACCGAACTAATTTTGATGAAACTTGGTACAGAGGTAGAATAGACTTAGGCGAAGGACCTAAGCTACTTTTTATTGAGGGAAAATGTCTCATACTCACGGTAAAAATAATAGTGCGGGTAGTAAGTTTTGATGAAACTTAGTACGGAGATATAATAGACCTTAAGGACGGATAAAGGCTACCTTTTACCGTGGTAAATACCTTAATCCTACGGGAAAAGTCGAAAACCAACACAGGCGTAACCGCGGGCGGGCGGGAGCTAGTGGGTAGTATCTATATTTACCTTTTGTAGAAAATGAGTAACTTACATGATGACTTTTGTTTTAGCCAAGTGTTAAAAATGACTGCGGAGAAAATGGTGACTGTGTTAGAGATTTTAATAACTGTACCGAACCTTGTGGCTGTGACGAGTAAGTAGGATTATACCATAATTAAGTTTAATTACTAAATTATTATAGGTACCTATTTAATAATGATTGACTTCTTCTAGTGTTTCAAGGTGAAACCTTAGTAATATTCAAAATTAGTATAATGTTTCTTATTTGCAGTTGGTACTACTACGAAAAGTCTACAAATGAATGTCTTTTAAATTTAACGCATTTAAAAGAAATAATGGTAGAAAAGTATAACACAGAAGGTAAGAGATAAGTGCACGCTCTGTATTTTTAAATAGCTAGGTAGGTAGTTGACGCTAACTTACGATGCCAACAAAACATTAGGTACTAATAATACAAATAAAATGAAGAAGATCTTAGCTATGTAGTTACGCACATCACTATAAACAGCTGTACCAAATTGCACATGAATGCTCATACATAAAGTTGCATCAGGGAAACAACTATTCACGCAAAAAAAAATCGTACATAAAGTGTGTACCTACCTTTATTTAAAATCCAGTCTTACTTTCTAGACTATGGCAGTTCTCATACATAAATTTTGTTGTTTGTTGAATTGTCCTCTTATTTTCAGAATATATACGACAGAAAGCAGAAGCTGTTTTCAAAGGAATTATCATTGCCGTTTTCATTTTTATTATTTGCGCTAGTTTATGCGCATTATCAGCATGTGTTTACTGTTGCCGTTTAAATTATTCGTAAGTACAGTTAATTTCTAATATCATCGATTAGCCTGAAGAAAAATAAATCCTGCACATGGGACGCCACATGTGTTCTTGGTTCAATAATATTAGTTACATTGAATTCTCGCAATGTGGCAAGATTATTTTTAATTTTTTAAAGGTCGGAGTTCTTGTTGAAGACATTCAAAATTTAATATTGAAGATTCAAAAATCAACTATAGATAGTTTTATTCTTCCACAGAGACTATAGGCTTGACAAGGATGTTCAGGCTCTAGCCCATAAGCTGCAAAGAGACGGAAAATTTACGAAGCCGAAAAAAGTGAAGACGCAAGCTATCGCTGAAAGTTGCAATGTTGTAGTAGAAGATGCAGGTGTATTTGTTTGCTAATTTTATAGAAGTAAATAGTTTATGCTACCAAGAAAGTGTTACATTTCTTTGCATCCGAAACTTGGAGATCTTTTTATTTTCCTACAAACGCATTTAATATGCTTAACGCATTTAATATGTTGGGTGGGCGATATTTGAACCCGCAGTCATGTGATTAGAAAGCAGATTAGATTTTATTTTTATTTAGTTAATTTATTTCTTATTTTTCCATGGAGTGACATTCAGGATCAGGGGACAGGATGGGACCATTATGATTTACAAGAATGGTTGCTCTGAACGTTTTTTTACGTGCAAGACATACCGGGTCTTCATAAATATTAAGATTTAAAACGGGACGGGACGGGATTTTTGGCGGGATCTTAATATTTATGAAAACAACCGTGAAAGTTTTAAAAAAGTATACCGGGTCTTTTTTATTTTTGAATTGACCTTATGCTTGTATCGAAAAAGTACGACAAATCAAGCTTCACCGGACTTGCGAGGGAGCAGATGCCTTTACCCCAGAGTGGTCATGTACCAACGCGTCTAGGGATTGGCTTAAGGGAGCCTCGAAACTTGGTCTAGCGCGCGCGGGCCCGCGCGCGCCTATATGTATGTGTGTGCGTGTGTGTGACAAGGACAAGAAGGAGAAAGGCAAGTTTTGCGCGGGAATCAAGAAGAAACAGTGGTCCTTTTTAAAATTAATTTTTCACGATTTGTTTTTTTTTGGACCAACAGGACGGCGTAAGATTTTTGAAAATTTCTTATAATGTGGAAGTGAAGAGCTTGGGTGAAAGGGGGTCTCCCTGCTTTACGCCGCGCTTTATTTCAAACGATTGACCAGAATTCTGTAACTTAATACAAGCTGTACTGTTTCGGTATATGGTCCTGGTCGTCCAAAGGTATACAAATCGGTAACCAACGCCTCACCAACCTTCGCTTTGCGGACGACATCGTCCTGTTCGCCACATCTGCAACTGAGCTACAGATAATGCTGCAAGAGCTAAGCAAGGCAAGCCTTGAGGTTGGACTTTCAATGAACATGTCAAAAACTCAGATTATGTTTAACAGCACGAAACGTAGGGTAGAGGTGGATGGGCAATTAATACAATAATATGTCGACGAGTATATATATTTAGGCCAGATAGCTTCCTTCGAAAACAGGCAGGACAAAGAGGTCGAAAGACGAATACAAAACGCCTGGAAGAGCTACTGGTCTATGAAAGAGCTAATGAAGGGCAACCTTCCAATGTCACTAAAGCGCAAACTAGTCGACATGTGTATCCTGCCTATCCTAACCTACGGTGCACAGACATGGTCATTGACGGAATCACAGAAGTCCAAACTCAAGGTCTGCCAACGTGCCATGGAGCGTAGTATGTTGAGTGTCAGAAGAATTGACCGTATAAGGAACACAACTCTACGCTGGCTGGGCGTGGGCTTAAAAACAGCAAAGCTGAAGTGGGACTGGGCGGGACATGTCGCCCGCATGCATCCCGAACGATGGGCTAAACTGGCTACAGATTTTATACCCGAAAATCGACGCCGACGACGAGGCAGGCCTCGGAGACGTTGGCGGGACGACTTGGACGCGTACGATACAGACTGGACCACAAGTGCGCTTGATCGTGATGTTTGGCGTAATGGAGGGGAGGCCTTTGCCCAGCAGTGGTAAATAAAGTAGGCTATTAAAAAAAAAAAATTATATTTACAATGCATGTGCTCGAAAAGAGCGTTTTCTAAGCAGCCAAATAGTGCGGAAAGTAGCACTTTCCGCACTAGTGCTTTTTACTTTTCAGTTATTTTTTAATTTTTGCTCAGGCTGTCATTCAGCCAGTCAACCTGACATTTCAGTATTTGAGATATTTTTACAAATTATACTGATTTACCAATTGTTACGAATATAAAGGGAACAATATAAATAACAATTCAATAAACAGGTTTATAATTAGTATAATTACTTTAGAAATTGATTTTTATTGATAAATTACGTTCAAATATTAATTAATTTGCGTGGCTGAACAGTCATTTTACTCATGCCTATTCGACGAGGTAGCCTTGCACATGCGCGCGCAGCGCAGTACCTACATAATATTTTCAACGCGCATGTGTTTAAGAAGCCCGCCATTTTATACGCCTTTTTAATTATCTGTTTTTGTTTTCTTGCACAATGCATAGTAAAATCTTGTATGATACACGTGCGAAAGATGATTTCCGACTCGTGTCGGCTTATACACTCGCTCGCTTTGCTCGCTCGTGAATAAAATGACACTCATCGGAAATCACATACTTTCCGCACTAGTATCATAAATAACTATTTTAATGTGTGTCGCAAAGTGGACTTAATTTGTTATTGAGGCGCTGAACTATAGAAACTATGCTAAGAAATAAGAAGATTTTGTAGAATGGAATCAGTATTATAATGGAGAGATGAAAAGTGACACAAAGTATTGCAATAGTAAAAAAAACATTTAAAATCAAAAAGTCAATGTTGCCATCGCAACATGCTGCGGGCCACAAAGGGAAACATTACAAATCAATGAAACTTATTAAAACTATACAGCTTCAAAAACACTTAGGAAACACAAATAAAACTTAATTAGACTTCTAATCAGAAAACCATCTTCGATCTATGAATAAAATACCTAATTATCCTCGATAGGTAAAACACAGACCTTATTTATAGATCGAAGATGAGTTCTTTGATTAGAAGTCTTTACTTCCACGGCTCGGACCCTGCCGTCATGTCCTCCAATTAATTTAATAATTCTGGCCATAGGCCAGCACATTGAAGGAGTGTTATCTTCTTTAAGAATAACTAAACTACCCAGTTTTACGTTACCTTTATCATTTTGCCATTTCGGTCTATTCTGCAATATGTTTAAATAGTATTTGTGCCACTGTTTCCAGAATGACTGTTTTACTTGAGCACATATTTGATACAATTTAAGACGATTTAGTGGAATGCTAGTTACATCTTTCTCTGGATACATAGTTAATGAACTACCTATAATAAAGTGACCAGGCGTGAGGTAACAAAAATCATCGGGGTCTGAGGACAAAGGTAACAGGGGCCGACTATTCAAAATTGCCTCTATTTCGGTAAGTACAGTTTGTAATTGCTCATACGTTAAAATATTATTTTGCAGTGTTCTCTTTAAATGATATTTGGTGCTCTTCACTGCCGCCTCCCAGAGACCACCAAAGGTAGGCGAGTAACTTGGTATGAAATGGAACTCTATGCCTCTCTGAGCGGAAAACTCGTGTACCTTTGATTGGTGCGTCTGTGAAGACTGCAGCGAGTAGAGCTCGGCTAACTGGCTCCTTGCACATTTGAACGTACTAGCATTATCGCAGTGTATTTCAGTGGGCAGACCTCGTCTCGATATTAATCGTCTAAGACACGCTAGAAAGGTTTCTGTAGTTAAATCGGAAGCCAGTTCCAAATGAACTGCCTTCGTGGTGAAGCAAACGCATACCAAAATATACCCTTTGCCGATCACGGAACGCCTTACACGCGAGAGTTTAACTTGCACCGGCCCAGCGAAATCCACTCCGATTTTCACAAAAGGTCGGCTAGTGACTGTGACCCGACTGGCTGGCAAGGAACCCATTAGCTGTCTTGCTACAGTCGCTTTTTGCCTGAAACAAGTAATACACTTGTGAATTATCTTTTTAATCTCCGACAGGCCATTCACCATCCAAAATCTTTGGTTTAGATTTCCTAGCAAAAGCCTAGGCCCAGCGTGCAAAAGTCTTTCATGCTCACTTTGTATAAGCAAGGATGTGATAATGGAACCTTTAGGAAGGATAATGGGATGCTTCTGATCATAGGAGATCTCCGCATTATCCAACCTACCACCAACACGTAAGAGGCCCATATCATCAAGAAAAGGATGCAAATTTAATAAATTCCCCTTTACATTATCGCCTTTTCTTAAAGCTCGCACTTCAGAGTAAAAGAATTTGCTCTGCTCGTGTTTAATTAAAAACATTAATGCATGGTTCAACTCTATACTTTTTAAATAATTTGTGTTTATTTTACTGTTATATTTGTTCATGTTATTTAGGAACCTTAAAATATATGCCAACACCCTAATCATTTTATTTATGTCGGAGTATTTATGTAAACGTTCCATAACATACTCGAAAGCAGACGAGCTGCTGCAAAGATTGCTGCATGGAGTTAGGCGGGCCTTCACCTCTGGTACGTCAGCAGGTAAAGGAGTAAAGCAAGAAGCAAAACTGTCCTCGCTGTTTTGTAGAAACTGCGGGCCTCGCCACCACAGATCACACTCGCCCAGCTCACCTGGAGGAACTCCCCTGCTTATAAGGTCGGCAGGATTCTCCTTTGTATTTACGTAGAGCCAGCGCCATCTAGCAGTGTTTTGACGGATCACATTTACTCTGTTCGCAACGTAGGCTTGCAATTTAGTAACCTCGGTGGAAAGCCAAGCAAGAACAATTTGCGAGTCACTAAACAAATAAACATTTTTAATGTCACACTTTAGCTTTAGTGTTTCATATGTTTTTACTATCAGCTTAGACAATAAAAGCGCAGCATTTAATTCAAGCCTTGGAATAGTCATACCTTTCTTATTTATAGGATTTATTCTAGACTTCGAACAGAGGAGATGTGTTCGTATTGTACCTGAGACATCAGTAAGCCGCAGATATACGCAGCATCCGTAGGCCGTTGCACTCGAAGCATCCGCAAAACCAGCTAATTCGGCTGTATGAGAATCGAAAATATTTACATTTCTATTTAACAAAATAGGTTTCATGTTTGCAAGACCATCTGTATAATCGAGCCACTCTTTTTGGATTTCAGGTGAGGGACTGTCGTTCCAACCTGTATTTGAAACCCATAGTTTCTGCATGATGGCCTTCGCTTTGACCACAATTGGACTTACAAAACCCATAGGGTCGTAAAATCTTCCTATGTAACTGAGTATGCTTCGCTTGGTTACATTGGTTGTATCAAAAGATTCAGGAGATGAAATTATAAACTGATCATCCTTGATATTTATAACCAATCCTAAGGCTTTCATTTTAAAATTTTCCTTCTGCAAATCCAAAGTATCAAAATACTGTTCACTAGGAGGAATGTTGGACAGAACCCTTGGATCATTTGAGGCCCATTTGTGCATATTGAAACTACCTAACCGAAGCAACTCACGTAATTGCTCTTTTGTGTCTTGGATAATCTGCAAATCGTCATGAGAATAAATGACGTCATCAACGTAAATACTATTTTTGACAACTGAGGAAGCTAGGGGGTAAGATTGTTTGTACCTACTAGCTAACTCAACTAAACATCGCGTTGCCAAATAACTAGAGCATTTCAGTCCATATGTAACAGTATCTAGCCTGATGCATTTGATCGGCTCATCTAAGCTGTCTCTCCAAAGTATATTTTGAAGAGAAGAATATTCAGGGTCTATTCTAACATTACGAAACATGCGCCTGACATCAGCAGTGAAAGTATACCTACCTAAACGAAATAACATAATAATGTCAAATAAGTCTCGCTGAACCACCGGCCCATTTAATAACAAGTCGTTCAACGAGATCTTCTTATTTGTTTTCATTGAACCATCGAAAACCGTGCGCAACTTCGTTGTTTTACGAGTTTCGTCAATTACTGCGTGATGCGGTAGAAAATAGACTGCCTGTTTGTTAAGCTCATATAACTCAATGTCAACATAATGACCATGATTGAGCGATAGGTATTCATGTATGAATTCCTGATATCTTATGAATAAACCTGGATCTGAATGTAATCTTTTTTCCATATTTACAAATCGTCGTAGTGCTAGATGGAATGATTCACCCAAGGTATCATTGACATCAGACAAAGGTAATTTTAATGGAAGGGCAACCTGAAATTGATTGTTTTCTAACTTAACAGTACTTTGAAATATTTGTTCGCAAAGTTCCTGTTCTGAGGATTGCTCCATGAAGATCTCAGGGACCTTTTCATGAGTCCAAAATTGACTCATTGCGCTACCTAAGCCTTGGGGAGATTCAATCTGACATTTGAGAACCACCTTGTTACAGACAGCTTGATATTGAGGAACATTACCTCCAATTATGTGACCGAAAACCGTATTAATGATACGCATACTAGGCTGCGGATAAGGCGCCTTACAGGTCGCGCCGCTGACCGCAGACTGCGCAAGCGTGGACGGCGACGACGCTATCGAGCTCAACACCTCCAACGGCTGACAACTCGGAAGCATTGCCTGAAACATAATATCAGAACCGATTAACATGTGTATCTCACTTGGCACATTAAACTTCTCATCAGCTAACTCTATATTGGATGGTAGATTCAATTCAGAAATGTCAAACTTGTACTGTGGTAAATTGCATGTTATTTGGTCCACCACATGACATGTAATGTTGGTTTTGAATGGAGTTTTCAAGGAATAAACTTCCAATGGAATACAGTATTTAACATTAGCCTTTGAATTAGAAATGCCAATAATATTTGTGTCAATTTGCTTGGGATTCAAACCTAATCGCTGGACTACACTTTTGGTAATAAAAGATACTTGTGAGCCCGAGTCCAGAAGGGCCTTAATATGATACTCAACACCATCTCTGCCATAGACCTTTACTCTCGCCGTGGGGAGTAGAACATTATTTTCAGTGTTGCCTGTCAATGTAACAGGACCCTTAGGCGGCTCGCAGTGCAACAGTGAATTATGTTGAGCTTTGCACTGTGTGCACCGAAAATGGAATCTGCACTTGCCCATGTGTGTGCCTAAACATATAGTGCACATTTTATTTTCCTCAACAAACTTAAGCCTGTCATTCGGATTAATCAAATTAAATTTTTTGCACTTGAATAACTTGTGCTCACTGGAGTTGCAATACTTACATGAAGGTCCAGTGACCGCAGCAGCAGCGGTTACTCTGCTGGTACTCGGAGCCTGATGTCCTTGCCCTTGCCCTGCAGTCTCCAACGCCATGGCACGCTTCTCCAGGAAACCCAGAAATTCTTCAAGCGTGGGATCTTCAGAGTCATTTCGTTCCAGCTGGAACGCTCTTGCAGTGAAGGCATCTAATTTGCGAAAAAGGACACATAGCAAAACAGGATCCCAGTACCTGACACGAGGATCGTGATTTTTCAATGCAGCTATTTCCTGTCTAATATCTGAAATAAAATCTCTTAAGATTGGAGCCGTTGACTTAAGCATGCATTTTAAATCCAAAATATTATAAATGTGTTGACCGACTATTTTCTGTTTATTGTTGTATCTTTTGTCAATTAAAGTCAATGCCTCCTTATAGGATTCGGGACACATGGGCAGATTTTTGATTAAATTTAGGGGTTCGTCCTTTAAAAACGACCTTAAGTAATAAAGCTTTTGCAGGGGGTCTAGGTTTTTGTCTCCATCTATCATTGATCTAAATAAATTTATAAATGGTACATAGTCCGTTATCTTACCATCAAAAACCTTGATGTTAATTGGCGGCAATTTTGTCCTACTTGGCGATGGTGCTGGTTCTGACCCCGATGGCCTAGACATAGACATGGCCAAGGCTTTGTCTAGAGAGGATATTATCTGGAAATAGCTCTCCTCAAAGGACTCGATGTCCTCCTTATCAGGGGCATTGGGTGACGCAAGAAAGGCTATTTGTTTACAGTAGCTCTCATATTCACCAAAAGCGGCTACTACGCCCTGTCGCTTCTGCGTTAACAACTCCTGAGAGCACTGCGTTAAATCTTTTTGAATGAATTTGAGAGCACGTGTAATTTTAGCTTTTTCGAACCCTCTGCGTGCCACAAGCTTTGAAAGGGGGACATCGGCGTCGGGGACACCAGCAGCATCATCGTATTGCTCATCCATCATTTATACGACTATATAAAAATCCACTTTAAAGTTATTTTAACTAGAGACTAGAGTTCTTCAAAACTTTCAATCACAAAAAGGCACATAAAGTTATTTTTCTCTTTGATCACAAACACGAAATGACGTAATGTTGCGTGCTTCGTGTTTGACGTAACGAAATCTTCCGAATGATCGTCGTCCGTTATTCGTGCTCGACATTCGACGAGACTAGGTACCCGAAGATTCGCGAGCAGTCCGTTGCCAGCAAAACGACACGTCACATACACGATGAAATGAATAAAAATGGCTGCTTGTCTTGTATGATTGAATCCAATGGATAATTTGCAATCACGACGCAGATGAATTGATGAAATGAAACTTGTTGCCTGACTTCTTCACGGCGAGAACAACGCAGATATAGACTTGCTGGTGTCCTGCAGCCAGAGCAAAAAAATAATGGCCGACTTCACCTGTTTTTCTTCTCCAATGAATTTCGCTGCAATTCCTATTCTTGCTTTTTGCTGAGCACAACTTCTTTCTTCAATAATTATTTACGAAGGACCATGACAATGTGGGGTAATTAGTGCGATAAATGTGCCAGTACCATTAGACGTTTTAAGTGAAAGTGAGAAATAATACCCAATTATTAATAATACCCAATAAGACCCAATTCTGGTATGGTATGGCCGCTAAAATCTTTACGGTCTCTTTCATTCATATGGTAATCATAAAGGCGGGAGATAAAGAGATAAATGAATTTAATTTTGAATGAATGTAATGTATTTTTTTACTCGACACGCCATCTATTTGAGTCAATAGAACCTTTTTTTCTTATATGCCATCTTGAAAATCCGTCATTGGCGAGCGCTGTAGGCTTACTACGTAAGAAGTGACAAGCTCGAGAAGCTGTCAAACGCGACATAGTGACATTAGAGCCATAGTAGTTCTGTCAATATGTCGCGTTATTCTGTGGCGGCACCGTCTCACACACGGTACGGCCACGGCGGCGCCGGGCGCCATGACGTTACACGGTGGCGCGCCGCGCCGCAATAGAGATGGGGACGCAGCCTTACATTTCAACGATCCTGTATGTAACAAGAAAACAATACTGGACTAAAAGGCGAATTTATAAATTATGGACAAGAAATGAAACTATAGGAGACGTCAAACTCGGATATGCAAGGAATTACTAAAGACGACGGCTGTATGGGTTAATGTCTTTGCCTGTTCCCAATAGGGACTTAAGGAAAAAAGCGATCATCTGTCTGTCTGTCAGTCTGTCCGTCAGTCAACAACAAAAACAATGCTATTATTTCGTTCGTTTGGGGTGGTTTGAGTTCCAATTTCCAGTTTTGCTGTGTTTTTAATTGCTGAAGTTCATTGACTACATTTCTTTCTGTTTACGGTATAAACATTTTCATAAGAAAAAGGTGAGTTTTCCAGAAATTTGAATAAGTAATCAATAAACAGAACACTTCTGTTTTTACGGTTTGTACCATTGTATGTATGAGTTTTTCGTATTGTTTGTAATAACATGAAACGTTTTTTAGTTCCAGGGGACCCAATAAAACCACATAAAATGATGAACCTTACGACGTCACACAAAGTTATTAGTCGGTACGGAACGGATTCGAACGCACTAGGTTTATTTGAATATGTAGCTGCGACTTTGGGAGTTCTGGTGTGCTTGGCGTTGATCTTTCTCCTTTGCTGTTTATGTATGAAACTCAGGTGAGTGGAGGACCATTGAAATGGTCAAACTTAATTTGAAATCTGGGAGCTGCAATAGGGTTCTTAAAAAATTGTATTTTGTGAACTACTCTCTCTGTAAAGACGTATAACGCATATTTTTAAAATAAGTTCATTTCATATGATGATGATGATGATGAGCTCGTGTTGCTTTGAATTGCCTTTTCTTAACTGATATTCAATGAGCATCTTCATAACTGATATTGATTGTTATTTTAATAGAATTGCAGAGCAATGATAATGCTTATTTAACTATATTTTAGTTCAATAACTTGCCAAATTAGAAAAAAGGATTGTCTTTACACTATGTATGTACTAGCTTAACCACCACCAAGTAAATAAATCCATTAAGTAACACTTCCAACTAATAACAAACATTTATCCCTTCTATACAGGGCGTCCCACGGCTATGCCACATGGAGAGAAAGTACCTTAAATATTGTAGTTAGAACATCTCCCTCCATGTGGCATAGCCGTGGGACGCCCTGTATATTCTTTTTTTATTTATATTATGCGGAAGTAACTCTGTCTGTCTGTCTGTTACACTTTCACGCCAAAACAACTCAACCGATTTTGATGAAACTTGGTATGGAGATAGAATAGACCTTGGGGTCGGACATAAGCTACTTTTTACCTCGGGAAAATACCTCATTCCCACGGGAATGACTGAGCGTGGGTGGAGCCGCGGGAAAATCCTTTTTCCCACAGGAAAAATAGTACAGGTGAAAAGTTTTGATGCAGAGTGGTACTCTGTGGTACAGAGATAGATTAGACCTTAGAGAAGAATATAGACTACGCTGGAAAATACCTTATTCCCACGGAAAAAGGTATGTCGCACGGGAAGTTTTGGTGAAACTTGGTACAGAGATATAATAGAGCAGTGTTTTTCAACCTTTATCATGATGCGACCCCCCTGGTATAAAAAAATATTTCGCGACCCCCCCGACCCTTCGCTCTTTTATCATGTACTTAAGTATGTATATTGATACTTACTCAGTTCACGTCGACGACGACGGTTCAATTGTTTGACGACCGTAAGACATAATTACATATTTGAAGTAATCATACTAATAGTATAAAGAGGAAAGATTTGTGTTTGTGTGTGCGTGTGTGTGTGTGTATGTTTGTAATGAGTAAACTCAAAACCGATTTCAAAAATTCTTTCATCATCAGAAAACTACATTCACCCTGAGTAACATAGGCTACTTTTGCCGCGAGAAAATGGCTCATTCCCACGGGAAAAACTGTTAAAGCGGGCGGAGTCGCGTTAGGAAAGCTAGTTTGTAATAATTTAAAATTGATAAATTCCTGAAAAGATCAACAGGACCGCCAACTTCTGGTGAGAGTAGTGGAAGTAAAACGAAGAAAAAACGTCAATATGACGACAATTATTTGGAATTCGGGTATACTGTGATTAATAAATGAGCCACAGTGCGTTTGTATTAACTTCTAAAATTACTTCCAAATGTTTAAGAGTATATCCTTTTGTTAAAATTCTTCTTCTTAATAATTCATACTTTTTATCTTTATTGTTTTTTTACCGAAGTAGTTCTCTTGACCTCTGGCGACCCCCCTACAGAAGCTTCGCGACCCCCCAGGGGGTCGCGACCCACAGGTTGAAAAACACTGTTAAATAGAGGGATAAAGGCTTCCTTATACTGTAGGAAAATATTTCATTCCCACAGGATAACAGGATTATTTATCCATATAAAGGCTACCTGTTACTGCGGGTAAAATGGTAGAGTGGACAAAAAGTTAAAATTTTTGGTACAGAGATAGAAATGGTACAGGGAAAAGTAGAAAACCAACGCGGGCGTAGCTACAGGCGGGCAGCTAGTAAAACTTATAAATATACTTATGTCCATTACTAATGATACTCGTTCCATTAGGTGTTTTTACATATATACTCCTGTCTAGCTAGCAGTGAGTGTCTTTCAACCGATGATGAAGTTGACGGACATTGTCATAAGTCCGACTTGTTTTATGTTCTAGTGACCTCAAAATGAAGAGTTACATCATGGAGTTGGCCAAAAGGAGAGGTGTGAAGGTGGATTTGGATAAATTGGATCGAAGAAGAAACTGCCAATCTCCTTTGGCTAATGAGAACTGCGCTATTTTTGTACCAGATGTAGGCATTATTCTTTAGTTTAAGTTTAATATGGTTAGGGATATATTTTGATGGAAAATATCTGTGTGGCGAGAACCATTTCCTGGGTTGGTATATTGAAGTTCTCAATGTAATCATGTTGTTGAATCTTGCCTGGGCTGTATTTGGTGTTGTACCACACTAGTTTATTGAATAAACTAAATTACTACGGCTCTATTTGTGCCAAAACAATGTTAGGGACATGTAAGGCACGAAAATGAGTCATTTATTAATGAGGAAAAAAACAAGTCATAATATAAATTCAGTATCGAATGACTGAAGTAACTTTGAGTACAGTAAAATAAAAATACTTTATCTTATTGACTTGCTTCAATGACCCTTAAGCCTAAGGACTATTTTAATGAATTTTATATATCTATTAGACAAATATCTCTACCTCCAAATATACACAGAGTGGTCCTAGTATACTGCTATCCAATTGGTAGCTTCTATTATTAATAGTGTGTCTTAAACTTGTAGCATTTTGCTCGATAAGAAAGTATGGTACTCATTATTCTAAATTTCAGAATAGTTTTTAGTTGTAACCTTTTTGCTTTTGTCAGTCAGTATTAATTATTATCTAGTCTTACAACTTAGCGTAGTGTTACTTACTTACTTACTTAGCTGAATAATAAATGTTTTATTTTTCTTTTTGACAAATTGTTCAATTTATTAGCTTTTCTCCTAAGAGTTCAAAGAATTTATTTTTAACTTTTGGATATTACACTTAGTTAAGTCAAATTTACATTATGTTTTCTTTTTTGGTTAGTTCAAAAACTTGGCTGTCTTCTGAGATTGAAAGACCTTTAGAAGATAAATTTAGATTCAACATTTTTTACAGCTTTAAAGTGAGATACATATTGTTCTCAAATTGCACTCTCATCTGTCATTGTTCTATAATAGATATCTAGTCAAAGAATAATATGAAAAGAAAAACAAAAAACAAATGAGATTACTATTAGTTTTGTCTAAAATAATCACAGTTGTATTTAGTTGATTTAAACTGGTCTTAGTAAGTGTAGTGACGATATTATAAAGAATATCTTATTTGTTTACTTAACTAAGTTTTATTATAATAACTTATAGTTCCTAAAATTGTGTAATTTTAATTACTATAGATTGAATTTTTGTCATGTTCATGGTTGATTCTAACAGTAACAGACAGACATTATTATATTTTATTTAATGGATGTTCTTAAACTCAAGTACAGATAAAGGCAAAAGTGTTAACTTGCATATTTTAAGAAATGTATTAAGTTAGAGTACAATATTTCATCAATTAAATATGTCTATCTATGTATCTATTAATTGTTTAGAATTGTAATTTCTTCTGCATAATATCTACTGCTTTCAGTGAATATTGCGTTTGTAAGGGCTACTGATTTGTACATTGTACTTTGTTCCTGTTTTTCTATTGAAGTTGCAATTTGTAACCTGTAACCAAAACTTTTTAAATGAAATAAAATATGCTCCTGTGAGCCAGTCTGTAAGAATCAATCACGTACATGTAGATAATGGTATAATAATATTTATTAATTAAAACAGTGACTCAATACTGCAATATTAGTAATGTATGTAAAACGAGTAGTTTATTAGAATTAGACTGAATTTTATTCAAAGGATTTTGAAGTCAAATGTACCTAACATGAATCTAGTGAGATTTTTAAACGAATTCCAATTTTTTGAATAATGCCAATTGCTAATATAGATATAGATTTGTTTAAAAGTAAGTATCTATATACCACATCACAGGTTCAATTCGATGTTTATAGCATAGCCAATCGATTTAACTGTGAATCCTTTCTTTTTTATCATATTGACTTCGTAATGTATGTGAAAATTATGTTACATAGCAGTTTTATGAAGCGGGGTTTTACTAAGTACGGCGTGACTTAAGTACGATAAATACCCATTCATTATTTCATTGGATATTGTAGTTTATTATTATAATACACTAGTTATATTCATGAAAATGAACTAATTTTACTATAGGATCAACTGAAATCGCCAAATAAAATATCAGCTGTTGTTTTGGTCTGATAGTGACCAGTAGGCCTACTATGTAAGTAGCGACAGGCTCGAGAAGCTGTCAAACGCGACATATTGACAAAACTACTGTTGCTCTAATGTCGCTATGTCGCGTTTGACAGCTTCTCGAGCCTGTCGCTACTTACATAGTAGGCCTACAGGTACTGATATGATGTTGTGTGGAACTGTTGGCTTTCTCTGCGTTTTCAGGTTAGTGCCATAGTAAAAGATATTAACATTCATTTTCATGAATATAAACCTAAGGATGGTTATCCAGGTATATTGCACCATGAATAATTGTTTTTTGTGTGTTAAGAACGGCAATTTACTCGATTTTTATGTAATATGAAGCATCATAGTCCACCATTGATTTAATACTGAATTATAATATGATATCTTCGAGTACCTAGAGGTAGGTACGAGGGAGGTCTTTAAAAGTATTATTTTTCGTTTTAAGAGCTCAATTCTGTTTTACGCAGTTTTAGAGGCATTCCTTCTAGTGGCTTAGCCAATTTTCAACCACCGAGGTTAGCTGGAAGAAAATGCTTTGTATGTATGTAACAAATAGCAATAAGTCCGCCTTGTGCATTTTTTGTTAAATAGGTAAAGGAGTTTGGACAATCTTTTTATTTTTATTAATAACCACCTGTAACATAGATATTTTTCAAAATTTAAAAGCAGAAAGTGAGAAATTGTAATTATTTAAAAATACATGTTTTTACTGAGCCTCACACAATAGGCGTTTTCATGCACAATACTGTAAGAGATGTAGTATGTAGAAAACTACTTTGTCTAGTATTTACTAT
Organism: Teleiodes luculella; assembly: GCA_948473455.1. NCBI lineage: Eukaryota > Metazoa > Arthropoda > Insecta > Lepidoptera > Gelechiidae > Teleiodes > Teleiodes luculella. The sequence goes on along the minus strand of OX419599.1, from coordinate 6,774,269 downwards.
AGTATCTAATTATATTCCATATATTTTGAGAATGAAATTTGGATGTGTATTGTCTTTAAAATTGTCTTTACGGTGTAAGGTTAGTGTAAGTGATTCTTCTTAACGGTTAGCGCACAAGATAAGTTGGCCATTGATTGTTTACATTGGCGATTCAGATTCAAAACAATTTATAACGCAATTGAAACTTTTTGATTGTTGAATGAATAAGGTTTAGTATATAAGTATGTAAGAGGGAACGGGTGGTCTTGGGAGTCAAATATTTTCAGTGGGGTCCTTTAAGATCATTGGCATTCATTATTTGGGGTATGCCATAAAAATTTGGCCCCCATTTCGTAAAGCCGCGATGTTTTTATAGTAATTCCTCATATCTACGTAGGTACTCTTTATATACAGAGGTCGTTGTTGGGTCTTTTAGGGGAGGGGAGGCTTCCAGGCTAGTGTGGCTCAAGAAAGCGCGACAGCGAAGAAATACATTTGCTTTTATTATAATTTACTATTTGTAAAAGTACGTTTTACTTACCCTTTTAATAATGTGCTACGCCGTCGTAGCTGAAGATTAGTACCTGATAAAAATATATGGGAAGTTGCTATCATTAAATAGTTTCGGCTTGTCTCCTGTCGCCTTTGTAAATGCTTACAGCATTACTGCCAAGCCAACTGAGTGACTGAACGAATATGCCTAGTCTATTTTATAGCCTTTTTGTCGTGTGTATGAAAAGTAAAAAATATTAATAAATTAACTTTAAAAATATTATAATCTTTAATTCTGAACCACCCTAAACCTAAACGTAGTATGTTTTATGCTGCTTAAAAGAAACCTACATACTTTGTTCATTTGTAATGAGCCTACATTTGTCCACTTGGGACTTTTTTACTGTCGGGCATGAGTTAAACTTAGCCAATGTTTGTCTGCCTGGAAATAAAAATGTCCCCTCCCAATACAATCAGCAGGCGGATGGATTGCCGTTCCTTTTTTTGGCTGCTATTCAGTTATCTATTTCTCTAGCTAGTCATCTTCCGTCTTTCCGTTTCGTCAAGTGCTCTGCCCATCTGCAACTAAAATCTACTCGGCCTCCGACTAAGTGTACCGTATTCAGAATAAAATAATGATAATAATAATATAGCTCGACGTTTACGGTTATTATTTTGTAATTAAGTAGATTCGAAAAAACTATTTTTTTACCCTTATACATAAAATTACGTCCTTGATCATACTTAATGTTGTCTTCTTCTTCTTAGACCTTATCCCATTTACTTGGGGTCGGCCTTCCTTGTCCTTCTCTTCCACTCTTCTCGGTCTTGTGCGAGACTGTCGTCTAATTGGGCTTCTTTTAGGTCTCTTTCAACCGTCGTCAGCTAAGTGGAGTGTCATACTTAATGTTGTATAAATAGATAAGAGATACAAGCGGAAGCTTTACCGAACAGCGAGCGATATGTGAACCAAGATTGAAAAGCGTAATTAAATACGCTTATTTATTAATTTATTATAACTCTATACAGATGAATATGAACGAGGCCGCATAGTGCCTGTGTCAACAAGATATCATTATGATAAAGCTGTTCCCGGGCGTGATGTGAATATAATCCCTCAAGTCTCAGGGTTTTGGCCCGCACGTGATCTCAATGTCAAATTGGTGTGAAGACAAATATTCGTTCGGCCGAAATTCATGCGGAATGCACTTCAGAAAAAGGACTAGAAAGTAGACCTTCTTTCTAATGGTGAACTAGGTAAGTACCTAAATATTTTCCAATATTTTCTCATCGATTCGCCTCTTCACTATCACTACATAGTATAAAATAAAGTCGCTTTCTCTGTCCCTATGTCCCTATGTCCCTCCCTTTGTACGCTTAAATCTTTAAAACTACGCAACGGATTTTGATGCGGTTTTTTTTTATAAATAGAGTGATTCAAGAGGAAGGTTTATATGTATAATACATGCATAATATACTGAAGGATAACCCACAATAACCATTTTCCCGTGCGGAGCCGGGGCGGGTCGCTAGTGGGTTTACAAAGCACGGCTCTAATCTCGTTTGCTTTTTCAATTTCATTTGTTACTAGCTGTCTGCCCGGGGCTGCACTCGCTTTGTTTTTCGATTTTTCACGCGGTAAAAAGTAGCTTACTTATGTCACTCTCCAGTCCTCCGTCTATCGTACAAAAAACAAGATATCTGTTACTCCACTGTGGTTTTAGTGTGAAAAATTTACAAACATACGAAAGCACTTGATTTCGCATTTTTAATATTAGTATGGATTCCATTTCCAGTTTTATTAGAATAGAATAGAATATACTTTATTGCACACCAGTAATAAATTACAAACAATACAGTTACAACAACATACGTGTACAAATAGGCGGCCTTATTGCTAAAGTAGCAATTTCTACCAGGCAACCCATTATTATAGGTATTATTATGATAGCGAAAGTTACATAGCTTGATCTGTAGGTAATGTCATATTATTATTATTACTATTATCTGGGGTATTATGAGTATTAAGTACAGAGTTAACATCACATTGCGATAGTTAGTATGTATGGTTAACGGAAATGTATGAAATCCGTCATTGTATACAATTCCTAAAGTCGTCGCAAATGTGTGAAATAAATGATATTGTATTATGAAATGTAAATGTACTAGGTACCCAAGATAGAAGGAGCTAAATTTTTTGCAGTAGCTAGTGCAGCCAAACATTGGGATAAGTGGCGCGCCTTGGCAGAGGCCTATTATATCCAGCAGTGGCCAGTCGCAGGTTGATGTTAATGGTGATGATTAGGTAGGTACTCGTAGATGTTTTTTTTTTTTTATTATTTTTGGAAACAGTTCGAGCAAAACTTTCAATGTGTACCTAATCCAGCTACGACAAGTTTCTTTACGGGATTTAATTAAAACCACTATAAAAATAATCAAACGCCCTTTAAAATTTATTGAGAATATTGAGATACAAAATTATTCTTTTTCAAATATGTTGGTACTTTAGGGTTGGTTCAAGGGCCCCCTGTTTTAATTAAAATGCAAAGTATTATTTTCATGTTTTGGATGTTAAAAAGCTGGAACTTTAGTTTAAATAAATGAATTGAATTGAATTGGAATGATTATTTTTATGGTTGGTTTATATTATACCTTTCTTTACTTACGTACTAAGTAGATAACTATTTGTGTCGTGACGAGCACGATGTTTGCTTTCTAGGAACTAAACTAGGACCAACTTTGACAATAGAGTTAGCTTGAGTTGAATTTCAAACTAGACTCGAGTTAAACCTAATATGTAGGTTTACAAGAAGAATAGGTTAGTTAGGTTGGGAGTAGGTTGAGTTCATGCAAGTACCAACTTTGATTTAATTAACTGAGTACCTACAACATACTTTACAAACTTGGCATACGTTTTAAGTTAAGTGATAAACGTAAAACGGAAAAATGAAACTAACTAACTAAACCATATAGCTAGTTAGATAAATAAAAAGCGAAGGGTTGTTTAAAATCCTTATAAACAAAACAAGGATATTTTTATTTTTATAAAAAAAGTTGAGGAGTTCTTAGTAAACATAAAAATGTGTTTATAGTACGGCTTGCTAGCTAAGAAATATAAGGATATTGGTCCCATCTGGCAGAAAGTACGAAACTTGGCATGAATGTAGCTGTCATATATGTGCTTCAATATCGATATGGAAACACTTCGATAAATTATTGTTTCCCCCCTTTCCTCCCCCTTTTATCTCCCTCATTCTGGTTTTTTGAATTTTATACTAAAACGGTACGTCTGAGGAGTTTACTTTTCAGAGACCAAATCATCGTCGATAAATTGCCTACAAAACGATACTACATTTATACTGCTAAGATTAATATATTTCTATATACAGCCATCAACGTTTTATGAAATTTACAAAACAGGCACACTTTTTTATTCCTTCCTTCATTTATAGGAAAACGACAAGAGTGGTGATAAAATGGACTGAAAAAGTCAACTACCTTATACATTAAGCTAAAAAATGACATTTATTTCATAGTCGTAAAGGCATTACTTCTAGAGTTACAGCTCACCGCGTCTGACTCAAGTACTCTTTTTTTACCATCTTTCTGTTAACTTTGTTTCGCGTAGATTAGATTCAGATTTTCCAATTAGAAATAAAACAGTCCATGTATTAATCCAGGCCACAGTCTATTTACATGTAAAACTAGCTGTCTGCGCGCGGCTACGCTTGCGTTGTGTTTCGACATTTCCGTAGTAATTTTTAACTATCCCACTTTTTTCCGTGATTTTAAAGTATCCAACATGTTGACCAAGTATATAAGGTACCACCATGCAAAATTTCATTTCAATCGGTCTAACAGTTTCGGAGACAAGCCCGTAGAATATACTGCGCCGTATGAGTTACTAAAGTTTTTTAACCATCCCACGGGAACTTTTTAATTTTCTGGGATTAAAAGTATCTAAGATGTTGACCGGGGATATAAGGTACCACTATACAACATTTCATTCAAATCGGTCGAATAGTTTCGGAGATTAGCCCATACAAACAGACAAACAGAGAAACAAAAATAATAAAAAAAAATCTGGGTATGTACTATATCGCTTCTTACATCCCCTTGAATAGGTTTAAAGCTATTTTTTCTACGTACAGATTTTATAGATATTTTTTGTTTCTCTTTGTACGGGCTAATCTCCGAAACTATTCGACCGATTTGAATGAAATTTTGTATAGTGGTTGGTACCTTATATCCCCGGTCAACATCTTAGATACTTTTAATCCCAGAAAATTTAAATGTTCCCGTGGGATAGTTAAAAAACTTTAGTAACTCATACGGCGCAGTATATTCTACGGGCTTATCTCCGAAACTGTTAGACCGATTGAAATGAAATTTTGCATGGTGGTACCTTATATACTTGGTCATCATGTTGGATACTTTAAAATCACGGAAAAAAGTGGGATAGTTAAAAATTACTACGGAAATGTCGAAACACAACGCAAGCGTAGCCGCGGGCAGACAGCTAGTTTTACATGTAAATAGACTGTGGCCTGGATTAATACATGGACTGTTTTATTTCTAATTGGAAAATCTAAATCTAATCTACGCTAAACAAAGTTAACAGAAAGATGGTATTCTAAAAAGGTAAAAAAAGGAGTACTTGTGTCAGACGCGGTGAGCTGTAACTCTAGAAGTAATGCCTTTACGACTATGAAATAAATGTCATTTTTTAGCTTAATGTATAAGGTAGTTGACTTCTTTAGTCCATTTTATCACCACTCTTGTCGTTTTCCTATAAATGAAGTAAGGAAGAAAAAAGTGTGCCTGTTTTTAAAATTTCATAAAACGTTGATGGCTGTATATAGAAATATATTAATCTTAGCACTATAAAATGTAGTATCGTTTTGTAGGTAATTTATCGACAACTATTTGGTTCTTCAAAAGTAAACTCATCAGTCCTACCGTTTTTGTAGAAAATGAAAAAAACCAAAATGAGGGAGGTAAAATGAGGGAAAAAGGGGGGGGGGAATCATTTCTCAGCGTGTTTCCATATCGACATTGAAGCACATATATAAAAGCTACATGTATGCTAAGTTTCATGCTTTCTGCCAGATGGGACCGTAATTCAGGTTAACAAGCCGTACTATTAAAAAATATTATTCAGAAAGAAAATTTTGTACTTCAATGTTTTATATAATATGTAGGTAATGTACCTACACGTCTTCGTCTTGCTGAAGAATAAAAATAATATATTAAGCTTCTAAATATTACATTTCTTGATATCGAAGTCGAAATGTAATATTGCAATTTCTCGTAGCTTCGGAAATGGGTATAACTCTCTACTCTAATTAAACCGTGATTAGAACTGACTCGATCTTAGTTCATAACTACCTACAACGTATTCGTATTTATGAGGGCCGTATTCAGATTTGAAATCAATTAGGGGTCGGTGGAGATATATATTTTCTTGAATAAAATAAGTTGTGAAGATTAATCTCAAATTCGACTAAGTAGGTAAGTAAATGTATGAATTCAAGTATTTTTTATTTTGTTTGTTTAACAGTCGCTGATGTTTTAGTAGATACCTATTTGAGAAATTAAACCAAACTTATCTCAGTCTATCGTACTCTACCTCAAATAGGTAAACTAACATCTTTTAAAAGCCTCTTGATTTCGTTCTGAGGAACGATTACTACAGGGAAAAAAATAAAGTATGTCTTATCACTATTGTTGAATAATAATAATAATAATAATAATAATAATAATAATAATAATATATGATATTCAAACGTAAATAAGAACTCGGGGATAACTAACTTTTACTTTTAAAATTTTAAATCTATCTAATGACCCCTTTCAATTTTCCTGAGTACGTGCCTGACATCTATCTAGTCGTTATTCTGTTCATATCAAATCTCAAATCGGTTTTCCATTGTTACTAGTTACTTGCTGTTCTGTTTCTAGTCGTGGTCATGCTATTCTAGTTTGACATAGGTTGATTTTGCCTATATTTTTTCATACTTTTTTATCCATTGCCTGTTTTTAACAATAATAAAGTCTTCATTCTATTCTATTACAACAATCACTACTCAATCTTACTACTATTAAAGGTATTACTGTAATCTAAGATGGGAAAGGGAAAAGGGAACTAGGTAGTAAGGTACTATTCTATTTTTATGTTCTTTATAATACTTTTATTTGGCAATGGAGTATTGTTTCGGAGTATTACTACAATTAAAAAAATAATTGAACTGGTTAAAATTGTTCATGAACATGAATTTCGGCAGTCGATTCATCTGACCGCTACGCTCGTAGCTTTCGCTACTACGATGTGCTACGACGAGCTACGAACGTAGCAATTCTTAACTATGTATTTTATACAATTAATAATTGATCTATTTAGATAGGGTCTGTGAACAGAAAATATATTATGTAGTGTATATATTAATTAAGGCTAATTGATATTTGATTATACAATTTCAACAATTGAACCGTTTTGAGTTTAAATTAACACAAGTCAAACGAAAATGGTCGGGAACGAGACGAGATCCCTATTTACCCAAGCGCGAGCACAGTTACTGTGAAATCGTTCTTGTGTTGGGTCGTTAAAGTTTATTTTCACAAGCAATGTAAATTTAATTAATGCTGATATAATACGAAAGCCGATTATATGCAAAACCACATCAATCTTGACATCTTGCTTAAGGGTTGAGAAAGCTGGTAACAGTTGTTTAATGATCTTGATTTTCTCGTTAATATTAATTGCTTCGGCTTATCGTATCGATATTAGTAATCGGAAACTGCTTTAGATCGCATGTGGTTAACAGCCTATATATTCCTAACTAGCTGTTCGCCCACGGCTACGCCCGCGTTTTTTTTATTTCCCGTGCTAAAAAGTATCTAAGATGTTGACCAAGGATATAAGGTATCGCCATGCAAAATTTCATTTAAATCGGCTTTCATGTCAAAACTACTAAAACGATTTTGATGAAACTTTGTACAGAGATAGAATAGACCCTAGGGATGTATATAGGATACCTTTTACCATAGGAAAATACAAAGTAACGCTGTCTGTTTTTCTTACACTTATTGAAGACCAGAAATAGAAAGTAACATAGGCTACTTTTTCAGGCTGGAAAACATTTTACTCTTACGGGAAAAGCCGAAAACCAACGCGAGCGAAGCCGCAGGCGGGCAGCTAGTAATATTATAAATGCGTAAGTGTGTTTGCTGGTTTGTCCTCCCTTCATGCCCTAAGTAAGCAACCAATCTACTCGATTTTCGGCATGAGTTAGTTGAAAGGATAGAGTGACATAAGCCTATACAAACCTCTTTGTTTTTCGAAAAATTATAGTAGGAAGGTACTTTCTTAGCGGTTTCCTCTACTGTGACCGCCATTTTGCTTTACTGCAACGCAATAAATAATTTTGTATACCAGGAAGCCCCTCACTGAAGATTAACACCCCATGAAGAAGATCTGTGGGGTGAGGGAATGTCTGATATTTAAAAACTCGACTTTTGTCTCAGAGGAAACATTATTATGATGGTAACGTTGATGAGGAAGTCTTTTATGTAAATGGTAAATATTAATATTATTTCCAAAAAAGACCGTGACGTAAGGCGGAGTGGAATACACACGGGGCGGAATCAAACGCAACTAAAAGTTTTTCGTAAGACATGACAAGGTTGTAAAACAGCGCATACGTTTTTAAAAGTATCTTGTTACAACGAATTTTAGTTGTACGCTTTAATCCCGTTTAAGTAGGGATTATGGTTACAAATTTATGCACTTTCTACTAGGCACGAATCATGGCACAATGTGGCATGATGCAAGAATTAGTAATTACTACGCCGACAACAAGTGTATAACGGTGTAACAAACAGGTTCATATAAGACCTGTATGTCTTTAATAAATCTGTCTAGTAAGAAATTGAATATTCTTATCATGTTCAAGTTTTCCTTGCAGCAGCAGAGCCCGGGCGGGATACATTCATTTGCGGGTAAGTGCAGAGGTACCTAACTAAGTTTCAAGCTCATTTTATAACGGGCGGCAAGATTTCTCTAGAGCCCTCGTCTGCATAGTCAAATCACAGTAAGTTTCATGATCCATTACTGCAAGGGTTAGGAAGATTATTATCATCATTGTAAGCAGCACTTCTCGATTCCACGAAAGAGGTAGAGTAGAGTGTAATAAAGTTTGCTAAAGTTGCTGAAATATCGAATTTCGAACCAAATGGTACAAGTTTTGTGATACGAGTATTGTGTAAGATCCTCGAGCTCGTTAACTTGTTTGAACAGCCCAATAAGGACTGTTGGTAAAGTTTTCAAAATTGGCTAGCCAATACACACACACTGATTAAATTAATAAGTGACCACCACCGATCACAAACGAACAACATGGCATCAAATATCATCAATATTGGAAATCTCCTTCCTTTACTCTGTGTATAAGCCTAGTATTTACATATTCAGTAATGTAGATAAATAAGGATCCAATCCGGTTTCGCTCCGAAGACTTCGTTCGAACTGTGCAGTGTGCAGGTTGTGTAACGAGGAATAGAGTGGTTATTGAGCTTCAGCAGGGCTGCATGTGTCAAATCATTGATGCATTAAAATAAAAATCTTATGTAGGTACGTAATCTACAATTTACAACATGTTTTACAGCAGTCTTAAAACACTGAAATTATTAAATATACCTAAGTCTTAATTTCTTCAAAAATAATGTCTGAATTTCAGTAGTGTTAAGAAACAGAAGCATTGCATTAACTGTGGCTGGCTGATGGCTCTCGTCTCAGATTATAAATAATATTTTATAAACCAATATAACTGATGATAATCTACATACTTATATAGTAGTATGTCTACGCTAAAATTTCCACATAATCGTGCAGACTTGACTTGATAGTATAATGTTTATTAATACATTTTCAATTAATCGGCGCTCTTATTAAGGTGAAATCTACGGTGAAATCAGACCTCTGGTTTCGCATGACATCCCCAGTGAAATGACTGCCCATTTGCCAGACATTTCCAATTTCCGTCGCTTCGTACGTTTTCATTGGGAGCTCCAATCAATGAACGGTATACTCGTAGACAAGTCGTAGATTCTTGAACAGTCTATCAGCTTTAGAAAAACGTGGACGGCATTGCACGAAGCTATAAATTAAAGTTAAAAGACAACTTATTTTTCAATGTGTAGCTACTAAGAGCAAGGAACTAAATATTTTACGCTTTGAGTATGGTCTTATATAGATACCTAAAATAAGTTTAGTGATTGTAAGATTTATGGATTAGCCCTAAAACCCTTCAATGTTTTCGGGGGAAAATAAATTAAAATTTCCCGAACCGACGGAGAACCGACTCCTGGATCGAAATTGAAAATAGTATCTTATAGTTTTGAGATGATATAACTAATTATTTCCATTTTAAGCTATAAAATGAAATCGAATTACAAAAGAAGTCTATTCATTCCAACAGAGTTCACTTTAACTCACATTTACTTACTGAGCGAGCACGTACTTCCACACACCACTGAAAGAGTAATTTTTCACATGTCACCCTGAAACTGCACTTCGGTTGGAATCACTTCAGCAAACGCGGGCGTGACATTAGAAATAACGATGTTCATGGCTGGTAAACTAAGAAATAGCAAAGCTTGGGTGATGATGAAAGTGGAAATGGATAGACGAGCGGACGATTTTCCGTCTGAACCCTCTGTTTTGTCTAGTGTTGCGGGCTGTGAACTTTAAAGTGACGCCACATGTTTCTTTGTTGGTGTGAGCCGTTGCGGTCGTCTGCTTGTCGGGCTACCAAAGAAAGCTAGTCATGTAGTTCAGTCACAGTTACAACAAAAAAAACACTCATTAAAAAGAAAAAATACTAATATCTGTATGCACTAACCTTGTCTTAGGCCTTTCGTAAGAAAGACAAGTTAACTAAAGCTTAAAAAAGAAACAGTTTTTACTAAAAGTCTAATTGGGCTTATAAAGGTAGGCAGAAATTAAGCAGTTATAAAAAGTCTGAAAAGTCTGATTTTGTCTGACTAGCAAACAAAATTTTCACCAAATCTCACCTAAATACTTTAGGCATCAACTTAAACGATTCTTAAGTTTAGTGCAAACGGGTGTAAGTCACGTGATCTAAATGTATGAGAATTTCTTGAATCGTTGTTCGTAAGTACAAGTGCGAACCTTTAAGTATGGGTCGCGTACTGTTTGTTTTTACTAGATATCGAAAAACATTAAAATTCTGCTGAGGTAAGATGTTTGATGATCACAATATACGTATACTTGTACGACGTGAACTGCTAAATAAGTGTACGTGTCAGTCAATTAACCATATTTACATAAGTTGTTTGTTTCGTATATTTTCTTCTTTTTTTTTTCATGTGGTAAGGTTATCAATTAGTAGTATTTTTCTTAATATTTACTACATAGTTCAGTAATAAACTACATCCCTAGAAGACGATTGCAGAAATAGTCACGTACAGTCTTGAGCGAAGATCGTTGTAATTAATGATTTCTGACCCTCACCATCCTTAATCATTATTTTGGAGTTTATTTCCGTAAGTGCCGCCAACCCTGCTTGGTTGCCTGTAGTATTGACTCTTTGTTTCACTGTTGAAAATGTAAATGTCCTTTTCTTTTACTGGTGTCAATAAATAATATTTAAATATTACTAAAAAAACTTAACTATTTATAGCTTAATCGTGTACGGGAAGGTACAAAACATGAGTGTCTTCATGAAAATAATGGTACGGTTGTGCTCCTTCGGATTAGGTACTTGGCGGGGGCACTGCCATGCCCCCAGATTATCTATACTTAGTAATATTATAAAGAGAAAAGAATTGATGGTTTGTTTGTATTGAATAGACTTCGAAACTACTGAACCGTTTTCAAAACATTGAAATTTAATTTACAACGATATCAAATTGAAAATTCAAACTTTTGAATGTACCATTCATCAATGAACAGTAAAATTTTATGAAACCGGGTTGTAAATATTATATTTTGTATAGACCCCGATTTTGTTGGCCTCCACCCTTCTTTTCTATATTCAAAGTCTAGTCTAGTGTAATGCTTAAGTATTTCAGGACAACATTTTTCCGTTTCCAGACAACTATTCGTATCGTATCGTAACAATACAGTTCGTCCCTTTGTGCACATTCCTGGTACAAAATGTAGACTAGACCACCGGGATGCATCGCTGACGTCAGGAAATTGCGTTTGTCCGGGGGTCAAGTATATAGAATGGCCGTGACATGCCAAATTAACCATGATTGTATTACGGGGGCCTGGTTTGATTTTCCCTGTCCAAATTGGTAAGGGTAAAGCATGTCTGGCTGGGGTAATATTCACCTGTACCTATGCCGAACAGAATGAATTTAGTCTATAATTATAGCTAAGCTTTGAAAAAGAAATGAAAACAAGAAAGAAATCACTACATAGTATAAAATAAAGTCGCTTTCTCTGTCCCTATGTCCCTATGTCCCTTTGTACGCTTAAATCTTTAAAACTACGCAACGGATTTTGATGCGGTTTTTTTAATAGATAGAGTGATTCAAGAGGAAGGTTTATATGTATAATACATGCATAATATACTGAAGGATAACCCACAATAACCATAATCCCGTGCGGAGCCGGGGCGGGTCGCTAGTATTAAATAAAAGTAAGAGTGATTTTGTTTGTTTTTTCAAATAAAATAAGGCTAGAAAGAGATTGATTATACACAAAGAAAATATAACATACCATTACTACTGGTATGAGAAAAATAATTAAGATGACAATTAAGTTTTCGTTTATTAACTTTCATACATTGTGTTAGTTTGTAAAACAATGTTTTTTGCTGTAGGCTGTAGGTAATTGTTATCTCAGAGATAAGTAGGTATATTTATTTGTCATTGTTAAGGCGGGCGTTTATTTTGTCGGTAAATTAAGTAAGGTTTCTTTTTTTCATGTTATGTTTACGTATAATCCTACTCGGTAAAAGCCGTGGATGAAAACAGTTTGTATTTAATATTAGATTTTACTAAGCAAACGGCTGGCATAATGGTTGCATATTAGAAAATCAAAACTTCATCGACCAAATTTTAAAAGAACAACAACTGAAATAACAAAATTTAAATGACCAAATGTTTTATTTAGAAAAAAATTATAATCCAAATGTATGTGTCATCAAATGGACGACTGATCAAAAGTTGCTAGATCAAAATTTAAAGTGCCAAATCATTAGTTATATATAATAATCTAGTTCTATTATCGTGAATTCTTCAGTGTTTTGTTTACCTTCCACAGTCTAATAAATTAGTTAGTTTGCAATTATAAACGTTTACATATGTTATATATAGGGCCTAGGCTAAATTTGTTCACCAGGCGGGTGCGTGCGAAGCGAGCACGGGAGTTCAGGGCACCCCTGCTTCGGATAGTATAGGTTCGAAGGGTATGGCAGAAGCGATGTGGGCGAGCGTAGCGAGCCCAAATCGCTCGCCGTACCCTTCGTGTTAGGTTACACATTAACCTAAACAAACCTAACCTTACCTAAACCCAGTTTAGCCTAGGCAAAACTAGTTTGACCCAAAATTGGGTTTGGCCGGTAACATATAGGTAATAAGGCAATTTTGGTTTGACTGGTGAAACCAGTTGATATTAATAAATGAACCAAAAATCCTTTTAACCTTTAAACGATTTGGCCTATAGTGTCATAGGTAATTTAAACGTTGATATTCCAGACTTTGGTCAGTTGAACTTTTGGTCAAATGACCATTGATATTTTAAAATTTGTTCATTTGTTCGTTGTTATTTTGAAATTTGCTCAATGAAGTTTTGATTTTTTAATATGTAACCGGCATAATTAATGTTAGGAACAGTTTTTATTTTCTGTTCAACTGTAATAATAGCTTGCCGTTGCAATTTGCGCACTCATTCTCAGTAATATTTCGCTTTTGCACGAGTCCTGACATAAATCCGCGAAGTCTTCACCGGTACATTCAGGAGCACGCTAAGCTGAACTCTTTGGACATTGCACCGCTCTTATGTCCGTTGAATAAAGAACAGAATCGCGGTGCGAGTGTTCAGTTTGCCTTGCAATTGACCGTAACCGTAGGTACTATGAAACTCTCATTACTCTTTTGATCACAAACTTTCATGTTTTATTAAAACATTCTTTTTGCGACATCTCGGCAGAGAAAGAAGACTGAGAAATAAAAAATGGCTACCGTTTCATTTTATAGAACAAAAACGTTGAAAACTTTTTAACCGACATTCATCGTTTTAATGACCGTTTTGCGTTGATGGTTCAATTCGACTACTAAATTGTTGATCAAATTTGGTAGGTATTAAGTAAATATTGCTGTTTTAGAAGTGCCAAGTAGACCAAAGAAATCAACATTTCCTATAGCGAAGTACGAGTCGACTAGAAGTAAACAACATTCAGTAATTTATGCACCTAACCAAAAACAACGGTCTCAGTTGTCGTGCTTGATGATCATGGAAATTATAATAATAATAGGTATTCGGCCATTTCCCTTAAAGGACGGGTAAAAGTAATCATTTTTAAAATTTTACGACCAAGATTAGGTCATAACCTAAGAAATATTACGTTTAGGACTCATCAAGTAAATGTGCAAGTTAAGGCGGCACCTCGTAAAACTTAAAATCGCAGTGGAGGCGTGGTTTATCTGCGCGGCAAATTAAACTGACCAGTGACCACTGATGGCAATGCAGGAAAGCAATAGCGCTAAGCCAGATAATCGTTGCCGTACATGTGGAACAGGAGGTATGCTATTTGCGCGCTAGAACTAAACAGCATAAGTGCCAAGTTAATTTTAGTCTATTTATACATAAAATACTGGATATAATGAAAATATTTTCAAATTAGATTTTAATGAAGTTGAATACCATACTTGTGACCAAGTTTCAACGTCTAATACGTTGCCGTTTACCTATAAGATGTAAAAAAAGATAATACAAGGTGTCACTTTGGCGCAATTTTCTATCAATAAAATTTTCATTAAACGTGTTTCCACGTATGAGTATTTAGATTTTATGATCAAGTAATTTGTGATTTGAAAATCATAATACCTAGTTGTACAAATTACAAGGATCATCGAATTAAAAAACACTAAAATGTTCAAAGTAAGAGAAGTTGTTAAAATGTATTAATTAATACTAAACGTATTTACTTACTACAATTTATAGAACTAATTAATTAAGACAGTTAAAAACTTGTTGAGTGTCCGAGCTATAAAGTTAGGAGAACTTTGAAGGTGGTAATTAGTAAATTGTTAGGTCTCCCACGCTTCAGTCACGAGGCCATTTTAACCCACGATGCCTAATCCTATTTCGTCAGAAAATACTGTTATGAGGGAACGGTGGGACGGAGATAATTTTTTTATGGCGAAAATTGGAAAAGTGTACCAAAAGTAAGGATCTCAGAAATTAAGACAAAGACAGTTTTTGTTACAATGTTGCGCGAACACAGCTGTTACTTGATACGTGTTACACACACAATGTTTACAATAATTTTATATAACAACTGTATAGAATCAATATTAATCAATCAATCAATCAACAATATTACTTAGACAATATTAAAGCGTTAATAGTCGATACCTTGCTTCGATTGCTACCTGTCGCAGCATATTGCTACGCTCGAGATGCGCTGTAATAAAATTTGTAAACTTTAAAATCCTCCGATATAAAAATAGTTAAAGTTAACTTACAATGACAGTTAGTAGGTAATTAATGTAGGTATTTGATGTATTGATATTTCTGATCTCGCTTTAAACTCACACCTCCGCAATTTCTAGAAACGTTTTATATCAAAGTATTTTCTATTTTTTTATATAAATTCTATCATTGAATACTTATACAAAACGAGACGAAAATAAAACCCTTGAGACAGACCGTGTCGTCGCGTCAAAACGTGAGTGATGCTTACCACGAAAATAAAATCATATTTTATTTGGGTATGTTACGTAGGTACAGAGAAGTTGGAAAGTCGTGCTTCGCTTTAGATTCGTTATTCTGAGGTTACGTACACGCCTTTTTTTTTTTTTTTCATTGTTAACACTGTCCTGTTTCAAAGTCATCTATGACCTCAAGCACCCTTCAAGTCAAAATAAAATGCCAACAAAACATGCATAGAACATACTACATACATTTTTACCTTGTAACTTTTCGTCATGAAAGGAATGCTTCGTTTTTGCTTTTTAGATACCCACATGAGAAATTACACCGAATTTTCACTTGTGATTTTCGTGGTTAATTTTTAATGTCTCAAACTTTCTTAAAGGTTCCAAGTTGATACGTCGATTTTGTGACAACCCTAGATCAATTTACAAAAAACTTTTTGCCGATTAGTAAATCAATATACCTACAACAATACAGAGTTCGTTCGTTAACAACAATACAGAGTAATTTGCACAAAGTACATAGTAAGAGCAAAAAAGGGCAATGTTTATTTTCCTTTACTCTAATATCTGAGGCACCACCAGCGCAGCGGTACTAAAAAAGTAGGTAAACATCGTTCGAGTTCAAAGTTTATTTTATCTGAATATTCATCTCAACTCTCGCAATTTACATGAATCAACTCGTTCGTTCGAGAGCCTGTTATAAACTGTCGTGATATCGAACAACCTACCTGTGTTATCGTAGATTCATGTAAGTATAAAAAACATTCGACGCAATCATATTGACCAGACTTCATTGAATGTTTTGGTTAAACATAACCGCAAATCGGATTTCATATTACACACCATTTCCTAGTATTGTGCTCATCAATCAAGACACTGATTTTGAAACAGGTCAGACAAATCGTAAAACTAGTTATGAACAAATTAATCAAGCTTATCAACTTATCCATTCCACTGATGTTGATTATGCCAGCCGTTCATAGTCAAAGTACAATGTCGGATTTGGTACATCAATTGAAGCGGGATTCGGTGATAAAATCGGATATAGTTTTAAAAACAATGTTGCGCGTAGACAGAAAATATTTTTGTCCAAGGAATCCGTACATGGACGCACCACAGTCGATTGGTTATGGCGCTACAATAAGTGCACCCCACATGCATGCATATGTACTAGAATTATTGAAAGAGCATTTAGGAAAAGGAAGAAAAGCGCTGGATATAGGGTCTGGATCTGGATATGTTACTGTTTGTATGGCATTATTACTTAGAGAAGGAGGTAAGTGGTTCCGTTTCAGTCAAAAACATACTATGTTTTTTTTTTTCTGTAGATTCTGAGTATATTTGTGATGATAGATACGACTTGCTTTTAGTGGCCGGTGTTAAAAATATAAGATCGGTATATAAAATAATCATTATGACAAAAATATACCTAGGCATATCTTTCGAATTAATACAACAATCCGAAAATGTGTTTGATGCATGACCATACCAGTTTATACGGTTGTCTTTAGAAAAATAAATGGAAAAATAATTTACTACTGTTTTCTTTTTCCCTCACTTGTGATTTGCTTTCATTTCGAGCTGTTAATCCATACTGTGTTGTAATATTTAAGGCGTGGCTACAGGAATAGATCACATACCAGAACTAATACAAGAAGCATACAAGAACACCAAGGCGCATTTTCACACGCTTGTGACTAGGAAAAAAATTAAATATGTGACTCGCGATGGACGTCTGGGCTATCCTGCAGGAGCTCCTTATGACGTCATACATTGTGGAGCCAACTTTGATAAAGTCCCTACCCATATCATAGATCAGTTGAAACCCGGAGGAAGATTTATTGGACCAATAGCAGGCAATTACCGTCAATATTTGACTATCATAGATAAAAAATTTGATGGGACGATAACAGAGAAAAGAGTGATGGCAGTGATGTATTTACCTATGCAAGATAAGGTTGCTCAAATGGGATGGACACCATAAGTAAATACAAGATAAATAAATTTGTAACGAAACTCCGCCTACCGGGTAAATAAAGATAAACTAATACAGCACATTAATTATTTGTTAAATTTATACCCGGCTAACTGAATAATTGTAATTGTGGAATAATATTTTAGTCGTCATAAGATAACTCGACGTCGAAAAGTGATTTGTAAAATCTTACTTCGAATAAACACTTTTTGAATTTTGAATTATTTTGACTTCAACTATAGGTAATAGACTTAATCTTATTGTAATGTAATGTAACTGTGTCTAATCTTGATGATAAAAAATACTAGCACACATTCTTTACTAAATAAGTTACTACTAATTAATTTCCATTAATTTTAAGTCTTAGAAAAAAAAACAAAAACACATTTCAATGTACGCGTAAATAACATAGTTATTTCATTTAGGAATTCACCGCTATATTTCGATATATCAACTTATTGGTGGATGGAGGGCACCGTCGAAGGTCTCAACAATGCTATCACAACTTTGATTGAACATGTTAGAGTTACGTAAGTAAAAGTAAACCCCTCAATTTTTGCTTATATGTAATTTTTATTTAAACGGATTCCTATAGTCTAGAAAGTCTTCCGAATCTCAAAGAGAATGGATAATTTGGATGATTTACTGAAGTAAAATTAGATGGAAAAAGACGTTTAGGATTTAAGTAAATAATTTCATACAAAATTTGGTCTTTCATTAAAGGCAACCTACAGTCTAAACTAGACAAAACCAAAGTTTGCATAAGAGTAAATATTTTACGTACCTATATTAATGTAAAAATTGTGGTAATGGGGGTTACATTACAGTGAAAGTATAAAAGAAAGTAAGTAGTAGTTACTACAGTAGTAACAGATTTTTGAAAATAGACAAATCCTAGTAAGAATGCAAAAAATACATAACACTACCAGTAATGTTTTGGTATAAATAAATAAAACGTTTATTTATATGGCTGTTACTAGAGATGTAATGATTACCACAGACGGTTTCTTAAATTCGGTTTCCTAATACTAATAATTTGTGGAAAGGAAGTTTTCTTCTAAACTGTTGATGCTTCAAAGAAATATTGGTTCTCGGAAATAACAACTCCATCAAAATTATGTTCTATTTATTATAGGTAGGAAATGTTTTGCCAAGTTTTTCTTATGTGTAGCTAAGTTAGTTATATTGGAAAAAATCTTGTAATATTTGAACGATATTCGAATAGCAATGCATATTGATGAAAATTCGTAACGTTTAAACTAAATGTCTGTTTTATTAACTACAGTTTTTTTGGGATTTTTTCTGTTAAGAAATTAATTGAAAAACGGTTTTTCTACTTTCTTATTTACTTTAGTAAGGCTTTAATTGATAAAGTACTAGCTTTCCGCCGCGGCTCCGCCCGCGTTAACAGTTTTTCCCGTGAGAATAAGAAATATTTCCGCGGTAAAAGGTAGCCTATGTTTTTTCCCAAAGTCCTACCTTAGTCCTATAGTTGTACCAAGTTTCATCTAAATCGGTTAGTATTCAGAGCCTATTCAATTATTAGAAATATTTTAGGATTTTTTTACACCTTGGGTTACATTATTAAAGATTATAGTAATAATCCCTAACTTAAAAAAATAAATGAATATAGTCTATGTTACCCCAGAATAGTGTAGCTCCCCAATAGTGAAAGAATTTTTGAAATCGGTTCAGTAGTTTCGAAACCTAATCAATGCAAACAAACAAACAATCATATCTTTACTCTTTATTATATTAGCATAGATATGACAGAATACTTATTCGTTACGCCTGACTCACACTAAACATTTTATTTTTCACGTTTCGTTCGGAAACGAATCACGCTCGAGTTTCTCGATATCTTTTTGTATGGAACTTTGTTATTTGTTCGTGAAAGATTTGTCGTTTAATTGGAACCGGTTTCCATTTCGCTCGGGTTTCATCGTCGCTGGTTGTGACAAGATTAATTTACGATTTGTGTATTTTTTGCTCTACTTTTGTACAGGTTCCTGCTACGTATTGGTAAAATCAACTTATTATTTTGAATAAAATTAACAGGTATTGCTGGAGACTTGTGAATTAATGCCATTATGGTATTTTTTTAGAAGGTGAATTTGAAAAAAATATCGATCGGTATGATAAAACTACAGGGTATTTTATTTTTCGTGTAGCGGGTTCAAACATCAAAATATACTTTATTGCACAAAATAAAAAGAACATTTACAGTACAAATAGAACATAAAGAGAGAAGGCAAATGGCGGCCTTATCGCTCCAAGCGATTTCTTCCAGGCAACCATTGGGTTTCAATTAAAATAAAGTCTTCTTTCAATAAAAAGTTCTGTCTACTATATTTAAGGTACTTTCCCTCCATGTGGCATAGCCGTGGGACGCCCTGTATATCATATCATTAAGTTACGTTTCCGATAAGTGGCTTGATCGAACATCAAATTATGAAGAAGGAACAAAAACGATCAATCTATTAATTCGTTTTCAAAATACCCACAAATGTTCTATAATAATATAGCAATCGCATGCAATTTCGCCTACTACAAAACGAAAAGTGCATGTTACTAGCTTTTGCCTTTTTATATACACCGTGAAATTGATCTGCCTGTTTATCCGCAACATCGTGTAGTCTAGTACTCATGAACTGAACAAGGAACATAATAGGTTGAAACCACAAAATCAATAAAAAACTTTTCGTATAAACTTCATTCACGTGTCAAGTTCGGTGAAGCTTGATTGGTCGTACTTTTTCAAGACAATCATAGGTCAATTAAAAAAAAATTCAGTCACGTGACCACTTTGTAATAACAAGTTGAATTTTACACGCTTTTTAGCTTCACTTCTAAGTAAGTAACTCTTGAAATCTTAATTTGACCCACTTCCCGGTCTTCGATTAGGATGAAATTTTGCACACGCTCTGAGTTCTGATGACAACACATGACTAGCTAAGAAACGTCATTACAAATCCAATATAGCGGCCTCCCTAAGATGGCGAACTGGCTGTTTGAAATCCACCCCCATGATATGGGTATCAAATGAAAGGGTTTGCTGTCAGTAATACGAAAAAAAACCTCACGTGACTTAAATCCAATATGGCGGACGTCCAAGATGGCGGACAGGAAGCGTGTTTTTTAGTTTTTTAAACTATGTATTATTATTAATTTTGATGTCACGGTGTATGTGGGATGGGTTGCTTAGTAATATTTTTCTAGAGTATTAGTATAGAAAAGACTGGTGCATAAATAACGGTTATAGCCACGGGTCATTCGGGTTTACACCCCAGTCTCGCGGTTATAAGGTCACTCTATGAGCTTTTTACGAGCCTTACCTAAAGTTATGAAGTGGTTGACTTGTTTGCTAAATTAAGATACGATTCTGGATAAACTTAGACGACGACTAAATAATACAACAGGTTGTTTACAACAAAATATAACTGGTGTGTAAACAAAATATAACACGTATGAGAGTGTGAAAACAGCTAAAGATTCACCACACACAACAAGTATAGTATGTCCTAACATTTCTTGAGCCTACAAAAATGAGCAGCGTTTATGACGATAAATGATTTATGATGATAAACGCTGCATAGGTAGGCTCAAGACATTTTAGAACATACTTTACTTGTTGTGATGAATCTTTAGCTGTTTTCACACTCTCATACCTGTTATAATTGTTATTGTTGGCAAGTACAAAAAGAAGAAAATTATGTTTAAGACGAGATACTAATTAAAATGTTATAAAAATAAAATTAATATACGTTTGTTATAAGCCTGAAACAAAAACAAACAAAGATATTACCAGTAATTTCGATTGGTAGTTGACTTAGTTTTAATAACATGGTTTACTATTTTGAGAGTTTTTCTACATTAATAAACATTATGTAAGAGAATCTTACAAAGTTTAACCGTATGCAACGGAAAAAAATATTGTTTACATACATCTTGTTTATAAAAGAACGCGATTGTTGAAAACACACTTTGAAAAAAACTCAAGTATTTAAATTAATCTGTAATAAAGATACCCTATATTAAGGATAATAATTATAATAAATACTTTTCACATTTATCTCATAATTATTTTTTTTTACACATTATTTACTTTACACAATATAAATAGTACCTGCTTATGATGTTTTTCAATAAAGTATATTGTCATTTTTTGTGTAGTGCATTGAGTATTTTTAAATAAACAATATACATTCTATCCACTATCTACGTTTCACTGCATAAACACATCATGCCTATCTATACCATTGCAAACTGTGGATGCCTTTTGTGGGCTTCACCCGGGTAACAGTTTATTACATTCATCTGTCAGGTGAGCGAGTTGTCCGTCCCTCAGGGTCGGAACACTGACCATGGTAAGTGTGCCCGAGGGGCGGACTCATAAAACATTCCGTATTTTTGTTGCGCTTCCACTAGTATAGTAGTAAAGATCCAAAATTACTCTGTGGTAGGTACTGGTAGTAAAATGTTGAATGAGTAATCTTACTGAAGGAAATTTATTGTTGGGACAAGAAAACTAGAGACAAACTGTTGTTGGGTTAGACTGGTCCCCCGCAAGTCGCAGGTCAATTGAAAAAAAGTCCTGTAGTTGTAGCATGGTTGTAGTGAAATGTAGGACTGTTGATCGTGTTTACAAGGAAGGATTGTGTTTACAAATAAAACCTAAGGCAATCATTTATATGAAAAGCACTGTAATGTTTACTTTGTAAACATGGATTTTCATTGGACAGGATACCGATAGTATTTAATTTTCATGATTTAATTTGTTTCTTGTAAAATCAAAAACACTAAATTATAATTTCTAATTTCTATTTAGCCTTATGTAGGGAATTAAGAAATTAAAAAATGAATTACAGGATATAATGATTGACTGTTTCTACTCACTTAGTGCTTATATTGTCAAATTACCTTTCCATTTTGTACGCATTTGTTATTTTTATCAATAAATCTTATTTACGTTTGTTGTAACAAAGCATCTAGTCCTCTAATAAAACGTATAATGAACGTAAGTACGTTCCATATCGCAGTACATAGGTAGTAAACTAATGGAGTCTTTCTCTGCATATAAAATAAGTCACGAGCAATGGATTTACAACACGGCACGGTAGGCGGAAGACAGGAGTTTAACTGGAATAACCAAGGCCTTTGACAATAACAGGAGCTTAATTCTATTCCAAAGCAATATTCACCTCGTAATATTTGCGTAGAGAATCCCGGCCTTTATAATCGACCGACTTTTATTATAAAATTACCTTTACACGGAAAGAAAAAGTAGGTATTTAATATAAATAGAGGCGGAGGCATAGTGGCTGGCTAATGTCTTCTTGCTTTCCACCTACACTAAGTTGGTTCGTAGTGCATTTTTTTATTGTTGGATTATTTTTATACGAATAACTGCAAAAATTATCAAAATTAACTTACCACAACAAATTAACGACTTTTAACTAAACTGATAACTAACTCTACACATAGGTACTTTTTATATTTCTAAAAATTATTTCATTTGTTTTCAAAAAATCGATTATATAAATCAACAGAAAGACAATCACAACAGGAAAAAACACGGTTTAGGGAAAATAATAACCGACATTTAACTTACAATACAAGCTGTGTTGAAAATTGATGTCGCTCGTTTGTGTTGCACTGTGTCGCGCCCTAAGGGACGTAGGCGCAAAGCGTGTCATTATCATTAAAGAGGATTTTGTTACATTCAGGAGTATTAATTAAAAAAAGAATCTCTTCTTTATATTTTTTTTAATAAGGGGACGCAATTAATGGGATAAATATCTTTGTGTTTAGAAAATTACTTATACAAAACGTAATAAGTACGTATAAACCATTTAGAAGCAACGCACTAATAAAGATTTTTCATCACTTTTAATAAATACATGTTCCAAAGAAATATGTACAGAAGCCAGCACATGCGATTGGACATTTGCACTACGAAATTCAATACGGTCAACTACTTGCTACTGTACTTAGGACCGACATACCTACCATCCCTATTCCTCCATAGCATTCGCAGCTACTACTACTGTTATCATCGACTGTTATTTAGTAGTGGTAGTAGTAGTGCATTACTGCAAAACAGAAGAAGCCTTTACTCATAGGTTGTGAAATACTACGAAGAAGCGTAAGTGCACTTACTTAAGGAATTCCGGAAATTTTTGATCGCTATGTACATCGCAACTGATACAGTAAATAACAATGCATGTGATACAATCTTCGTTACTGTAATGAACTGCTTCCTACGTAATGAATTTAATATTGCGATATTCCGCGTTCCTCGTGGTCGTGATGATGATGATGATGATCCTTCCGACCGTTTTCGGTCATGGCGACCACTTCGACTCCTAATCGGTGGGGCGCTGCTGGTGCACCCGAAGATGGCTTATATAGCCGATCTTTGCAGCGAACTCCCGTGCACAGTGTGGACACGTGAGCACGCCGCTTACGTAGTTATAATGAATGGCGGTGGGTTGACGGGCCTTTAATTCTTCACGCTTCGCGTCGAGATCAGCTTTACGCCGCTCCTCAAATTCGTGAACCTGCCTCTTCCCAGTCAGTCAGTCAGCCAGTCCCACGCCACGTCGTCGTGATACCTGTATTGCAAAGCCTGCAAAGTGGAAAAGCTTTACAAAGTCAACTATGGGGAAATTCTACAGCAGCTGCTTATGAATAGGGAGGGAATACCGAACTGCGTTATTGTGCTGTGAAAGGATGGACTTTTTGACCCAATTTTCCGACTTATTTGATTATAAACTTTTGCGGTCTGCTTATATGAAAATGTATCAGGATTAATCACTACATAGTATAAAATAAAGTCACTTTCTCTGTCCCTATGTCCCTCCCTTTGTACGCTTAAATCTTTAAAACTACGCAACGGATTTTGATGCGGTTTTTTGTAGTAGATAGAGTGATTCAAGAGGAAGGTTTATATGTATAATACATGCATAATATACTGAAGGATAACCCACAATAACCATTTTCCCGTGCGGAGCCGGGGCGGGTCGCTAGTAAGATATAAATCTTATTTTACTAAAATGTAATCCTGATACATTTTCTTGTCTTGTTAATAATTTAAGGCAATACCAATATTGTAACGGTACCAACCTGGGTCCCGTACAGATTTCACAAATGTTTTATAAAAATTACGTTATAAATTAATTACATGCTTATTAGTTGAAAAGTCTAAAAGGATCGTTCCATAATGAATTATCTAGCAAATTAACTCTGTTATTCAGTCTTTATAGTATGATTAAAATAATAATTATAGATTCAAAGTAATACGTTCAATTTTCTAAATAAGAGTAGAATATTAGCAGGGAGTTATTATCCTCCACTAGTTTGGGCAAAGCTTCTTCAATCTGACGATAGTTGGCGTTATTGTCATACAAATATTCACTACCATACTCTAGTTTCGAACAGAAAGTAATTTTCGTCAATTATAGTTATATTTAATAGTACATCAACATTAAATTAGACAAAAATATTATAAAATCGTTCTTAAATTATTTAATTTATTTTATGTAATTTTATTATTAATTTTATAATTTATTAAGTATTATGATCAATTTATTGGTGGGCAAGCAATAAAATACAAGGGAAATCGTCCATTTTGAATATCGCCAAAATCGCGCGTTGATGCTTCTTTGTGGAAAAATTAGGAAAATGTTTTAACACTTTAAAAAGGAATAGGAAACAGTTTTTTTACTTAGAATAGTTCAGGGGCAACTGTGTCGGTGTTTGCTTCGACGAGCTGGGAGGATGCAATCTTCGAGAATCTTCAACAAAGCTAAGTATTTTTGCATATTCCAAAATATGTGAAAGCTTGGATTTAGGAGAATCTCCAGCTATTTCTATGTTTTATACTAGTATTTATTCAATTTATTAGAATTTTTACCCATATATAACTCCTTCTAATATCTAAGTTCTTTTATATAAAGTGCTTTTGTTATTTTTCAGATATAACTGGACTTGGGAGCTCCCTTATGTCTTGAATGTATACCTAAATTAACCTAAAATTGTACTAATATTACTTTATGTATATTTCTTCTGCATAGACATATCTGTAGAGACTCCTAGATCATCTTCAATATAAATTTACAGGAATCAAAATTGAACAAGTACTTGTATTGGAGATGATGACTGATGATGGTTTAGCAGTAAAGCGGAGAGAGCAGCCATCCAGACTCTTCTTCCTTAAACTCCGGACTCCGGGTATGATTAATAATTTCCATTTAACTATCAAATACAGAGTTCCTATTTTCTTGCTTGACCCATAAATAAATCAACTAGATATTTCTATAATTAGATATTTAATTTCATAATCCTAGAAAGTAATCATAATCAAGTAAATTCATCATATATCCTTTCTCTATTCAATACAGTTTAAATTAGATACTTAATATCTCTTTCAAATCAGTATTTACTTTCCTACATATTTACTTTATAATCTTTACCTTTATACATACCAATTTACATACATTTTATTCATCTCCGGGGAGCTTATAAGTCATTGCGATTAGTACTGGGTTTTCTACATAGCTAGGTCTAACAAAATTCTCACTAAAAGATTCAGGGTTACACATATGCGGTTCATAATGTAGAGTCTTTCCACTTTCGTTTCACTGGCCATAATATAGTATAAATCATATTCAATTTATTATATTTGTTCGTGTTAATTAATTTAAGTAGGTTAGGTTGTTACAATTTGATAGCCGTGACCAGTATAACGGATTGTTGGGTGTCGTTCACCACATTTGTTTTCCTAGTTAGGTCTATCCAGGACTACGGCTTGTTACAATTTGGTGAGGCCGTAGACCAGGATATTATCTGTTAGCTTATTAGAATCTTATTAGTTCAATATCAATTCTCTTTCTGATTTATTGATAATATTTTTATTCTGAGGTAATTGAGTTTAATCTGTCTATTATGAAATTTTCATATAATTTACATAGAATCACTTTGCTGTACATAGAAGGATTTTAACTAGATTACTTTGAAATTTAATCAGCTTTCTGGAGGTTTCTAAAAGCAGGAGCAAATGAAACTAAACACTGCTTACTTACCAGTTTTATTTAATATTAAACTTTCACAGAAGAAAATAATAATAATGTATAACAAACAGTGACATTCACTTTCACAGATAAGTTATGTACAATATTCACAATAAAAATAGCACAAATTGTTCTATTGGCACTTATATTCTTAATTCACTTGTGTAAGTAATTTATTCTTCTTGATGGAAAGCTATGTTTGAGGGGTTTCTTTGGGCTTAGTTGACCGCCGGTTCTGTACATTCTTCTTAGAGTTGGTTTCATTCGGTTTCATCTTGTTGTATTCATCTGAAAAATAAGGTTAAAAGTGGATTAATATTTAGCTAGTAGCATTTTAAAAGCGATGGGGTTTATCTGAAAGCTTCAGTTTATATCTAAAACAAGAGAAACAGAAGGTTTTACTTGAAACTTCTATGTCGGTTCATAGCAGTTTTTCAATGTAAACTTTTTAGGTTATTGAATCTTTGAACAAGTGATTTCTTAATAGAAAACGTAGTTCTGCATTTTGTTATTATTATTTAAATAAACTCACCTTAAATGTGGCGAAATTGTGGATTATAATCTATTTAGTGAGAACAAAACAAACAAATTACTTTTTTTTTGCTTTCATTCAATTTTTCTAAAGGGAAAGGAAAGGCAAAAAGTATTGAGTCATACAGCCTGAACATTAATTTATTAAAATTATTTACCAAAAACTTTATTGTTTATAAAAGTAAATAAAATTAAAAAATAATTAACGCGAATAATTAGGAAACGTAGAAAAATAAAAGGAAAATATTCGGATTAGTTATAAGTAAAGTGACTGTACGGTCACAATTTGCTGTTCGTGAAATGGAAAGTGAGAATTTTGTTATAGGGTTCGTGTTAAGTTTCTTTTATTCAGGAATTTAAATTAATGGGGGTTGATATTTAGAAAAAAAAGATTACTGGTTATTCTATTTACTACTACTAAGCTTGTGAGGTTCGAGGTTGATTAGCTTCGCGGGTCTGGGTGTCGGAATCATTGAACTGCCTGGGACTTCTGGCGTGTGTGGCTCGAGAAGTGACTGCATCTAAAGATGGAGGCCGGGATTAGCAGAGTAACGTGCTTTCCGAAGCACGGGGTCAACTTTCTTTTCGGACGTTCGGATGATTAGGTTTGCGGAGTCTTAGCCATACGGGAAAAGGTTTCGCATAGTGTTATTTGAATTTGTTCGCGGGATTCGAACTCGAAACTTAATAGAGAGAGACGAATATTTGACTACTCGACCACGGAGACTGGGGTTGTTGATATAGGATGAAGTATTGAGAAGTGAGTTAAACTACGGATCGTACTGTGGATTACTAAATTAAGAGATGGGGGGTTGTAGAATTATAATAAGAAATTAAATTGCTCTTTAATGACAGGTATTCATTTTCCATCTCATTTAGACGGGGTTCTTCATCAAACTTTCTATGTATGTAACATTAGTAGTGAATGTTTTTATGCAATTACGGAAATTCATAATAATAAAAATTAAGTACAAAGTTATAAATAAATAAAGGGAAAATAATCTAGGTGAAATAAAATATAATTTTAAGGAAACAATCAATTCATTTTAATATTAGGAAACGGGTAAAACAGACGAAGCGTCGGTGGTCAAGTGGCTGGGACCGTTGGCTCTCGTTCGGAGGATCGCGGGTTCGAACTTCGAGGAAAATTATTTGTATTCGTATTTGTGTTCGGAACGTTTCAACTAACGTGTTTTCGATTTTCGAATTTATAAGTATGTATGTTTGTTAGACGCTTTTACCGTGAAGGAAAACATTGTGGAAAGCTTGCGCCTGCTGCGGAGTAATTCAGGGGTTGTAAAGAATATTTGAATTGTATTGTATTGTTGTGTAATTGTGTGTGTGATTGATCAATTCGCATTGGTCTAGGGCCTGTTCGCTCTAATTTCGGAATAGGTTCTTAACTCCCTCGGTGGGAACGAATATCTATGAGCAGGCAATGATGTACGAAAAACAAATAGCGTATTTTATATAAAGAGATTTGGGTAATTATTAGTATTCGTGAATCGATACAAAGACATTCTGAGCAAGTTATTTATTGATTAAAATTCTTAGTCACTCCCGCATTTATAATATTTTTATAGTGACTCTGTCTGTCTGTTTGTTGCGCTTTCACGCCGGAACGGCTGGACAGATTTTGATGAAATTTGGTATGGAGATAAAATAGACCTTGGAGTAGGAAAGTCGAAATCCAATGGGAACGAGCAGCTAGATAATAATATAACAAAATATATAGATACACGTAATAAAAACAAATACCTAGATTAGTTAAAACAAACTTTTAACATTTTTGAGTCATCATAACGGGGGGTTGATTAATAAATAATGAATAATGTTCTTACAATTTGAATTCAATTATTTTTATCTGACTGCAAAGGAAGGGTTAAGTTTTTCACGCGAATCTGTGTATGATTGTATGTATGTATGTGGTATTCTTTATACCCTCAAATTATCCAGACGGCTAGACGGATTTTAAAGAATGAGGTGTCTATCGGTTCGTCTGAACTGTGTGATGGTTATAGGCTAGATTTTTATTGTGGTTTTATTTGAGTAGAAAAAATATTAAATGTACTAGATACACATTGAGAACTATTTAAAGAATTAATAAAATGGGGGTTGATTGTTAAAGCTTTTCTCAATTTAAACATTATATGACTTATATTATAATCTTTAAATTCGAATGATGTGTTTGATAAATATTACAATATAAATGTAGACGCTTTACGAAAAAGTTTTGTTTCGGACTTAAAGAATTTGAAAAACTAGAAGTGTTTGATTTTGATTTTTGACTTGGAAAGTAATAGCAAGTAATAATTTTGTTACGTTTGCATTCGTTGAGCGTGTGTAATGGTTATCTTCGTAAAGTACATTATATTTATTCTGTGTGTGCGACTAGTGCATTATATTTTTATTCTGTGGAGATAATGAAACTGCAAAATACTCCTGTTCAAGAGAGGCGGTAATTTTGAAACATTACAATCGACATTTTAAAGTAATAATAAAAAAGTTGAACTAGAGGAAATCTTTTAGTAACATTACAGTCAATATTTGTTTGTTGTGATCTGTTTGGCATTCAGAAAAAAAAGGGGAGCGAAGATTGGTAACCTGTGATATTTTTGACGAAAAAAAAATAGATAAATATTCTCACAAGTGTTGAGCGGACTAATATTCTCTAATTATGCTATCTGTAAATATAATTGTATTTCAATATTCGTTGTGAGATGCTGGTGCTTTGGAGCAATCGCGAGAAAGTGAAAAAGGGGAAGGTAAATTAGTGCGAGCTTAAGAAAGATGGGTTGCAACATGGCAATAGTTGTTCGAACAATGATGTAATTTATTGGCTTTTACCCTAATTACACAATATATATCCATGCGAGAATCCAGTTTAGTCTCGTACTAAATGGATACACAAGCAAGTTATTTATTGGTTCCTTGGTGTTAGGTTAAATTATTAGACATTGAGTATTTTATTTACTCTGATGTCTGGAAGGAGTGTTTTATACCCCCTTTAAATAACTTCATACTCTACATGTTCTAACACTGATAATTCGGCAACTACACATGCTCCAAAAAACTGATAAATTCTGATGTTGTCAGGTTTGTGAACTAGGATATTTGGACATGGGATAATTAACTTGGTGACCATGTGGGGGTTTCATGATTTTTTGCAGGGGATGTGTTGCTGCTCTCATAGTAAATGAAAATTGATTTGCTTAGAGTTCGGCGATACATAGCTACTAGAGCTGACGGACTCACAACCCGATTTCCTTGTAGGGCAAGAATTAGGATTCTCTGCGGCCTTGATTTTTATGTTATGGTCTTTGTCAGTGGTTCATAATATTGCCTCCACTTAGCATTTATTTGTCTTTTGGTTTAAATACACACTACACCAAAAAGATTACATATTTGGGTTAAAAGTTAATAAATTTTAGTTCATTAATTTATAGTAAATTTTTAATGATATATATTTAATTTGTGAAATGAATCTTTGTAAATGGGGGAAAATTAGCTCCGTTTAGCACTTAAATCTCTGCGCAAATTTTGGGGGTTGACTGTAACGGTACCAACCTGGGTCCCGTACAGATTTCACAAATGTTTTATAAAAATTACGTTATAAATTAAT
This sequence comes from Teleiodes luculella, assembly GCA_948473455.1. Classification (NCBI taxonomy): domain Eukaryota; kingdom Metazoa; phylum Arthropoda; class Insecta; order Lepidoptera; family Gelechiidae; genus Teleiodes; species Teleiodes luculella. The sequence continues at coordinate 6,743,689 of OX419599.1, read as the reverse complement.
TACATGCTTATTAGTTGAAAAGTCTAAAAGGATCGTTCCATAATGAATTATCTAGCAAATTAACTCTGTTATTCAGTCTTTATAGTATGATTAAAATAATAATTATAGATTCAAAGTAATACGTTCAATTTTCTAAATAAGAGTAGAATATTAGCAGGGAGTTATTATCCTCCACTAGTTTGGGCAAAGCTTCTTCAATCTGACGATAGTTGGCGTTATTGTCATACAAATATTCACTACCATACTCTAGTTTCGAACAGAAAGTAATTTTCGTCAATTATAGTTATATTTAATAGTACATCAACATTAAATTAGACAAAAATATTATAAAATCGTTCTTAAATTATTTAATTTATTTTATGTAATTTTATTATTAATTTTATAATTTATTAAGTATTATGATCAATTTATTGGTGGGCAAGCAATAAAATACAAGGGAAATCGTCCATTTTGAATATCGCCAAAATCGCGCGTTGATGCTTCTTTGTGGAAAAATTAGGAAAATGTTTTAACACTTTAAAAAGGAATAGGAAACAGTTTTTTTACTTAGAATAGTTCAGGGGCAACTGTGTCGGTGTTTGCTTCGACGAGCTGGGAGGATGCAATCTTCGAGAATCTTCAACAAAGCTAAGTATTTTTGCATATTCCAAAATATGTGAAAGCTTGGATTTAGGAGAATCTCCAGCTATTTCTATGTTTTATACTAGTATTTATTCAATTTATTAGAATTTTTACCCATATATAACTCCTTCTAATATCTAAGTTCTTTTATATAAAGTGCTTTTGTTATTTTTCAGATATAACTGGACTTGGGAGCTCCCTTATGTCTTGAATGTATACCTAAATTAACCTAAAATTGTACTAATATTACTTTATGTATATTTCTTCTGCATAGACATATCTGTAGAGACTCCTAGATCATCTTCAATATAAATTTACAGGAATCAAAATTGAACAAGTACTTGTATTGGAGATGATGACTGATGTTGGTTTAGCAGTAAAGCGGAGAGAGCAGCCATCCAGACTCTTCTTCCTTAAACTCCGGACTCCGGGTATGATTAATAATTTCCATTTAACTATCAAATACAGAGTTCCTATTTTCTTGCTTGACCCATAAATAAATCAACTAGATATTTCTATAATTAGATATTTAATTTCATAATCCTAGAAAGTAATCATAATCAAGTAAATTCATCATAATATATCCTTTCTCTATTCAATACAGTTTAAATTAGATACTTAATATCTCTTTCAAATCAGTATTTACTTTCCTACATATTTACTTTATAATCTTTACCTTTATACATACCAATTTACATACATTTTATTCATCTCCGGGGAGCTTATAAGTCATTGCGATTAGTACTGGGTTTTCTACATAGCTAGGTCTAACAAAATTCTCACTAAAAGATTCAGGGTTACACATATGCGGTTCATAATGTAGAGTCTTTCCACTAGACGTTCTCTGGCCATATTTAAGTAAGATTTCAATCATCGGTAAAAACATTAGGTTTAGGTAGGTTAAGTGTTTAGTAGAACGGTTATTAGTTTGAGAGGGGTGGGGTGTTACAATATAAGCTTATAAATCTTGGAGAAGTAAGTAAAGAATAAGAATGAGTTAAACATCGCATGGTGAGTATTGGCGAGGATTCCGTATGTATCGAGTAGAAGGAAACCACTAGACTGATTCAGTTAGAAGGTACACAATAAAAATCTGTGGTCCATACATAATAGGTTTAATACATTATACCGTGAGCTATAGAAATAAATTTCAGAATATAAAGTTTTCAAGTTATTCTAAAAAATATGCAAAAATTTACCACCTACCGTCGGAAAAATGAACTTTTTTGAAAATAAACGGCTGTAATCTGTGTAAAATGTTATTCTTACGTTGTCATTTTTAATTTCATTTTAGACATTAAACGATTATTATTATTATTAACATACCGACATCTAATATTCATATTAAATATAAGTCGTTATTAAAGGGAATGTTTAACCATAATGATTGTTACTCTTTGTATTGTGACTTCTAGTAAAAATTCAAAGTATCAAATGCACTAATAAACCAGGGGCGCCACGTGAATAAATCCCTACGCTAGCTTTTGATGTTATAAAAATAGCGGAGCTTTATTACAACAGGCCGTGCTATTTCGATCCAGTTTGAGCTAGTTTTATATCTGAATACACTATCCACCTACGTACTATGTGTGATAGAAAGATCTAAGTAAGTAAGCTTACTAGTAAGCTTTTATAAAGTAGAGAGGGAGAGGACTGCTGGAAACATAGGCTGTTAATATGGCGAATGAATATTAAGGATAATATCAGAAATTAAAAGTTTTTTTTTTGTATTTATCTTCATACTTGCGGGTATCATACAGCAAAAAGCAGAATCGTTTTGTTTCGTACCAATAGTAGTTTTGCTTTAAGATTAGAAAATTGTGTGAATTTAGAATTCAAAGGTAAAAGTCCTTTTAAAAGTATAAAGGCGCACTTTGCATGCGCTCCGGTTCGCGTCCATTATTGCGAGGGCTGTCAACTATGCGCAGTAAAAAAACGTTTTTAGCTTTATTTTCTACATGTTTTCATCTATATTTAAATTATAATTTCTCCTGCAACACGATCCGTTGTTTATTTTGTTGTGATTCGCGTCATCACAAATTAAAATAAATTACATTAGATACTTTATTTTCATCTAGTCACGAGACATTATTAAAAGGCTCGGGTACGGTAATTGGGTTTATAGGTATTTAAATAAAAGTTTCTTTGTTTTCTTAACCATGCAATGAATAAGACCCACACCATTTTGTACGTTTCGGATAAAAATACGTCGTGCTTTAGATTAAATATGTACGTAGTTATTAGTTATTATTCTCGTAAACACGGAAGAGTAGACAGGCACAACCCTAACATGTCAGTTTTATCACTAGCTGGCACCAGTACAATAACTAGCTATATAGTGGCTATATACTAGCTATTATGAGAGAGAAAGAGATAGAAGAACAGTGTGAAAGACGACGCAAGGTGAAAAAGCATCTGAGGTACTACTTTCATGTCATAACAAATGGAAAGGTAAAGGAAACGTTTCGTAACAATTGTATCTACAGGTTTAGTTACAAGTTCAGGAAATTGGCCTGGAAATACTTTAGAAAAGTACGATTTTTCCTACTTACAATCAACTTGCTGCTTGCTTGGCGTGTGGGTTTCGAGGTTAACTAACCTCACGGACCCCACAATATACAACTGAGAGCTATAGGTAGCATAATAAACTGCTTATATACATATAGGTAGATATGGCCCATATCCTTCGGTGGGGATGTATATGAACAAAATTTGGACAAGTCAAACCCAAATAACATAACCATTGCATATCACTCATGTTTGCCTTGGGCGGGAGTTAAACCCGCTACCCATTGCTTTGGAAGTGTCCGGACAACAACCAACTAGGCTACCGACCGAGTTGATTTATCATTGAATAATACAGAGTACCAAGGGCTTCCTTCTTTAACATTATTACATGTTGTACCAAAAATAATTCATAAATACAAAAAGCGAAGAGGCAGGCGGACAATGATTTTATCATTAACTTGTACTGTTCTTGTAATTGCGTTGTGATTTATACAATAAATACCTCGTCAATTACACATAATAATATAAGCACAAACAAACCATTGACCAAGGCTAAAAAAAAAAGAAAATGAAATGTGAATGAAAAAATTTTTCTTTTTTTATTTACAAATTATTGACCAAGGCTCAAAGCCTCTGATAGGACTCTTTTGTAGTGTGTACTCGTACATAAATACTATCCTGATGTCTTTTTTATGTGACGTACGCTTGTTTAGCAAAATCGACTATACAGGGCGTCCCACAGCTATGCCACATGGAGGGAAAGTACTTTAAATATTGTAAGTAGAACATTTTACTGAAAGAAGACATTATTTTATTTCTAAAAACTATTAATACTGCATTCATACATTTTTTAATAATTACATGGTTGAACCGGGAATCGAACCCGTTAAACGAGAAAAAAATATATCCTGTAGTTTTATCATACCGAGCGAAAGGCTTCATCATAAGGGTTATTTTTTGCTAAATAACATAGTATCAGAAATAAAAGGAAGACTATGTATTTTAACATTTTTAACACAAAATTTATCAATTTTATTAATTGCTATGACCCCTACGCTGTTGAATACAAAGTCGCACTCTTTTGATTATTTCACTCCCTGTCTTTAAAACTACGCGACGGATTTTGATTTTAATAGATAGAGTGATTCAAGAGGAAGGTTTATATGTATAATACATGCATAATATACTAAAGGATAACCCACAATAACCATTTTCCCGTGCGGAGCCGGGGCGGGTCGCTATAGTAACCCCATGCAAAAAAAAAACTCGGCGACCACATCAAATGTTAAAATTGATGATCTTTCTTTTATTTCTGACACTATGTTATTTAGCAAAAAATAATCCTTATGAAGGAGGCTTTCGATTGGTATGATAAAACTACAGGGTGTTTTTTTTTCCTCATGTAGCGGGTTCGATTCCCGGTTCAACCATGTAATTATTAAAAAATGTATGAATGCAGTTTTAATAGTTTTTAGAAATAAAATAATGTCTTCTTTCAGTAAAATGTTCTACCTACAATATTTAAGGTACTTCCCCTCCATGTGGCATAGCCGTGGGACGCCCTGTATATATCGTATATATCGTACTCCAATTTCCTTGTCACTAAGTATGCATACACACATAAATGAGTGTGATCCACGGTTTAGCGTTTTTTATTTTTAGAAATTCTAGCCAAGAAAAAACAAGGATAGGGGTTGTAAAAAATAATGTATTTTTTTTGTAAACTTGTATAACAATACTGATTGCACAATGCACACATAATCCGACCGAGGTAACCTTGTATAACATAAGTAATTTTTTGTTTAGTTTTACATTTTATTGTTCAATTTTGTTTCGTTCATTCTTTCCTTTCATCACGTCGAAAATTCCAGTCGATTTTTAAGCGGATTCGGACTGGAGAACGGCCAACTAAGTTCTGGTAAAGGGACTTGATTAAACTACGTAACTGGATTGGTTGGGGTCAAATTAAGCGCCGGTGCTAAGCTTATATTGTTGAGGTCCTATTTCGAGCAGCGGAAGTGGGTCACTGCTCAACCTCAATACGACTTGTGTTGTTATAATTGGACCTCTTTCCCCTTTTTGTTTTCAGAACAAGCCACAGGAACAAACAAACTAATGATTGGGGTAAATATATGCGCCGTGTGAATGAGAATATTCCGCGTTTGGTCTTTTGTAACGTGTCAAATGTGTTTAGGATTTGAGGCCCTATTATAGGTGTCTAGTCTATATTAGGGCTATTACTAGAATTGGTAATGTTTAAAATTATTGTAAGGAGTTTTCATGTTAGATAAACAATCATCATATCAAACGGTCATCAAGTGTTTAAAAAAAATCTATTACGAATAAAGAAATTTGACTTTGACTTTGATGATTAACTAAAGACATTGGCATTACTCGTAAAAGATTATTTTTAGGCACAGAAGAAAAATATAGTACTAACCCGTACCACAGAATATATAATAGTACTACGCACCCGTACAGAAAGGACACTCACCGCCCCCGCGCTAAAATGAGTTCCCCGCACCACACCCGCAGGCGTCGCGGATCTCTACTGGGGTGTTCAGGGGTGCTTTACATAGCGTGTTAGTCAGTGTTTGACTTATTCAAAAAGAAGTAGCTTGTCAAAACGCGTTGTGTCCGACGTGTGTTTTAGGTAAGCATCACATTTCAGGGTACTATCTTATTAATGATATACTTTTAACGCCATGGTGTCAGAATACTAATAGTAAATACAGTATTATTAATAGTAGGTACATACAAACAAATGAATAAAAAATACTCCTATTGTGGATCTGAACCATGCAGGTACTTTCACTTCAGAAAGAAAGAAAGATGATTCACATATCTTACTTTATTCATATATCTATTGCACCAAAATGCACTATTTGTGAGGATTATAATTTATTGATTCTGTACTAATTATTAAGAACAATCTGTTGATGTCATCCGAGAAAAAATTGCTGGTCTGCCGGGCTAGCGTGAGGTTTCATGTGTGACAAGACCTAGTTTTGTCACGTCTATAGATACTCTATTCCTATTGGAAGAAATATCAACATGGCAGCTTTTTCACAGTATTTTGATAGTTAAATGTGCGACAACCTCTTCTCATAGCACTTTATGGTACCGGGGCTGTGTGATGAATGAGTCCTAGCCACGACTCAAATTTTCGTTCGTTTTGTTGACGAAGAATCTTAATTATCTTCGAGCACAGCAGCACCTTTCGCAATTATGTACACTATTAAAACAAAATGGAATGTCAGTCCCTCACTGTCACTTTGACATAGTAATATTTGGGAGGTCCGGATTGCGGGTGGAGGGTTGTAAAACGATCCATTTCGCTTAAGTCAAAGGAGCCCTCACCCATTATATTAATATTTCATTGCCCTAATACAGTCAAAATTAAGGACAAACCCAAAATTATAGATTTGATTTGACTCCTCATAGATTGAATAAAAAAAAACACAAAGGATATTGCTAAATATTTTATGAGATTAGGTCCATACAGGTATTATAGGTGTTTATTTTGTCACTTTTTGTATATAAAAAATATAGAGACACTTACAGAAAAAATTGTTCACACGAAATCTACACATACTTTTTGTAATTTTCTCAAAATCCTCCTATTTCGAGATTCTAAGCCAAATTAGTCACTTGACGCCCAATACAATATCGTGTAAGTCTCTTATATCCTTTAGGATGAATCAGATCTAATATCACCCAAGGGGCGTGTGAGAGCCATTGATCCCTTGCGTACTTATTGCGTCTTTCCTGTTCGCCCCTTTGTCCGTGCCTATGACTGTTGTGTAAGCAGTAAGGGATGTCCTTTTTGGGCCACTGAAGACGAAAGGTCAGGCTGTTACGTGGTGATATAAAAATATTGAACACGCACTTGGTACTGTGGAGTTTGCATCAGTGCGTTTGCAAACTCCTTCTAAATGTAACTGGCGCTTTTGCCGGTATTCTAGAAAAACGATTAGATTTTTTTTTGATTCTACTTTAAGTGTGGCTGCCACTAGACATCCACAGACAGTTGGTTTGGTTGAACGTTTTAATCAGACTATTTACCAAGGATTAGCGATGTATGTTAATGATAGGCAGAATGATTGGTGTTCGTTTTTGCCCATGATCACTTATGCATATAATATTTCTGACCAAGCTTCATCGAATATATCTCCTTATAAACTTGTTTACGCCAGAGACCCGATTTTACGGTCAGATCTTAGTGTGAATGCTTTTTTGAATAGTGCAGATACAGACATTAATGCGCGTAAAATTAAGAATGATGGATTAATATCATGCGCGTTGAGAAATATTCGCAAGTCACAGGCAACCCAGAAATCGAACTATGATAAAAAAGTTAGATTTGTTACTTTTGAACCAGGAAGTTTAGTTTTGGTTCATAACCCTAAAAGAGTTACGAGTCTCGGTTTGAAGTTGTCGAGGCCCTATAAAGGTCCTTATCGTATCCTTCGTAGATTACCTAATAATAATTATCTTTTACGTAAACTAAATGGTGGGTCAAGACATGATATTTTGATTCACCATAATTCTTTAAAACCTTTTAAGCTAAGATTGTAATATATAATAGGTTTAATTTTTCCTAACTTTTAATTAATGACATTTTGCATTTCTGACATTTTGCATTTTTGTCATTTCACGTTTTTGTCCTTTTGCGTCTTGAACATTTTAACTTTTTTTTTCCCTTATTATTATACAATTGTTATAATGTCATAAGTTAACGGTTTGACATTTAATTTTTTTTACAAACTGCTATTGATAGAAGTTTTATTCTATTTGGGTGAGTTATGGTCATATGTTTGGTTTTATATGTTCACATTTATCTCCAAGTTTGTATGGGTAGTTATTTGGCATGTACTCACTTATGGACATATGTATCCGGTGAGGTAACATTCGTTGTGTTACACTGTTGTGATGATTAGTTTTTCATGATTGATACGAGTTAGTGTGAGCATAAAGACTTTGACATTTACTGACTATTTATCTTACCATGATTGAAACTTTTTATGCAGATTTGTTTGTTTTCAGATATAAATAAAATAAATTAATTTAAATAAATTATTTTAATACCATCCACGATGACAGCGTCGAAGAATTTAAAAATTTTATATGATTAATAAATCAATGGGGTTGCTTTATTAATTTTATTTGGGGGGGGATAGAGCTTAGTGTAGGGTTGTTGACACCTTATTGTTTTCTTTCAATGATGTCTTAACAACAAATAGCTTAGGGTTTTTCTTTTAAAAAAAAAACGATTAGTATGTTGCTGACGTTCCGGGATGCTGAACTTTGATGTGCTGTACGTGTCGACTCGTCATAATTTACGTTACTTGTATAATGAAGATACTAGATTCGCGCTACCCTGATTGATGTCAACTTAACTTAGGTTGAGATATTTAAGTATTAGTTAGGATGCGTGCGCCCTTTGTCTAATTGTTCGTTTGTCGTTGTTGGGCGTTGTTGCTTGCGTGTCCTGGTTTGGATTATTGATTATTATTAATATTTTTAAAACATTTTAATAAATTAATTCTTGGACGCTGGTTTCAACTTCTGATTTGACAGGTTGACTGTTACTCATTTTGTGACGCTGTTAGGACTAGAGTCTATTGGCTTATAGCCTCGGTGTTTGGTAGTCCAACCTGATCAATGATGCGACTGTCTTTTGGGACAGGTTTTGGCATTCGTTTCTTGTGCAATGGTCTAGTTTGTTTGCTTGCATTGCACCAGGAAGCTGTTAGCAACAGACTTTGTTGACAGGTTGTTATGTTAAGTGTTTATTTTGCCCTGTCCACTTTTAGGTCATGAGTTTAGGGTTGTCAACTGTGTTAAGCGAGACAATTCTTGTGACCGCGGGGGATGTGGAGTTTGCATCAGTGCGTTTGCAAACTCCTTCTAAATGTAACTGGCGCTTTTGCCGGTATTCTAGAAAAACGATTTGATTTTAAGTTAGGAATCGTCTCGCATTAAGAAAAAGAATATTGTCATTATTATTATTGAGATGGTCTTGAAGAGATCAATATTACTTGGAAGAAAAATATAAAATATATACAAAGAATTCCCTCTTTCATTATATTAGGGAGTTCTTTAGTTTATTAGTGTACCTACTTAAAGTATAAGCGTAAAAAAGGATTAAAATGCATTAAGGACATAATATATTTCAAAAATCTTATTTTTACATACAACGAGGTTCCCTATTAAGTGGTCACGGACACTTGTGGTGTGGTGGAATATATGTAGGTATGTGATTTCAGGAATTCTAGTATATAATTATTCCGCAAACAACAACACCGTAAAGTAACAGAAATAAAAAAAAGCTGATCTAATATATTAGGTTTTAAAAAAATCGATCTGACTGATGTATCTTTTTGACGTCACTAAGTGTTCTGAGCATGAATGAATATAAAAAAACTATGAATTTTATTTTTTATTGAATATACTTACGCAACGTTTTCTTATAGGTATTTTGTTCAGCCATGTACGATCTACACTCTTATTTCTGGTTCCTAAAAACGCTCTGCAGTATAATAGTGGTCGTAAGTCGGGTAAGTTTAGTCTATAATACCCTTATCCAATAAATATATTCCGGGCGTTGTCCTCAGTTTTCCTGTTTACCCTGTTTCTATGCGTTTATTTTTCTAGAAGTACGAGTTTTTTTATAGGAGTCCGTATTTCGTTAAGTAAGCAAGCAATGAATAATAATAATTAATAATATTTTGGTTCTTAGAACTTAATCTTGTGTTTCTAATTTTCACCTATTAATAATCGTATTTGAGCATGATTTCAAAATGGCGGCGGATAGAAACATGACAGTAACATTTATTTAAAAAAATATGTTAAAGAAATACTTCATTTATAACTTAATTCACAATTCGTCACTAGCTATCAATGTTGCAATGTATTAAAGTGTAATTTATTTTTAAGTTGATGGAGTTAAAGCTGCAACAAATATTTTCATAGTGTGATTATATTATATTCCAATTTAAATTAATGTGTTCAAGTCTGATTCGTACAATTTGCTCTGTTCGGGGACAATGGCGGCTGTCTCGTGCAGTCAAACACTGTTGTTAATTTTCTCAGCGGGTGTTTGTTGCAGGCACTTATTGAAACCGTAACTTTAGCAATATGTCTAAATTTCAGTAGACCTGAGGATTACGTTTTATTATTAAGGCGGCCCAACTCAAACGGGGTGACTAAACTCACTTATTAAATAAATAAAAAAATAAAAACCTGTGTTTTTAAAAACAACTGCAGTCCGCGCAACCCACCCAGACCCACCCACTATAAGGGGATTACGACAAAATTCCCGTTCAAGAGCTCTCCGTCGAATAAATTCAAATTTAACTATCAGAGCTGGTCATTAATGGTATAGTAGTTCAATTCAAAGTAGCCTAACAAATAAAATCTAATGACGTCCAACAGTGGACGCTGTTATTATAATTAATATAATATGTATTCCAGGAAAATTTTTTCTTTGTGTAGAAAATAATCTTATCCTTAGCCTAAATTTAGGAGGAGGAGACCTTTATCCATCCAGGGCTAGTAAACACGAGTCCTGAATTCTAATGATCTAATCTTTCGGGTTTCAAGATCCGTGATTACGGGCTTAGCTGTAGCAATATCCTTACATGTTAGCGTTTTGTTGTTTTTTTTGTAACCTTCTACTATTTGTACGGTAAAGACAATGAATGCCATTTACTTATTTTATAAGCAGCTTGTGCTACTAAGGCGTGCAGATGTTAAAAAGGGTATTAAATTCGTCTTCTTCATGTTTGCGCTTCTTACAACCCACGCAATCAAAATGAGATGTAATATTGAGATGTAATAAATAAGAAGACGTTTACACTTCACACCACACGAATAGCATAGACTTCAACTAGGGACTACTATTTGGTATTCTGTGCTTCAACTGAAAGAGTGTAGGTATGTGTGTATGTGTCTGTGTATGGATGGGGTGTAAGGTATTAAAAAATATATCTATTAAATTTTATCAAGTATAAGACCCGTTAAAGTACGTTAATATGTGAATGAGTGTACTGTCACTGAGTTTTACGAAAACGCGAGAAATTTCTATTTGTCTGTGACGTTCTCGTGCTCGAGAGTGTATTGTCTTTGCTGTCCTGAAAACGCTCGAAAAGGAAACTTCGTCGTCACAAAAACAATAAATAGGCAGCCGTCTTCTGTTGGTATATAACACAAGAGAGCTCTATATTATGTACATACATAGATGTAAACAGATTCGTGTAATTCGACTTCTACTACATAAAAACCTCTACTTATGAATTCTGAGCTGTTTATCGGGTTTCTCTTAATTTTTTTTACCTTTATTGAATTTAAATGCCTTTATATCACCAAAACAAACATTTTTAACATACTACTATATTGCTTTTTTTTGCAATCCATTCTGTTTAGCTGTTTAGTTATTGCGTCATTGCTTATCATTTTTAGTATTCCATTCATGAATTCAATTTCCAAAGTTCCATACTGTTTTCATTAGACAAAATTCCGAGGCAACTGTGTCACACTGTGTGGGGTAAAATGTGCTCGATAATGCAGTATCGGTCTACGGGTCAGGCATAAAAATTGGGTTCTTGGCAAGGACTTAGAACAACCACTGGTACCCGACAGGATCTATTATTATAGTCAAAATTGTGATTAAGTTACGTGAGAGAGAATTGTCGCTTTTAAGATACTTCATTAGTAAAATTGTGGTAAACATAAATCGTATTTACTGACACCATACTTTGATTCCATCTATTTATTAGGCCAGAGACATTTAAAACCTCGCATTCTGTCTAACTAAAATACAATGAACACAATACGTTATTTGTTTTGCGTTTTTGTGACTTGAGAAACATGTAGGTATTGTGTTTTTTTCCTTTCGTACATAGCAAAATTAAATCAGTATGGAAGGTAAATAAAAGAAATCAGATGAAAACAACCAATTTACTAACATCTGCACGGTTATTAAATTATCAATTCAACCGGAAACTTTCTGGCTTTTTCTACAACTCCAACTTTCCGTGTCATCAATTATACTTGGAAAAAGTTTGAAGTTTGTCAGTTGTCAAAAAAGAAATCTAATAAATGCTGGGTACGTAAACGTTTTTCTGCGCTTCTGAACTTTTGATAACAAAACGAGGCATGGACGGCCGTCAAGTGCGAGCTGAAACCCAAAGCTGGATGATTCTAAATCTGCAATTTTTTTAATAATAATTGACCTATGCTTGAGTCGAAAAAGTACGACGGATCAATCTTCACAGGACTTTAAGAAATTAAAAAGTTGAAAATCTACAGGGCTAAGTGCCAAAAAATCAAAGGCATTTAGACCCTTTAGTTAGATTTACAACTCTTCAATTCCTTACTGTGTTTTTAATAAGCACGGCAGAAATGCATAAGAATTCGGGTATAAACTTTGAACTATACTTACTTTTGGTCGAAGAGTATAAATACATTCATTCACAGTAATCTTTATCACTACATAGTATAAAACAAACTCGCTTTTTCTGTCCCTATGTCCCTATGTCCCCATGTCCCCATGTATGCTTAAATCTTTAAAACTACGCAACGGATTTTGTTGCGGTTTTTAATAGATAGAGTGATTCAAGAGGAAGGTTTATAAGTATAATACATGCATAATATACTTAAGGATAACCCACAATAACCATTTTCCCGTGCGGAGCCGGGGCGGGTCGCTAGTTTTACATAAATTAGGTTTTAAAGAAGCCTTTTATTCATGATCTTTACAAAATATACGTAACTTATCTACTACTGCATAAAAGAAATCGCTACATTTGCAATAATGTTGCTTAAACTTTCCTTTTTTATGGTGCTCCTAAATTAATCTCGAACTTCTAACAGTAGAAACTGATATTCAAATATAAATCTAAATAATAGCTTTCAAACGGAACCTTGAACAATTTAATGTTTCTGTACAGTTGGCAACTTTTGTTTTCACCGCTCACGTTCAGTTCATCAGGGAAAGTTTTCGTATTAAATTAGAGCCAGCTTATATTACATAGTAGATATTTTACAGACAAATTTACATAGCACTAAAGCTAACACGCGCACTAATCCTTTGTAGTAAATAAGTAAACGAAAACTCATTCAAACTAAGTGTTTATAATCGGTTTTGTAAGAACAATATGGATGCTTTAGAGTTACTGTACTATTCTCGAAACTGATTTGGGCACGAAAAATATGATTTCCTTAGAGATAGTATGATGTTCATTTTTTCCGTGCCTCATAGTAACCTAGTTTAGTTACAATCAGTATTAGATGCCAACATAGAGTGAATAATATAATTCAGACACGTTGCCTTGAAGAAATTGCTTTGAGCAATAATACCGACTTTTGCCTAACGCAGTACTATGTTAAGCATGTACTGAATTTAATTTAATTGTGATAATGGGTTGGATAGGATAGGTTACACTTTATTGTATTGTATGGTACAGTGTCGAGCACATTGTATTAACAGTACAGCACCGAGTACTCGGAACTGCAATATGCACGCTCTAACAACTCCCGATGATGTTCCGTAGTGGGACAAAACATGTGTACAGTATTTGGTAAAGTAAGTAAGTGAGTAACTCTTTATTGCTTACACATAAAAATATCGTCATCACAGGCTGCTTAAAACCGACCCCGGTTCAAATGTTGCATCCGCTTGCTGGAATACCTCCGCCAGATGTGCGTAGAAGCGCAGCGAGTTCTATTGAGAGAGCTAGGTTGGAAACGGACCAAAGGCACGTGTAGCTCCGATCGAAGGGAGGCATCCCAATTTAGACGCGATATATGGCGGGCGCGAAGCTCGCTGCCTTCCCCGTTTGTTCCACTCTCGGAAACTCTCCCCCCCCCCCGGTTCGGAACTTCCAAGGTCCCTTTAGAAGTCATTAAACAGGCTTAGAACCCAAGTTGGCCGAAGCAAACAAAATCGGTTTAGGTGGGGTTTTCTGACCTGATCTCCGGTGCGAGTGCGGCCTGTCGCCGCAAACTATGGCCCACCTATTGTCGTGTCCTGCATGCCCTAAGTCTTGCACGCCGGAGGAGCTCATGGAGGCCTCAGAAAGAGCAAACAGGGTGGCAGGATATAGGACAACAAAAATTTAAAACTAGCCACCGACACGACAGAAGAAGAACATAGAAATATATATACCTTCTTCTTCATATTTAAGAGCCTCGCTCTTGTCGGTGGAGTCTACGCCACTCTGTTCTGTCTTCCGTCCTCTTTTTGATCTCCTGATACGACACGACATCTATTCCTTCCTTAATTTGGTCCATATATGTCCTTCTAGGTCGTCCTCTCTTCCTTTTCCCTTCTATCTTTCCTTCAATGATGTTTCTGACAAAGTCGTCGTGTCGTATCAAGTGACCCAGCATCTTCCCTCTTCTATCTGCAATGATCCCCAGAATAGACCTTTTCTCATTCACCAGTTGTAAGACATCTTCGTTGCTTTTCCTTTCCGTCCAGCTGATTTTCTCCATTCTTCGCCAACACCACATCTCAAAGGCCTGTAATCTTTCCCTGTCACGTTGTGTCATTATCCACGTTTCACTTCCGTACAGTGCAATGCTCCAGATATACACCTTGATGAGACGTTTACGGATCTTCCTCGAGATTCTGGCTTTGAAGAGGTGTTTTTTGCCGTTAAAAGCTTTCTTTGCCATTGCTATTCTGGTAACTATATCAGGTAACTATATCAGGTGTACATATGTTACCTATATATGTTTATTGTTATTGTTGTTGTGTCCATCGCTTGTGCATTTACAATAAGTACTAGCGAGCGAGTGCGGGTGATGAGGTACATTGGCTTATGTTTTAACACTTAAATTGTAATAAGAATAACGGTACAGCGAGAATTCTTCCATACAAATTCCTTTCTTAACGTGAAGTCATCCACTGTTCCAGGCCGCTGGAGAAATGGAAACTTTCCGGAAAATTCCATTACTAACCGTACCCGTGTCCGTCCCACACGGAATTAAGAGCTACAACTTATGTAATATGTATAAGAAAGTTTTATACCAAGTGGACCTAGCGAGTGCGTGGTCATTTATTTTCATAATTCCAGTGAGACATGACATATTATGGGACCAAATTATATTGAAGATCTATTTATATATTTATCTGCCTTTAAATGGCGCCTCGGTTGAACCCCTACCTTGTTTGTGTACACCTTGTGCGTTAATGATCTGGTAAAACATAAAGACAAAAAAAAAAGTGTAACTCTGAAATATACCCATTTGTTGTAATCAAGTTTCTCATTAAAAACAGATTCTTGTGAAATATTATACCTATTGTGCCAATATAATGGTTGTCAGTATATCTACCGCCATATAGGCTAAATAATAATATTATATAATAATGCCTGAAATTGTAGAACCTCCATTAACAGGTAGGCATTTTAATATTGCTGCCGGCCAGGAGAAAGTTTCGGAAATTTTGACTGAAAAGGAAAGGAAATTCGTGAGCGGAATATAGAAAAGCGTTTTTGTCACATAATGGATGTAAGTAGAGGCTTAACTAACGTACTGTGAAAGAACTCGCTCAATCA
Source organism: Teleiodes luculella (assembly GCA_948473455.1). NCBI lineage: Eukaryota > Metazoa > Arthropoda > Insecta > Lepidoptera > Gelechiidae > Teleiodes > Teleiodes luculella. Next base: position 6,727,994 of record OX419599.1, on the reverse strand, counting down.
ATGGTTTAGAGCAAAATTTAAAAAGAAATTCATCTCTGAAGCGAAAAAAAATCGACACTATCATACAAAATAACAATAATTCTGTAATAATAATAATAAATACATTTATTTCAGGCAATATTTGCATATTTTTTAATGCATGGAAGTATTTTTATTCGTTTCCGGAAAATGAAGGCAAAGGCTGTGTGCAATAAAGTATATTCTATTCTAATGATTCTTTGGGAAACTTGATCAGATCCATTTCACTAAGCTTTTTTTTTTATTTGCCTATTACGTGTCCCACTGCTGGGCATAGGCCTCCCCTCTGTTACGCCATGAGTCGCGGTCAAGAGCATCTGTACACCAATCTCTGTTAAACGCGTCCAAATCGTCACGCCAACGTGTACAAACTAAGCATTTCCTTTAAAAATATTAATTTATTAATTCTTTTCAGTTGTTGCTAAGGCATCACTTACATTATGTATTTATAGTTATAATACGGATAGGTATGTCAAGGTGACGATGTATTCCATGATGAAATGGAAAGCATTTAGCTGTGGCGCGCCTTGGCCGAGTGGAAAACTTTCTTGAAGGTTCCATTGGCGACCTGAAAATATTATTGTCAAGGCTTGTGTCAACTCCGTGGCAATATAGTTTCGTGGTCGAATCCCGATGGGGACGCTGTCAAATATAAATCACTTTGTCAGGCCTTCGTTAGTTTGGGAAATTGCAAGCTTGTCTGAAAAGTAATATATTAGATGGCTGGTCAATAGAGGGAAACAGTCGTCGTATGAGGATTTATGAAACTAAAAAAAACTTAGTAGGTTTTTTTTAAATAGCTGAATATAGCAAGTATAATCTTGACATCAGAAGTTCCGAACCATTTAGTCAGGATGTATAAATTTGTTGAAATTAAAGTTCAGACCAAAAACAAACCCGTCTGATGCCAAAAAGACTTTTCAAAATTATGCCTCCAACAAATCTACTTGTATAAACCTACCAAACAGATCGATACTGTTATTAGACTATCGTATACACTCCCACTTTGAATTATTACAAGCAATTTAGATTTGGATCGCTATTGAACGAAATATGTACCAATAATCGGAATATTAAGTTTACAAAGTTCCCCTGAATGTTTACACCGGGTCGTATACATTAACATTTACATGCGCCAGTGGAAACGCCTAAGGGTAAATAACTGTTTGGGTACCACTATCTTCGACCCGTACAATAATGTTACGAGTATTTTATTACCAACCAGTGTTACGCCAGCACGTCATGTGGCTGGACATATTGACTTTGAAAGCGCCTTTATTCGTATCAGGGGGAGTGAAACTCGTAGTGCTAATGTCCAACCACGCATGCTGGCTTCTGTAGTATAAAAAAGCAATATAGGCCGCGTCATGTTGAAAAAAGAAATCGCTGGAGAAAGTGGAGAGGGTGTGTAAATTGCCTACAGCGCGCTTGACTGCTAGCATTCTATTTACGTGACGCGACCTACTAGGTATATTACTTTAAGCCCACCACACACGTAGCTCTAAAATACAAAGTGTAACAAAGCGCGCAATATTTTAGGGTAGGGCCCCTGCCTATGAAACTGAATAATTTTCCCCAAGGAACGTAGGCTGAAATATGAAAAAAAAACTAATCAGCTGAACAAATCAGCTGATCATATCACACCGCCAATGAATTCTACTTTAGTTATTATTTCTGTGCGCGCTCGCTACCCCTACACACACATACTTTACTATTATTACTACACGAACAGTATCGTAATGTCATTTGTCAAGATAACCCACAGAACTGGTAAACTTTTCTAATTGATAAACATGTCGTGTTTTTTCTGATTAGTTCTTTTTTTCATATTACAACAACAGGAAAATTGCTCAGTTTCATGGGTAGCTAGCTTCATCCCTAAAAATATTGTGCGCTAATAAAGTTACACCCTATATATTTCTGTGACGTCACCAAATATGTCGACAAGGCATATTAATATATATCTAAAAATACATATTATGGGTAGACCGTATGTAAACGCAATAGGAGCGAAAATATTGTATACATTTCAATATAGTAAGCGTGGTATATTAATATAATAATAGCTAGAGTTAGGCTACACTATCTGTTTAGACGTTTTCTTAAACGAAGGTTGCCTGGTAGAGATTGCTACCTTAGCAATAAGGCCGCCTGTTGACTCAAGTTTGTCTATGTACCATTGTAATATTTATGTGTTCTCTTTTGGTGTCAATAAAGAATATTTGTATTTTATTGTATGGTAATCAGACAATCGCTTAAATTGGAAAACGTACTGGCAACAAAGTTACATAGAAAAAAAAGTATTAAATTAGGTAAATCCATAGAATCGGGGTTGCTGAGATGCGGGATTTTTTTCAAATTTGCCGCGTTTTTTCATTTTTACTTTCATTTGCCAAAGTCTACGTGTGTGCTGGGATTAATTAAGCGAAAGACACCCGCTGCAGTTTGTGGCGAGCGGAGCTTACCTTACGTCGCTTCCGTTGAAGGCAACTCGCGGATGTCATTTAAAGTTCAGCTCTGCTGCGACGCGGTTTGTCGCCATTACAAGCGACACTGTGTTTTGCGCCTTATGAAAATAATGGCAAAAAAAATATCTTGACATTGATTTCTAAATTACCTACTCATGTATAGTATATAGATGCTTTTAAAAAAGATCTGATTACTCTTTTAATTCAGTCACAAATTCAAACTACTCATCTGCTGTGTTTTGGTCGCACTTCAATGAGTAAATAATTCAATATTCAACTTGTGATAATAGATTTATTATTAGAGTTACATTTGAGCACAAATAAGCGTCATGCTAAGTCATGTTAAGTCATATCATATCGGATTAAATTGCTAAGCAACTTTCTATTAGTACACTAAGCTTACCAAGCTATAATTATAATATAACATTACTTGTATTATAGATAACATGAGCATGATTCTTGGTATTCCAGCAAGTTTATAATCCAATAATAATATGATACATAAATCAAATTGCGAAATAAATAATATTCCTAACATTTCTACTTGTTATATTTCCAATAGAATCATGTGTATGGAACGAAAACAGTCAACTTCGCAATTTGAAAAGCTCTTTCATAAAGATACTAAACTTTCTAAAATGTTGGAAATTGTAAAAGAAATATGGATTGGAAAACTTGTATACAGCATGTTACAAATGTTTAGAAATTAATAGCATTTCATATTGTAACGTAAAACGTTACGTTTTAAATAAAATTAGAAATTAAGGGCAATTAAAATTTAAATATTTAAATTAATTATAATAACATACTATTTACAATATATCTTATCCATTATAAACAAACAAACAACATTAAAACTAGGAAAACACTTCTTCCACTAGATTAATTTTTTTACCCCTATGGTTTATTCCGGCTGACTGTACGCAACCGAGATTCTTTTGTTCCGCCGTGTGACGTCAATCTACGCGCAGGCGCATCGGTCCTAGCTTCGTGACCGTCAGTTCACCTCCAACCATCTCAAGGTGCGCTCATGGACAGCTCCTGAGCGATTCAAACGTTACGTACGAGACGTTATTTCAAATATGTCATAGACATCTTTTAAAATTTAACTTATTACGAATTTGTCTTAGTGAGTGATATTATAACCCCATTGGGTAAGTGTTGAACGTGTTTTTACCAATATTAATGTAGATTTGCTGTTTGACAAGTCTGATAAATTATTGTTCTGAATCTTCATTGATCATTAGTTTGCATTTTTACTATTAGCTATTCTTTCAGTAATAGTTGTATTGTACTTGCTTAGCTAAATAGTTTCTTATTAGTCGAGCGTAAATTAGATGCTTGCATTTTCATTGTCATCTAGGTACCTTCATTTATACTGTTATAAAATAACGGTCTTATTCATGCTACTGCTTGTAAAACCGCTCTGATCGCTATTCACTGCACTTCACCTGCTACGCATCCAGTACTTCCCATATTACAGTGTTGCGTCCTAGTGAACGGGATCAGAGCGGCCCAACAGTGGACTTTTGTTAATCGGGTGGAACGTAAATTCCAGGGTCCAAGATCCGGCTTCTGAAGACGTATTCTTCACCTTCGCCGGCGATCGCATTTCCAATCAACCCCTATTGTCCCTGGAGGTCACTGTCGTGGAGGTTCACGTCCTTGGACCAGCACGCCGTTTCCGGGGAAGTACAGACTTCGTAAGCCAACAGAACAGTAACAGAAACAGAAAGGGCCTTCTGCCCGCGACCCTGCTTATTTTTATTTTATTAATAAATGTTAACTGGTAACTTGGCCGTTTCATTTAAACAGCCCAGGCTACAATATTTACGTTCTTCAAAAATAACAAGTAAATAGCATTACATGACTCGTCATCATACTTAACTTTAGTTAGTTGAAAGACATAATATTCCTAATTTTATCTACTTGGAAAATATATATCTACCAAAAATTCGTTTAGTTGTACAATGTTTACGGTTTACCGATATCCATCCCTTGCCCGCCATGTTATTTTTATATAAAAGGCTATTTACTTATTGACCTTGTAATGGAACACGCCGTATATCGGTTATGGACGAAATGGCTCCATTAGTTTGCTATAGGTACAATAACGGCAGTAGAACGCTGGCTCCATTTTATTTTAGGAAATCTCTTATCTCTCTATTTCATCTTACAAACTTTGGGATAAAGGAATGAATGTACAGTAGCCAGCACATGCGGCTGGACATGTTGACCTTGAGAGCGCTCGTAGTAGCGGTATGGGTGAATTTCGTAGTGCGAATTTCCAACGGCATGTACTGGCTTCTGTACTTTATTGCACAAATTATAGCATAGCATTTATAGGAATTAAAAGGAAAAATAGCATTTTTAGGAGAATTTGTAGATATACCTAAACATACGCTTTTTTCCCAAACGAGTTGAGCAGAAATTTAGTAGTCTCACATATTATGTATGTGAGACATGCTGAATACGCACACTGAAAGTATATTTTCTGATAAATTAACGTAAGTAGTTTATACTCGTATGTAAATGAAACTGGCTTTTAACTGGCTCGAATCTCATAAAAACTTGTTTAAAAGAGCTACAATAAAAGTCCAGCATAGCAATTACTTTACATACGCAAACAATTTATCTACAATATTATTAAATTATTATTAAAATTTGGTATGAAGTTAGCTGACACCCTGGATTAACACATATACCACTTTTTACCGCGGGAAAATTGCTCATTCCCACGGGAAAACCTGTTAACGCGGGCGGAGCCGTGGGGCAGAAAGCTAGTATGTAGTATAAAGGAGCGGTGCATCTCCACAATTTACTTAAAGTTCAAAGTAAACTGGTCTAAAGCACCAAGCAGTTCCTCTAACATGCCCGGTCCACGCGTGATAGACATAATTTTGTCGTGCGTATTCTCTTATCCTATTGGAGGATATTTCAATATGGCGGGTTTTTTGACAGTTAAATGTACGACAAACTTTTGTCATAGCACTGCATGTTACAGGGACAGGTTCGCAGTAAGGAAACTATGTATTATACTGTCATAGGAAATAACTAGAGATTGCAAAATCCGGATTTTTTTGAAATCCGGATTTCAGATTTTTCTTTTGATTTAAATCCGGATAATTCGGATTTTTCGAAGTTTTAAACCGATTTGATGAAACTTAAATAAAACAGCATAAATAATTTAAAATCTGCATTTATTCAAAGACGACAGAATAAAATCAACAAAAAGAACAACAAAACTTTGGGTATCTTTCCCTGATATGTGTAAATTAGTTAACTAACGCAGTCATAAACTGAACATAACATAAAATCAAATGCAACAAAACGTAAGATAATTCAGATATCCACCTTTTTTAGGGTTCCGTAGCCAAATGGCAAAAAACGGAACCCTTATAGATTCGTCATGTCTGTCTGTCTGTCTGTCTGTCTGTCTGTCTATCCGTCCGTATGTCACAGCTACTTTATTCCGAAACTATAATACCTATACTGTTGAAACATGGTAAGTAGATGTATTCTGTGAACCGCATTAAGATTTTCTTACAAAAATAGAAAAAAAAAACAATAAATTTAGGGGTCCCCATACATAGAACTGAAACTAAAAAAAATTTTTTTCATTAAACCCATACGTGTGGGGTATCTATGGATAGGTCTTCAAAAATGATATTTAGGTTTCTAATAAAAAAAAAATCTAAACTGAATAGTTTGCGCGAGAGACGCTTCCAAAGTGGAAAAATGTGTGTCCCCCCCTCTAACTTCTAAAATAAGAGAATGATAAAATTAAAAAAATATATATGATGTGCATTACCATAAAAACTTCCAACGAAAATTGGTTTGAACGAGATCTAGTAAGTAGTTTTTTTTTAATACGTCATATATCGTAAACCGCAATTTAGAATAAGAATAAGAATAAGAATAAGAATAAGAAACATTTATTTGCGGGACATCACAACACAACAGAGAATACAAAAGTTAACAACTATGACTAAAAATTACATGGCACGATACGAATACAATCTATACAATATGTATTATTGCAATGTAAGTTAACATAATCCGTATGTGCTGCGACACCACACAAAAAGGGCCTCCCTCAGCGAAAGCCGCAGCCTATTAGGCTCCAGCGCTGGTCTTCCGGGAGTCCTTTCGAATTACGTCACGGACGGCTATAGTAACATTGACTTAATGTAAAATAAAATAAAAGACAGCATTATAAATTATGTACCTACAAAAATGATACACTAAGGAAATAAATTTAAATATATACATACAACTACTTACTTGAATATATCAATAAATAAATAATATAAACATAAATCATACAAGGGAAACAAAGAATAAAAACGTATGTAATGTGTGTAACTACCTATACCACCCTATACTAAACAGCAACTTGGTTCATGGTTGGCGTTTTGCAAACAATGCATTCGCTCGCACCTTCCCACCCACAACACTGGTCAGCACTCCCCGATCGGCCGCCACGCCAGGCGGACGACAAAGTGCTTATCGCTCGACCCAAAACGGGAACGCTTACCGCCTTCTAAACTAAGTCAAATTACGCCCTATTATATAAAATTTACATTTCACTATTATTAAAACATCGATCAAAGTCACAACGAACTACAAAAACTTTTATATTATGTTACTGGCTGCTACGGAACCCTTCATGGGCGATTCCGACTCGCACTTGGCCGCTTTTTATAAAACTGCAGTCTCCAAAAACAAATTTTTAAGGTAACTCAGTTACAAATAACAGAAAAAATAATTAATAAATTCTATTTTATGACATTAGTAAATTCAGTAAATTATATTAATCAGTCTTTTTTAGAAAACGAGATCTTAAAAACATGAAAGCGCGCGCGTCTCTCCACTTTGCTCGGTTTATTGCCTTATATGGGCATAAACAGAGTCAATCACGGATTTCGCGCCAAATTCGTTCAAACAAAGTACATAATAGCTTATACTTAATCCTAAAAATTCAAATGTTGTTCGAATTCTTGTATTAAAGTAAGTAATACCGATCTACTCATTACTTACAATGAAAATTTGTGGATAAATGCAAAATATTATCCAATAAACTCAATTTTGACTAAAATTCGAAAAAACCGAATAGTAGTCTTAAAAACCGGATTTAAAAAACTCCGGAAAATCCGGATTTTTCAGTTGTTTTCGAATTTCGAAGAATCCGGATTGCATTCTCTAGAAATAACCGCTCAAGTGCAGTTAATAAGAATTAAGACTTTACATAGTTTTACTTTCAAAACCTGTATATTTGCAACTGTGTGTTCAATTTACTTTGATAACGCTTGATTAGATCTGCATTGAACGATAATGTAGACATTCACATTATCTATACCTTATTTCTTTTCTTTTTCCGATGAGTGGACTACCAATGCAAAATTATATTCGATACCTATTTCTTAGTTTCCTCGATGTTAACCTTATATAATTTATGCTATTGTAAAGAAATATCTAAACAAAAATATTATTATTGTGACAATGGAAAATGTGTTATAAAGAGATTTTCTTATTGCTAGCTTATTTAATCTCCACATGATTGTATGTTCAGATTTTCCTATTATTCTTTATTGCATTTTGGGAGTACCAAATGGAAATTCATAATAGTTAGTTTTAAAAGCTGAACGCGAACATTTCCCGCAATCCCGTGCTTCGTGCTAAATGTAGTTGAGTTATTTAATTACAATCAGCGCTAGTCGGAAAATTCGGAAATGTTTTGAGAATATTGTTACTAGAGTGTTTGTAATACAACAAAATAAATTCCGACATTATAATCTAAATTGTGTTTGATTTATTTCTATTTCGAACTTAGCTTTTATTTGTTTTATTTTAATAGATTTTAACCTAACTCCAACGTAAAATAAAGTAGGAAAGAAATGTTATTCTATTGTAATTTAACCCGAACTGTTTCAGTGTTTTAAAACCAAACATTTTCTTACTCTAAGAGATTCTACCTAAAACTACCGTAGTCCGGAACAAGCCATCAGTCAATACGTACCTTAATTAAAAACTCTACATCTCATTCTACTCATAAAAATCTATGAAATAAAAAAACAAAATTCGCTAACTGTACCTATTTAAATATATTTTAAACATTAAATAATAACTAAGTACTTTTCGGTCGGAACCCATAGGCGAAGGAAATGGCGGGGCTGTACGGTCGCATTCATAAGTCCGGTCATATCACGTGCTTCTATATACTTTAAAATAACTTTTTTTACAAAATCATTCAGGACATATAATATAATCTATATAATAAAACTGTAGAGGTCGAGAATCTGTACATAGAAAAAAAATGCTAAAATCAGAGTCAGGAAATGTAAGAAGTGATATAGTATAGAAAATTTCTGATTATTTTTTTTGTTTCACTGTTTGTCTGTTTGTACGGGCTAATCTCCGAAACTGTTAGACCGATTTATATGAAATTTTGCATGGTGGTACCTTATATCCCCGGTCAACATCTTAGATATTTTTACCGCGGAAAATATCTCATTCCTACAGGAAACTGCACGGAAAAGTCAAGCCGCGGGCGGACAGCTAGTTTGAAATAAAATATTGAGTCCCTTACACTGTATACGTAACACACAAAAATAAGAACAACAAGCTTTTAGGAAAAAGTTATTTAAAATACGTGATATGACTGCACTTATGAACTTGTAGGTACTGTACATAGAAAGCGTAGCCACAGACGCAGGAAAACGCAGCCTGCGGGACAATATTCGAGTTTATTATGTAGCCTGTGACATAGATTGCGGCCGCTTTATATGCAACAGGCTACATATAAACTCAGATAACTTCCGCCTCTGTGAGTACGCAGCTTTAATACAACTTATTAAATATTACGCCCGCTATGTGACAAGCGCCGTATAAAATCCCGTACAGCTAGATCGCGTCGCCTTCCGCTTGTGTGGGTTCGAACCCTTCTTAGTAACGTTTATTTTGGATCGGATTATCGCCTCGGCAGTCTTTTCCTCTGGTTTAACGTCTCTGTACACGCTTCAATAAATCACACGTTGTGTTCAGTACGTCACACACGCACACAGTACCGTTATAATCGTATTCAGATGTAATAGTACCTATTATAGGTAGGCGTCCAGTCAAATGAAAAAAGAATAGCCTTGAAGAACTTAATAAAATTTCAGTATTGCCAAAGAATTTACACTTGTTAAGACAACTGGCTGAGTGAAGAGTGATTATTCTCTTAAATCATATTTTGTAATATGTAATACCTAGAATGAACAGACACACACACACACATGTTAATAATTCTCATTCATGGTCAGATCAATAATATACTACTTAATACATATAATATGTTCTATTTACGTTCAAAGTCAACTCCAAGCAAACTAAGTTAGCCAAGTTGATTGGTCAGCTCTTTGGGCGGTATGGGAGTTCCTATTCCTACGTGTGGGCAGTTGGAGTATCATAGGGCTGTCAAAACAAATAAATCTACAATATAATGAAAATTATTGAGTAACTGGAGAATGTAATAAATATTTCACCTAAAGTAGATAACCCGCGTGAAGATGCAGCGTGGGTAGGTCAACAATATGTATATTTAATTTCATTTTATTTAAACAAATGAACCGATATGATCTGATATGTCTGACTTGTAGTGCGCCTTTAATATACAAAATAATACAAAACCAATTGAATTTACTGTTTTTACCTCCCAGGGCCTATGTGTAAAAGATATAAGTGGTAAAATAAAACATTAGTCAAATTATTCGAGCTAGGGGAAATCCTACGCGGGCCGAAAAGGAAAGGTCCTCTGTTGGTATTCGGTCAGAATGAACAAAACAAAATTAATTATTCGAGCCATCATCTGTTGAAACCTTAGACATAAATCTTCGAATTCTTGGAAAACTATAGGAGGTAAACTTTTTAGGAATGTGGAAATTTGCTTTTCGGTATAGACGAATAAAACGCTGCGCTAGTGAATAAGATATACCTGAAAATGTGCCAGAACTATCTTCAAGTTCTTTGACATAGAAAATACTTCATTCATTATAACCGTTGGAAATACGTTATTAAAATAAATTCCTGACTGGGAATTTAATCTCAACTTCATTTTAAGAAACCTGTACTTAATTGACTTCGGAGCATTGTGTTTTCTATTTCGACGTTCTAAATCACATTAAATATTCACACAGAGTTAATAAAAGGGTAGCAATAGGCATACAAAATTCAACAGCGAATGTTTTGTAAATTGTTTGGTTCTCTATCTATTTTTGTGCGCCAGAATTACTCGTCTGAATATATTTATTGAGTTGAATATTGATGAACTATTGTTTCCGGATGCAATATTCGAGTGAAATATCAAGGTTTTGATTCGAGTGTAGGTATGCCGGCGGCATTGTGTGTAAGCAAACAAACAATACACAAACAAGCATTTCCATTCAACTGATATTTTATTTGCGGGATTTCTACAGATTTATTGCATTAACTTTATGAAATGCAGTTACAATTTATTACTATATTTTTGTTATATCCAATTTTTACATCGTAAAACCACTGGGTTTTATGTTGTTCTCAATCATTCAAAACTACTTGTTACTAATGAAATTAATCAAAGGAAATTAATGTGCACAATAATTTATAAGTGTGATCAAGAAATAGTCCTTCAGGATAGCGCAGGCTTTTCGACGACCACGAAAACTTTGTTTGGGAAATTGCTTAAAACTATTGACTGATGTCTGATGTGGCATTGGCGTTGCGTTGCGATCTCTTTTTGATTACGGCCTTCTTTAGTTTCTGACTGTCAGCGTGTTCTAAATTTAATTTGTTTTCGAAACAATATACGAGTATTTGTTCTGTAAGTATGATTTAGACAGAGTCGCAATTTGCCCTTTTTACTAGAAGGACCAATTTTTGAGGGGGATTGGGACTTAATCCCTCTTATTCCCCCTTATTTATTTTATTTGTTACTAGCAACCCGCCCCGGCTCCGCACGGGAAAATGGTTATTGTGGGTTATCTTTAAGCATATTATGCATGTATTATACATATAAACCTTCCTCTTGAATCACTCTATCTATTAAAAAAAACCGCATCAAAATCCGTTGCGTAGTTTTAAAGATTTAAGCGTACAAAGTGAGGGACATAGGGACATAGGGACAGAGATAGCGACTTTGTTTTATACTATGTAGTGATAGTGATAATCTTATTGTTTTATAATAAGTTACGTAAATACGAGTATGAGTATTAAGTCGGTGTGAAATAATAGTGTAAAGTAAATAAAAATAAACGTTATCACAGATTCATCTGGGACTTTACTAAATATAAAATTCTATATAGGTATTATATGTATTGAACTTGAGCTTTCTTGCTAAGCCTGTATAGCAAAAATATGGCGATTTTTGAGTATGATCATAATTTTATAACCCCTGTCCAGCACGCAACATCGAGAGTTTAACCACATTACCACCAATAATGAGGGACAGACGGGCCTTTGTAGTCCATTAATTAACCTTATAATTAGATACCAATTCGGCAGTGTCGATTCCATTCAATGGGCGGCTACGCGCTTGGTTAGGACCACAGACAGTGCGTGTCAAAAATTGATAACTGAGTGTAACGGACACTTAAACCCAAATGCTATATTGATCAAAATGGATGGATTATGTGGCTGAGAGACGCGTGGACTTCATTCGAAAAATATCAAAATAATGTTCAATTTTATTAGCTTTATTGACCAATTCGATTAAATTATAATTTGAAACAAATTTAAGTGGAATGAAAATTTTTGTCAGATTTTTTTGTAACATGACCTAAAAGTGGGTTTTTCTCGTATTTTAGGGATGCAATAAAGAGACTTTTAAAATAATTAAATTAACTTTATTATTGATCGAAAGCGATATAAAGTAGGTATTACTAGGTACGTAATAATCATTTTACTTTAATCAACATAGAATAGTTTTGATTAAGAATATTTTGAAATTGATAATGCTTAAAATTATTCTTTTTAAACATGTTGGCGCCTCAGGTGTGGCCCGGCCGCCCCTAAACCTTATTCAATGCTAGAAATGTAAGTATCGAAGTTAAAGTGTGATGTATTCTAGCTGGAACGATTATTTTAATAGTTGGTTTATTCCATTACTAGCGACCCGCCCCGGCTCCGCACGGGGAAATGGTTATTGTGGGTTATCCTTAAGTATATTACGCATGTATTATACATATAAACCTTCCTCTTGAATCACTCTATCTATTAAAAAAAACCGCATCAGAATCCGTTGCGTAGTTTTAAAGATTTAAGCATACATAGGGACATAGGGACAGAGAAAGCGACTTTGTTTTATACTATGTAGTGATTTAGCCCCCAGCTATATTTGAGCCACCCTATGTTTTCTCATTGGTTGTCGTTTATAATGAGTTTTGGCGCCGCTTAGTCGACAGCCTGTCGCTGGTAAGTGCATTATGAAACACGGTATAACTTGCTTTATTAATGTAGAAGGTGTAACTTTATTTACCTTTATTCTCCCATGGATTCTTGTAAACCGCTATTCACGAAGCTGAATGTCTTGCCTCTGCCATGTTTATATGTTGTTGAGGTAGGAAAATTTGTCAAAGAAAATCTACATCTGTTTATAAAGGCTGGAGATATCTGTACTAAGAGGTGCAAACAGACTAGTGACTGCTATTATTTGTAGAACAGCTAGGTTTAGAAAAAAACTGTTATTTTATGTGTGTAACAATTTATATCAAGATTCCTCAGCATATGAAGGACTTAGAACTAAAAAAAATAAATTAAATTGTATGAATAGCTGTAAAAGTATAACTTTTATTCAGTAAGATAATTTTTTGAAGATAAGTTAAGCTAAGCTACCTGGACTGTGAACTTTATTATTTGCATGTCATATTGTGATGACTGAGTGTGGAGACACATATTACGGGTATAAACATTGTTTTGAACAACATGTGTATGTACCTATACCCCATTTTATGCTAGTAAAATTATCATTATCATTAATTAAAAATATACCTATATGTATGTATACTGCCTTTGCCCAGCAGTGGGACACATAAGGCTAATTAAGATACCTACTTTGGGAAATTCACATTTTAGTAAACTGGCAATGTTAACTGGAGGGCTCAATTAAAAGCAAAATATCATAAATCAATCGATATCAAAAGCTTAGTTGTGTGCTAATTAACAGTTTGTCATCACGTGCCCTTCGAGGAAACGGTTGGAGGCCGTTCGGGGAAGTGGCCCCTCGAGGAAACGGTCAGTTCTGGTGGCCGTTCGAGTAAACGGTCGATAAAAGATCTGGCCGTTGAGGGAAGTGGGCGTTCACGGAATTGGACGTTGGGTGCTGGATTGCTTGGTTTTAGTATGTGCGGGAGCAGACAGGGATGGCCGAGAACATGGTTTTGTTTAATTATGTGTGAATCAGAGAAGTGGAAATATATTTAAAGCTAAGCGCGGCTTTCCAACCTCTTTGGTGCGATTGGATGGACCCCAAAGAGTATTGAACGAACACTACCAAAAAAAATTTTTCTTACTCCATGATGGACTCTAAATCTATTGATATCATATGAATATGACTTATTAAAATATTTTTGTACGAATATAGCAAATACGAGTATATGTAAGTAATCAAAATGTATCTATTTAATAAAGTACCGATTGAGCGTGTATTCAAACAGAAAAGTCAAGTTGTTTGAAATGTAAAGGGGCAAGATGGACTCCAATATACTCTTGAGCATCGCAAGGCGACTCGTGAGCGATCCGTGCTCCAAAACACATTTGAAATTCGAATAAAAATGTTCCGAGTTCCGAAATTGAATTTGGTACGCTCAGCAGAAGTTTGGAGTGTTGAAACTGTCTTCAGTTAGTCTACATGAATTTTATTACGATTCTTTTATTAGAAAGTCCTTCAGGGATAAAATTAGGATGATGATAAAATCTTCCCTATAAAACTCATTACATCAAACATAATGCCTTCGATCAATTTTCAGCTTAATCCTCAGAAGCGTCCTCTCTGGCTTAATCGCTTTCGATATCGGTAGCTTAAATCTTCGCCAGGTAACTCAAAAACCTAAGAAAATCTGAGTACTTCTCGAGCACCTCTTTCTAGAAAAAAAAAACCAGTTGCATCAACAACTTGATATTAACAAGATAAAAAAAAAACTTAAAATACTGTAAATCTACAAATTTTATGTTTCAGTTACAATAATAAGTTGGCATGATTTTTTCTATAATTTCAGAAAATTTAATCTGTTCGTAATTCATTACACACTCATGTCGAAACCAATATCAGAAATCATACATTGTTTAGTTAGAGCAAGTCGTCACTTTCCATTTGATGAGACTGTGGTCAAACAAGAACCTATCCAGAATAAAAAAAAAGAAATGTTCACTTTTTGCAACTGATTACGGACCATCAGTTTCAAAAACCAAACGATACTTTTTCTTGATTATTTTCAAGAAAATTTACCATTTGTAAGTGGTTTTTCCTACATGGGCTTACTGAAGTCTTCACATAACCCGGCGTCCAATATAACGATATCTGTATACTCGATCTTTATTAAACTCTCAATATCGTGGGAATACACCAAGCTGTTGTATAACCGCGCCAAGTGGAATCAACGGGAATATTGGTGGTTCGGACGAATAGGTTAATTTAATATTTCTTGTTCCACACAGAAAGTGGTGTGCGTGTGTGTTTGTGTGAACCACAGATATAATATAACATAGATGACGCAAATAGATCTACTTCGCCTGTTGTTTAGTTTAGTCTGTTGTTGAGTTCGAACGGCCGCGTAAACTAATAAAATGCCTCGTGATTTTAATTACAGAAACCCAAAAATTTCGAGCACCCATTATATTTCGGCTGTGACGCCTGCGATTTTAGGTGGTAAAATTTGGCACGCTTGCTTTTAATACAAATCGTGATATTTGCGTTGTCTATGGTATATATATATATCTGTGGTTTTTTCTGTGGAGTGAACTGAGTGAACAGAAAGGGTTCTGTGAATGTAGGTGGAAGGGGAACACTTAGTACCTTCGTGAAAACTTCAAAAGAAGCGTCTTTTCCATAGCATTGTTGTGGGCGTAGCCGCAGGCAGACAGTCCAGTGGATTTTAATGTACTGGTTTTAATTAATTTCATACTTTAATTGTATTTTGGAGTCGGTCTACACACACAGTCTGTATCATTAATGGACCATTTTTAACAAAAACAATTTTAGGAATGTATTCCACCCTTCAGCCTTTCAGCCAGCGAATTTATAAACGCTAAAATATGGGTCCCATTAATTATAACTAGAGACCCGTAGCGGCGTCGAAACGCCGGCTAGAATATGGTAATGTAATATTATAGGGAAACATAAACCATTTTTAAGGCATTTTTTCGATACTGTACTCAAAACACACATTTGAATGAAATGGTGCCTTAATAATAATAAAATATAACCCACCAGAATTGAGCCTAATTGCTTTATAATCACAACGTAGAAATGAACATTTGTCAAAAGTTTTGCATAACAATTTTAAAAAAACTTAAGACTTTCATTGATTCTTATTTTGATATCAAGAATCATTTGAGATTTTAGACTTTAGTTAGCATTTTTTAGTCATTAAGGTTCTCTATTGTCTACAATCATCCTAAATATGAGAATACAAAAGTCAACTTATTTTAGTAAATGTTGGTAACAAAATAGGATCAGTTAAAATTTGGTGCAAACATTTTGAGAAATGCTCACGGCAGAAATAAAAATAAAATATGATTTTCGATATTATCTATGACTTTCTGACCTTTTAATTATTATTATTACCGAATCAGAATAACACTAATAAAACACGACTTAAATTACACCCTGGATATTTATTTATACCTACTTGTAATATAAATATTCCTACAATCGACGATATAGAGACTGTGAGGAAAGAAAAAAGTCGTGGAATAGGCTCCCATACAAACCACGACCCTTTTAATAGGAAACGGACTCTAAACAATGATAACATTTAATAAGTAGGTAAAGTCACCGTCAGATATTGGTTGGATTTCTCGCTCGCTCGCATTATCTGATGGAACCTTGACTGTACCTACCTAGCGTTGAAAAAATAAAATTAAAACAGCTTCTTTCACAAATTCGTCCATTTTTCGATTATTTCATAACAAAATATTGACATTAACCATTCTAATTTTCACATATAACCATTTATGTATCTTAGATCTAATTTACGCCAATTGAAATAATATAAAAAATTAAACCGCCGAAAAAAACTGAAAAGTAAGAAAAACCCTATAAAATATAACCAACTTCAAAATATTAACTTATTAACAAACGTGATAGACTATATTTAAAGTAGTAAAACCTTGGCATTGTCCGATTATTCTTTGATGTTTATATTGTTCTATAAATTAAATATCTTTATACCGTCAAAATCTTGTGCTCTACTTAAAGCCACGTAAAGCTGCCCGTGAGAAAATACTGGTTTTGGAAGATAGACAGCTACTTTTTTCAAAGATTGCCCCTGACTCTTGTTTATTGTCATCGCCAATGCAAAAGTAACTGGAAACTGAAATCTTTGTAATTTGAATGGAAGGATGGAGTCTAAAGGGCTAAACTTTATTTTAGGAAGAATAACTCTTTCGCCTGAACTTGCACCCGTCAGAACCTGACAATCTAAAGAATTGGTATATAGTTTTATTAACTGAAACCGAGTACCGTTAATCAACCCTTTGGCCGTATTTAGATTTCTCATGAGCATGACAATAGCACCAATTTTTAATTTAAGCTCGTGTCTGGGAAGCCCACTTACTTCAATACTGTTAAGAAATTCCGTCGGAAAATTTATATAAGAATCAGAGTCATCTGATATCACTGTATCTACGCTTTTATATGTTACTTCTTCGCTAGAGATACGCTCGAGAACTTTCAAATTAATTTTTGAACAGATTTCATTAGTCGGTGTGAGAATAGCCTTTTCGTGTATATTATTATAATTGTCCAAGTCATTGTATATAAAATCGATCGGCGAACCAATTCCTAAAAGACTCTAATATTGACTGCCCACATTCGTCCTTTGGCAGAGTGTCATTTCCAACTTTAAGCAAGTAATCTGCAAATTCGTCTTGTCCTTCATTTACTCGCATATTTTTATCTAGCTTTAGAAAAGTCATGTATCATGTCACGATGATTTTTAATACAGTTTTCGATTGTTACTGCCCGTCCAGCATGTGGCACTACCGGCAAAGTCTATCTAAAGTCACCAGAAAATAATACAACTTTTCCAGCAAATGGTTGTCGTCGTCTATCTTCATTAATTGTAATATCCCGAAACATGCGATCGATTACTGTCAAGGCTGCTGCCGGTATCATACACGCTTCATCAATTTATAAGGTAGGCACTGTCAAGATATCTCCCGTGAGAAGAATCAGGTTTAACACCAGATACAGACGAATCAAGAATTGGTATCGGCAATTTGAATTGATTGTGAAGTGTTCGACCTCCGTTAACTAAGCTTGCTGCAATACCGGTAAATGCTACTGGCACAGCAATGCGACCAACACTCGCTACTTTGGCAAGTAAAGTTTTTTGCACATACGTTTTACCCTTAGAGCAACGCGGGCCTTTCCGGTACGGAAGGCCGGCGTTGCTCTAAGGTTTTACCACAACCTGCAGATGCATCAAGAAAAAAGGATGAATTGCTTTTTTCTAGCTATTTATTCTTTTTCAGTCTATTGACATTTGCAAAGTGCCCTAGAAGCCAACGCCATTACCTATACGAAAAAAAAAAAATCTAAAATTTGAGTGGTTGTCATTTATGTCATTTAATGTAAACAAATCCTTGCTTTATTTTTACCTTCTTTTAATTGGTATTTTGTTAAAAAACTTAAAAAACTAAGAGTTTTATGCACGCCTCCAGGATGAGACGAAGCTAATGAGGTATAATTTATCAATAACGGACCTCGGATGTGGATTTGATACCCTGTACAAAAATCGGGCTTGCGTAATATATATATAGATATGGCAATTTGAATGAAATTGAGTTATTTTTTCTAGAAAATTTGATATTATTTTAAGCGTACAATATCGTTATTTCGCTATTTATGTATGAAACACGATAAAATTAACAATTACGAGTGTTTTTATATTGCAACATCGTCAGTTTATTTACACCTAAAACAAAATATGTATTATACTTCGAGTTAACTGTACATTGAAGTTACATCTTTGGTATGTTTGGGAGTATTGGAATGTTACAGATGGTAAGCGATGTTCGCTTTCAGTTTATATTAATATCAAATTATTAAATTCGTACGTAGCCTAGTTAATACATTTATTTAGATTAGTTACTGTCTTTTGTACTTTTTGTGGACGTCTTACCCCTTTACTTTAATGCTATCTCTTCCTTTAGGTCTACTGGATGAAACTTCTTAGGAAATAAATAGTACCTACCTGTTGTGTCGCCTTTCATTATTCCGTATTTGTAATTTTCGTGTATGCAATAAATGCCAAGTAAATAAATAAATATCCTAAAAAATTATAAACGCGAAAGTGTATGAGGATGGTTGGTTGGATGTATGTCTGTTACTCTTTCACGCAAAAACTGCTAAATGGATTTTAATTAAACTTTACAACAATGTAGCTTATAAGTACGTCATACCGCATTTACACATTCGCACGAGTGGCGAGGCGAATCACGCGGCGAATCGCGAGCACGCATGTGTAAACAGCGCACTCGCTATTCGGCTCGTCACTCGCCGCGCGACTCGCGCGTTCGCGTCGGGAGCGGTTTTTCGAGCACGAGTCAAAGACCGCGAGTGGCGAGCGCGAACGTAGTGTTCACACATTCGCGTGCTTTCAGTTGACGTTTAGCTTCTGTAGCGGCAGCACGTATTGCGGCACATAAAGATGGAGTGGAGTTTTTTTACGTAGAACATCTAAATAATTATGTATACACATCAAGTGTAGAGCGCATGCTGCAAATACTTGTAAGTCCTCCATGTTGGCGTGCAAGTATCAAACTGAATACTCCACGAATATGTGAACGGACATTCGCGTCAGCACTCGCACACGAATGTTTCGTCGAACGTTTCGACGAGTGGCGAGGCGAGTCGCGAGCTCGAATGTGTAAATGCGGTATCAGAATAATACATAGGCTACTTTTTAACGCGGGAAAAACCCCCATTCTCACGGGAAAAACTGTAAGCGCGGGCAGAGCCACGGGGCGGAAAGCTAGTATACCATATAGTATGCGGACGTACAGTAGGAGTGCTTGTACAATGTACATGGTGCAAGTAGCTTGTGCATGTTGAGTCAAATAACTTCGTTTAAAAGCACTAAATATGTCATGGCATTCCTTAAATAATTAAGTGTAGGTCACACAGATATAGAGTTGATTTGATGCGGCTACTGTAATATTACTTCGCGTGTCGAAACGAAGACAAATTTGAAAATTGAAGTACATGTTTTGGCGGGTATGGGACGTGGGACACCAAGCTACTTGCGCCGTGTAAAAGCACCGTAAGTGTGTACTGTGGCATCGGTCATGCCATCTCTTTGGCCTTTGGTACTGGCCGCGTTGTTCTAAATTTGAATTATTTAAAATTAAATTGATTTTGATAGATTCAGTCAGTTCTATCGCGTTTGTTCCTGGGTGCGGAGGAAAAACGCACCAGGAATCGGTTTTTCTCGTATAATAAGTTATTTCCAGTTATTTTACTGTTCGTATGTGAAGTGTTTACGTTTATGCAATAAATAGTGTTCAAATCGCTTTTCCTTAGTTATTATTTTGTAGCACGGGTTCGCCCGTGTTATATTTGGTGGAGGAAATATGACAGTGAGAAGTTCGTTTACGCAAACAGAAAACTTTATTCCTATTTTCCCTAATTATAATGATAGTGTTCTTGATAAGAAACAAAAACCTTTTATTAATGTTGAATGTAAGGGATTTATTTTTCCGACCCTCATTGATACAGGCGCAAGTGTTTCCTGTATAGATTTCAATGTATTAGAAAAAATTAATTTGTCCCTAGATGTAGACAAAAGTTTTTTTTTAAAGGGCGTGAATGGCCAAAAGTTATCGACTGTAGGCGCGACAACGTGTAATTTAAACATTGGTAGTGTTATTTTTGCTTGCGAGTTGGTTGTTGTTCAGAATTTAGCTTGTCCTATAATTCTTGGTCAAGATTTTCTTAGTCGATACAACGGAATTATCGATTTTGGCTCAGCAAAATTGATGTTGGGTAGCAACCGAGTTGATTTTTTATCTGACGTATCCACTTTTGTTTTATCTTCGAACAATCGTCAAGTTGACTTTTGCACCTCCTTTTTCAAAGATGACGTTTGCTCGGAACAAATAAACGTCGTAGATAAGCAGGAGGAGGAGATGCTCCGCTTGAGGGTGTTTGAGGAATCTAATAATTCCTATGCTTCCCCAGTTGTTTTGGTGAAGGAACCTGACTTCAAGGATGACGGATTAGAGATATTTAGGATCGAGGCTGTGTCGTTTCGCGAGGCGCAGTCAAGTGATGATTTTTGTTTGCAAACAATTAACCGTTTGCATTTACATGGTTCATTTAGAGGTTTTTTCGTAAGAAACGATTTGTTATATAAACGTGTTTTAAGACATGGTGTTCTTAAGGACGTACTTGTTTTACCTAGAAGTATGTTTTGTGATGTTTTAAAGGAGTTGCACGATGATGCGTGGACAGGTGGTCATTTGGGTTTTTAGTATAATACTACTCACATAGTAAAACACGTTACCTGGATTAACACGTCGCTCCACAGAATACACATTGTTCCACTTAGGAGAATAGGCTTAGTCTGGACGGCTCTAGTTGCTTGCAAATGTCGAGAAGGAATTCTAGTAATTATTATAAAGGATTTTATGGGATTAATCCTATCCTTTGATATAACTTTCCTACGAATAGGCGTGTATTCTGCATTTAAAATAAATTCATTTATACAATGCTTGAAATAATCCTGCTTAAATTATTCGTGTATCACGCGTCCGCGCGTTTACAACAAAAAAGTTTTATTTTATAAGCCAACGTAAAAATCAACTCAAAAAGTGATTTATGTTATTTAAATGACCTTATTTAATTAAATCCACAGTAAAACACATTTTAAAATTATAAAAAGAAACTCATTTGTCATTTGCTTTATACATGAAAGTATGTACTTTTGAAAAGTGTATCATGGCTAAGTTTAGTTGTGCAGGTACATAAAATATTTTTACATGTTGTAAAATTTTTACTTGTACGAGAGATATTTAATAAGTAATGCTGGCTTTATCGCACTTACCCTTACCTATGTTACTTGAAAGCTTGCCTGCTTATCGTGTGGGTTTCAAAGTTTAACAATACAATACAATACAAATATTCTTTATTGTCATCAAGAAACACAGACAAAGAAAACATTAGTTCACAAACACAGTAAACACTGTTCTTTAAAATACCTAGTTTAAAGAGCAGGGTCGTATATACTTAGCTAAGTAATTAGTACCATAAGACTGCATTGTAATTGAATTGTACCCTATTTACCTATTGCACAAATAAAGATGATTATTATTATTATTATTATTATTAGGTTTCAACAGGCGGCCTTATTGCTTAACCTACCTCATCAACACTGGTGTCAGAATTATTGAATCGCCTATGGCTGTTGACATCACTCGTTTAATTACTACATCTGCAGGGACCAACGGCTTTACGTGCCTTCCGAAACACGGAATATTTTTTCTTTTCGGACAATAAGGTAATTCAGCCTGAAATATCCTAACCAAACTAAGGAAAGTCTCTCAAATTTATATTAGATCGACGAGGCCTCACCGGGACTCGAACCCGGAACTTCGTAACGTAATGCGAGCGTTTGCTCAACTACGACAACAAATTAATTTCTAAAATATTTTGAAACCTTTACCCATTTTTTACTAATGATGGAAATTGTCTTGCACAAACAGAAGCCTATTTTGTGACCGTGACCTTACCTCGCTTTCTATCCTTCCTACGATACTCCCGAGCCGGAAATCGTCTGTTTACGCGCAAACATTTTCGGCCTCGTAAAACTAAAAGCCTCCTTTTTACTAGAGACATAAAAACACAATACCTAACACGTCAGTACTTTTTGGACGAACTTATAGGATATTTTACAAAAACAAATAAAACAAAAAAAACAAAAACACAAAACAAAAACATATAAAGTCAATTTGAGCAATACTTGACGGCACGCAGTCTAGCTGGTAGTCTGGTAGTGCGCCTGACTTCGAAGGGTCGCGGGTTTGAATCCCGCCCAAAGTAAACATTCGAGTGATGAGCACTTGTGTTTGCCTTGTTTCTGGATGTTTGTATATTTATATATGTATGTATATCAGCTGACTGACATTCATAGTTTCTGCGTAGTTTGGGGTCAGAATGTCGTGTGTGAGATGTCGCCACACATTTATTTACTTAATGAAGTCGTCTGAAACTTTTTTACGTCTATTTAATATGTTTTTACTAATTGTCCCTACTCTTCTTTTAATGTCTTCATTAAACTTAGGTTGTCCAAATAAATTACGTTTTGTACTTAGCTAATTAGTAGTAAAACACCAATTTTACAGTGCCATTAAGCAAAAGTAATTAAAATTCGTAGTCTATAAAATCCGAAACGTAAAAACGGCGCTAATGAAGAAAGAGCACTTTCACTTACAGTTACAGATACTGACGGAAATTTTGTAATGAGTCTTCTAATATTTAGGTATCATTTTCATTAATTTTCAACTATTTTTGTGTTGCTACTGAGGTAAGTAGGTTAACCTCGAAATTCACACGATTAGCAAACAAGTAAAAATTTTTGGTGCTATTTCTACTTCTAAGCATTAAAGGTTATTTTTTTATAAGTGTGAAGGTATTTGTATTTCTATAAAGCGGTTTGAAATTATCCTGTATCAGAGCGATCAATGCTTGGTTTTTGTTTGGTTACCAAGCAAGCAAGCCTTGCCTTGCAAGATAGTAGTAGCACGTATAGTAGTAGTGAGGTGCACATTGGACTGGCAGATATACAATCCACCATGCAACGATAACAGTACAATTAGGCGGTCTTCTTACTAAGGTGACAAATTCTACCATGCAAAAACAACCATAACATAGCCCTGGGTATCATTTAAAATTAATGCAGCAGGACATCAAATTACGCATCATTAGGGATATCTTGTATACCATGGACGTAATGTATAGCAAAATGGCATTAATAATAATAAATTTAGCCGTATAAGAGTCCTGTTACATCTGCAGCTTGAGTTATGGTCCCCTAGGCGCGGTCGCTTCAATGTAGTGTGGTGCAAGTTGATGTAACTAAAACAGCTTGTGATTAGTAAGTAAAAGTAAAGTTCACGCTGGACTAAGGTCACTTCTTGTAAGTATTTATTATTATTATTATTAAACCTAGAGACAGAATTATTGAGCCGCCTTTTTTGACGTGACTCGTATAACGGGTTAGTATCACTTGGTCTAAAACGCAACTGGTCTATACGTCAACTCGCCTAAATGGCAACGTACGGACTACGTCTCGATAGATAGTAGTCTAAAAAGCTTGGAAAATCTGCGCAAAGTAGCCGGGCGGCACTAACCAAAAGGATTTACGTGCCTACGACCTACTCGTGTCACGTAAAAAAAAATCTTGCAGTCAAGCTTGCAGTAGGCGATTTTCATACCCCCACCACTTTCTCCAGTACGTATGGAGAAGTCAATTTTGTTTTTATTTCCGAGAAAAGTCTTTTGAAAAGTTGCTCTAACTAAACCGTTTACTGAGTGAGCATGCCGTTTCAGTATTTATTAAGCCACTTATTTATGACTTTACATATTATCTTATTGTCCGTAGTATACAACGGACAGAAAACTATTAATTGCTTTTTCTTGAAAAAATAAAAAAGGACAATTATCCATCAAGTTTAATTTCAGTCGATTCAGATGGCCGGTCGGAGTGAAAAGGGATTTGTCGAGGACATCTCAAATGGAAAAAAAAACTAGGTCACGACTTTGCTTAAAGTTCGTAACTTGTACCGAAGTTGTTATTTTTAGTAGCTAACGAGGGAAAAGGTTGTAAAAATACCGAAAGCGAGTTTTTTATAACTCATCTTAGTTTATCGCTGAACGGGTTCATATCTTGCGTAGCTTTTAAGAGCTTTATAAACACCACAAAGTAATGTTAATAAGAACTGTTTGGTACTTATATTTTTTATAATCTAGCTGCTGATTTACAAAAATATTATTTGTCGAGAATCGAAGTATAAAACTGATTAATTAATAATAAAAATATAGCAGTATAAGTGCACATTATAAGTGGTTGCAGTACTTATAATCACAAAAAATAGTTCTTGTATGTAGGCAGATTATGTATAAAAATAATTAGTATGTATACTTAATAATAGGAAAACTTATATTCCCACTATAAGATTAAATAACTACTTACCTACACAACACGAAATACTTTAGTCTGTTCGATAAACCTATTTAATACAGAGGCCTCCCTCTGTACGTGTATAATATTATTTTATCTTGCTTTGATTGGTCACCTCTACCCATATCCATTATGAAAAAAGCAGAGCATCCATCAGTATAAAAAATTTGAGACCTACCTAACGATTAATTTGCTACAGAAATGTTACGTAATTTATAAGAGAAACCAAGTCCGCTGGGTACATTATTTGTGTTTGTTCAGACCTCGTATACGCGGTCCCGGTCTAATGGCTAGCCCTGTGGTCGACCTTATTAGCTGTTGTCAGAGCCTACATGACCTGTTAGTGGCTTTATCTGAACTAAACGGCTGCCAACTACAATACGGCAAAGGAATGTAGGGAATAATAATGCTTTTCGTGATTTGATATATTGTTTGGAGTTAGATTTTTTTATCTAGTTGAGTGAGAGTTACCCGTTTATTTGTTTATTAGTTTAAGACGAGAGCCAGCCTTAAGCAAAACTTTTAAAAGACTGACGTCATTAAGTGTCTTTTTTAAACTATGATGAAAAAATTGCTTGACTTTAACTAACAGCAACGTGCGCAGATTTTCATAGCTCTGTGGTTAAAGTAAATTCAGAAGTGTTTCGTGTTTTAAAAACTGGGATAGCAATTTTGTATATTCAAAAACCTATTAAAAAAAAAAATTCAGCCATTTATAAGTTGTATTTTAAAGTGAATTGCGATTCAGCAGGTCACCATATGCATGCATAACAAGCGTTATATGTATATAATATCAAAGCTACAAGCTACTGTCGCTAACGATTATAATCTTAATTAAACGCAGCTCACGCGTTCACTTAATAAGAGGGGCTTTCGTATACCACGTGTCTAGACTGTTTTTGAATTGATTTTCTACTACCCGTTTGGATAATATTATTACTGGTTCTATTTCCCAATCTCGCGAAAATTATTTTTCATAAATTGTTTTAAAAGTGTGGCATAAAAATAAAATGTAAAAGAGCGAAAACATTAAAATTGTTTGTTTGTTTTATTAACAAATAAAGTTGTCTAATAGAACTACGGAAAACTATGAGTCTTTTTTTGTAAAGGAATAAGTTAACAATTTACCGTGGTGTTTTTTTTATAATTGACGCTGCTTGTGTCACGATATTATGGATCTTATAAGTACTGTTGTACGGCAGTACTTAGTATATTGTATTGTAGATAGTCTAGATAGATAGATAAAATCTTTATTAACTTTAATGACGATAGCATTTTTACAAAAATCAAAGGTAGGTAGGTATCACAACAATAGCTTATGTTTTTGACAGATGATCACAACAGCGCTGATCTTCCGACAGTACCAGCATAAACATGTTTATTGTATTGTATAAGATCCTTACACAAAATAGACGTATCAAACTTCACTGGACTTGTTTTATCGTAGTTTACGTTTAAGGTAAAATATTTACATATTTGTGTTATTTATTTATTTTATTTATTTGTGTTCCACAATATATAGTGTTCACAGATTATCTTTTATCGTCTGCTCAAAATGGGGTGTGTGGTTCAAATAGGACACGTCTGTACATTTGACCGTAATAAACTTTTATCTCTTTTTAGACTAGTCTAGGTCGTTCGCGAGTGCTTTGTTGAGATTACAGATATGTATCGCCGAAATCTTTTCTTTTACAAAACGTGTTTATACTACAATTTATCCTTTAAACCATTTATTTTTTGACTGTCCCGTACGTAGCCTAGTTGGTAGTACGCCTCCGAAGCACCGACATGACTTGTTTGAATAACATTATTATGCTTTTGAATTTTAAAGGACAATTTTGTGAATTTGAAGAATAGGTACCTAGTAATTTGGACATTTTGGTAAAGTGTATTTAATATTTATTTCATATTAATAATGTAAAAAATTGTGAATGTACTATTAGGACACAAATAATTTGTTATCGAATAAAAAAAAAGAACCGAGCTGCAGGTTCGAATCCCTCCCAGGGTAAATATTCGTGTGATGAACACAAATAGAAGTATTTGTCTTGTGTCTGGATGTTGTATATTTATATTTGTATAACAGTTGTCTAACACCCATATCATAGTATGTGCTGGCTCTGCGGCTGCCTAGCTCGAGGTCAGAAGGCCGTGTACGAGATGTCCCCACATATTTATTTATTTATTTGGAACACGTACACTTAGAATAACTTGAATAGGTATTTAATTATATTTATTTCGCGTTACATTCCCTGTAAACGTGATACAAGTTCCTTCGTTCGTATTATCGTGTTAATTAAATAATGCAAAATCTCTCTGGTTACAGCAGTGATATGCTCAACTCACGAAACTGAACAACTTTTGTTATGCAAATTTTCTGAAGTTTATATTTTTTTTTACTTTTCATACAAAAAATACAGTCTTAATCTTAAGGTAGGTATCATTATGTGAAGAAATTAAATATGATTTTATTTTTCTTTTTACAGTTTTTTCCTGTGGGAAAGAAGTATTTTCCCGCGGTAAAAAGTAGCCTTTGTGTTATTCAGATGTGTAAGCTATATTATTGTAGTTTCATTAAAGCCGCCCAGTAGTTCCAGAGATTAGCGTGTACAAACATAGACAGACGTATTTTTTTTTTAAACCTTTATTTATGTGTTCAGCTACACTCCCTTTATCACCTACAATCAGTTTTTTCGAAAAACAAATCATTGTACAGACACGCCGATTCTTCAGAAGTTGACTTGGCCAGCTGATCAATTTGTATGAAACATTAAAAATAATTGCGATTTCAGAAAACTTGTATAGCAAAAGTTGTTCAGTTTGAGCCGAGTGATCGATCACCCGAGAGCTTTTGTATTATTTGATAAACACTTTGTATATATCTCCCAGTTCCCAGAAGCTGTGACTTTTGTGAGAGGTTATATCCGTATTATAACAGACTAATAATATCAATACTATTTTTTTATTCATTATAGACGTCTTTTCTGAAGTCTATAAGCTATGCTCAAATCAAGAAGAAAATGAAAAAGAGACCAAACAATCTAAAAGAAGCGATGCGATGAATGCGATATGTTTATATATTAGTAAATTCAAAATCGTACGCGTCTTTTTGCTTGGAGCTGTAGGTTAGAAACTCCAATATTCCGCATGATGGAAGATCAGATCGACATCCCAAAGGGCGATAGTCTTGGGTTGTTTCCACCATGTTCATGACGTCATGACTAACGAAGATTAATTAAAAGGACTTGGCGTGCCGTACACAGACCTCAATTCTGAAAATACTATACGTTGAATCTCACAGCGAAAATACGTATACAACCCTTTTTTATGTTGCAACGGAAAATCTTATGAACAAATTTTAAAAATTCTTCTCCTGAAGAAAGTTACATTATCAGCAAGTAATAAAAGAAGTATTTAAATGAAACATTGACAAAAATTAATGCCGGTTGCAATGAATGTTTATAGTCCAATACAGAAAGAAATTTAATGAGTATATTTTTTTAAAGGTTACAGTTTTTTATTGATTCTCAAGTGTACGCAATTATTAAAAAAATAATTTCTCCTTCGATCTTAAAAATTGTAAGAATCGCGAGCATCACAACACTACAAGCTTTTTATAGACTCGCTTACAGACAATAAAGGACTTTTATCATTTCGTTGACTTCATTGTTTAGTGAAAAAGGAAGTAAAAGAGAAAAAAGAACTTTAAAAAAAGTTATGGTAAAGTTTGAAAATATACTTTTTAAAACTTTCACGGTTGTTTTCATAACTGATAAGGTTAAAAACGGGACATTTACCTTAGTATTTGTTTTGTGTGAGTGCCAGACAGAGTATACAGATACCACGATAAATATCCCGTTTTTAATCTTAATACTCGTAGTTAAAGTTTGAAAAGATAATATCTTGCGCGTAAACTTTTTTTGAGATTTAAATAGATTTTCAGCAATGATTATCTCAATTTAAATATTATACGACAATAAATCACCAGGAGAATATGAGTCAAAAGGATGATCAAAAATTAATGGTGCATAAAAAGGTTCTCTAATATTATGAAAATGATTTCCTTATTTGAAGTAGAAAATATTGCATTTAAAGGGCTCCCTGTAGCGTCGCTATCCGTTAAAAAATAATTACTTGGTGAGTAAACAATTTTCGAAAATCCGGCAGGTCATTTTAAAGATTCGGTATTTTAGGATATAGAAGCCATCATGGTCCAAGAAAACAAGGTCTTACAAGAAGACCACGTGACTGACACAAGCCTACGTAATTTCTACGACATTTTGTCTATTCATCCTTGTCGAATGCGTGTAATAGACGTAGGCTTGTGTCAGTCACGTGCGGTCTTCTTGTTAGACCTTGTTTTTTTAGACCATGCAAGCCATCAACTCTGTTAGTTTGAGTTCGATGAAGTTACAGATAGAAAATTTGCCAAAAATGGCCGTTTTTAACAACTGAAGAATTATCGTACGATACACTTTTTTGTGGTAGAGAATAGTTTTCCTTGGTAAAGTTATTGGCGTTACGCCAATAACCGGTTTTACCCCTCATATTTCACATCAAAAAGTACGACACTAAATCATGCGTCATCTAAATTGGACAGTTTCTCTGAAGGAGTCAAGGAGTCAAACAATTTGCTTATTTCTGAGAAATTTTTCATTGGGAAAATTGCTCAAAATCTCTGTCAATGGATTTGTGCAATTTTCCCAGCATGAGCATGTACATTAACCAGCACACGCGGCTGGATATATTGAACTTGAAAGCGCCCGAATTCCGTAGTGCTAGGGGTGAATTTCTTAGTGCGAATGTCCAACCGCATGTGCTGACTTCTATACTTTCGGAACCTATTGCTAAGCCCACATTGTATATACAATCGGACTGAAATTAATCTCCCTCAGAAAGGTCTAGGTGGAATTGTTTCGTGGAAAGCCTGTTTCACCGACCTATAATCTTGATTAACTATATGGAATTGTTTCGTGGAAAGCCTGTTTCACCGACCTATAATCTTGATTAACTATATACGTTTTCCTCTAACGTATGCGGGTATGCAATGAACCTTAAGACCTCTCGTTTGCCGCGAGTAGTTTTCCACTACATTATGTGGCTTTCTTTCTCTTTATTTTGTCCATAAAACAAACTAGATACAGAAAAATGTAGCTGAATTAAGAATATTACAAAGGGAATACAACACATTGAACTTACTTTTTTAACAAGCGATATAGCTTGTTTTATACAAAAGTTGGGTAAAAAAAATATAAAAAAATCAGATTCGGAAAACGAATAAAATATCGCGGCTTTTTGACCCAGTTGCTATCAATAAATAAAAACTTTATGAAATACTTTCTTGTGTATAACTTATAAATATTTTCAGCGAATTAATTATATACTTAAGTGTACCTATATACCTACCTTCAGACGTTTATAAATGTTCTTATCACTCGGCCAAAAGTTGTACACGGAATTGAAAAAGTTATCCAATTTGTCTGTGTAAGAGTTCCATTATGGCCGTCAAACGCGTGTTGTCGGTTTACTGATTACCACAGCCGGCTGAGGTCGAATCTGCTAGCAACGTAAGCTTTGTTTATTTAAAAACCAAATCAATAATAAGTACTTCATAAACAAAGACATCAATTTAAAAAATTCACAGTATTCGTGACTTACACTATTGAGTACATAAGAAATGAATCTTTGACGATTTTCATGGCCGTGCTTAACCCGATCATCTTTGTTTTAGGCTCAAATTGTGGCTGACTGAAATGGCCAGAAGATTTTTTTCTCAAATATTTGATATGATTCTTCTTTTCCAAAATATCGAGCGCCAAAAGTGAAAATTCAGATAATATTGATTTTTTACTATTTCAGCCATAGTAGGTAACATTTTTGCTTTTGACTTTCTCGAATAATTTTTTTTTGCACCTTACAGCTCTTGTGAATACGCGTTTTTTAATATCATATCATCTCAACTCTCTTGAGACCCATTGGACAACGCAATATTTGTGAAATCGGGGCTGAAGCGAACGAAAAGACATTTCCAATGTGAAAAACAGGTCAGATTCGAGTCAAACTCTCATGTCATCACAGAAGAAAATAATAGTACTAACCCATTCAATACCATTTGACATCGTCTTTGGATCACAGATTTAAAGACATGCGACAAATTTCAATTTAATCGGCTATTCGTTTCAGAGGAAATTAGCGCTGACAGACTGACGGACGGACCGACAGACACACGAGAGATCATATTATAATGGTTCTGTTTTTGGTTTTTGAGGTATAGAACCCTAATGGCCGAATAAACAGCCTCCATCGCAAACAATAGAACAGAATATAAATCGTAATAGTGTGAATCTTCTTAAAAGGAAATGTGGTGTTAAGGAAACGATTTGCTCTTAGGTCACTGCATCAGCTTGCAAATCTTTCCACTGCATAACTTATATGTAGCCTATTTAAATATCTATACGTAGAATATTTTCAATTGCACAAACCTGATACTTTTAAAGCCTCAAAAGAGATATAAAAATAGCTGTAATGCAAATGTTTTCGTAAATTATCACAATTTTATTTTACGTTTACTTGTATTCTCTCTCACTCAGAAAAACATTCATTTATGATAGGAACTGTGCATGGTCTCGCTCGCCCCGCTCGCTAGTTCGTCAAGGTGTTTTATGCTATAGTTACTTATTTAAAATTAATATTAAGTTAAGACAGGGTTTCTGCCATTATTTTTATACCTTTGTAATATTAGGAAAACGTGCCGAAGATAAGCCGAAAAGGCGAAAATTTAGCAGCGTTTCGGCCACACTGATTACTTTATCGGTCCTGAGCTGACGACGTTTATTAAGTAACTAACTAACCCCCTCCCGGGCTTACCCGGCAACTTCTCTCTCCAGGTCACGTAAGTAACGATTAACTTACTTTCAGATAACCGTAATAAAGTACCTCATTGTGTCGCTTTCATAGAATATACATATTGTTTACGTAGCTCTTTAGAATATCAAGGTTTAATCAGAAATATGTATTATTTATTATAGCTCGTTCTTTATGGAATTGCCCTATTCAATTATTCTGTTGACGTTTGATAGAACATTTTACAAATTGTCCTGCAAAGCCATGTAAGTATTAAATTTTGAAACATTTCATTTATGTTATAAAAACAAATTTTCCGACGATAAGAAGGTTTTTGAATCTGTCCAACATTATAAAAACTTCTAGGTTTTAAAAATCTTGAACAATATTTTAATGGGCTTCAGTGGCAGTGGTTACTATGAAACCCACCCAAATAGTAAAACCAGTTTTGCGGATTAGGATCCCCAGACATTTTTATCTACTTTTATATAAAAGACGCTTACAATATTGCCTATGAAAAATGTATAACTTATAAATTCATCAAAGAGGGATGAGGTTTTAATATCAAGGCTTATTCAAAAGGAATCAGCCACGATTTTACTCAAAGGATATTTTATACGAAAATTCTTCGAATATCTACTTATCTCGCCCCAAAGAAAATCAGTGAATGTCCACGCGAATATCTTTTATTAAGAGGAAATTTCTAGAACTTGCTACGTGACGGCGGCGGCGGGCTTGTGCTAGGGTCATCAACAGCAAGTTTGTTACGCATACTACTAGGAACATATAAGATTGTATGGGATGCCATGCTGCTCACTTTGTTTAAATTGCGGAGAAAAATGAGCGAAATTCGTTATGGAATATGTATCACCATCGATAACTTGAAATAAAAAAAGAAAAACTTCGCACTTTAATTTGTAAAGGTAGGTACTTCTAGTAAGTATTGAATAGTTAGGTGTAAATCGGTAACCTAATAATATGAGCCGCCAATTTTACTTAATTTAATAATTTTGAGCGCTATCTAATTAAAAATATTTAAAATTAAAACTGAATGAATAAAAGAGCGAAAACATTTTTTTTATTTAAAATTATTTCTTTGCTGGATCGCTTCTTGAAAGTGCTTTGAATTATTTTCAAAGTGCCTTTAAATGCATCCTGTTTTGATAATATAAATAAATGTATTGGAAATTGAAAGATACTAAGAAACTTCTAAAAAAAAATTAGTGAGACAAGTCTACTCAAGAAACAGATCACAATTTACGCCGTCAAGATGACTGCCCATTTTGTGATGGTCCTTGGAGCTCGTGTCACAGAATACCAAATAGTGTGAAGATTTCGAGTAAGTCGAGTACGAGCGTCGACATCATCCGTCGCGCATACAATCATCCGTGTACGTCTTTTGTATCTATCGCCTTGCTGCTGCCTTGAAAGACGCTGGTGTGGGGGGTGATGTAAATCATATTACTCACAGACTTGTGTCCGTATTCAGGATATTTTGTGAGTAAATGACCATAATGTCGCGTCCGATATATGTTTGATTTTCCTCTTCCTCAGTGAGCTGAGTTCCGAATTTCTTTTAAATGAGAGAAAGTGTCGAAAGATTCTAAAAATATGTATGATACATTGAAAATACGAATCGGCTGCTAGTACATACTTATAGCATATACCTAGGAAGGTAAGTGATTGTCTGTCGGCTCAGTAATTCTGACACTCGGTTTGATGAGGTAGGTTAACCTCGAAACCCTCGAATGATCGGCAAGCAAGCAAGGTAGGTGAATTATTTATTTCCTTTACAAAATATAACAATACATTTGGTATGCGTATTAGGTACTTAGAAATGATACTTGCCGTTTTATTATTGGTAAGGGCTGAGCCAAAACTAGGATTCTGTATTTTAGGACTCATGCTTACACATATAAGGTTGACATTTTTGTGTAAAACGTAGAATTTAAAAGGCAAAACTTTTTTTATATACATTATTAAACAAAGAGGTTGGAAAGGCTGAGCTTCACATATTAAACGTTTTATTATATATTTATTTATAAATTTATTATCCAATTTATCATGCTATCTATGATCAAAACCTATATTTTTATTGCATGAATAAGTATTTTAGCATCTAAACCTTATTATGATAACAAATAAAATAGTATTCTGTTATTTGTATTGCTTATTTACCTCAATAAAAATCACTCCATCTTCCGATGGATTTTGTCCATTTTCCCACTGTTGAAAGAGGACATCCGATGTTTTCCTCAAACATCATCATTCATTATTTCTATTTACTTCTCCATTCACTCATGTGTGTCGCCCATGAACGATGACCGAATGAACAGAAAAGCGTAAAGATTTGCTCGGTGACCTGTGAACTGGGAAGATTGAATGGTTCTTTTTTTAGCGCAGGTTTTGAAATCTTTTTCTTAGGTATTTTGTAGGTATGCGGAATTTTATTTTCATAACATTTCATTGAACCACAAACAATTTATTTTTCAAAGACCATACCATGTGGATCGCATGTCGTAAGGCAATAGAAATGTTGATATCAAAAATATTCTGCAAAGACCAACGTTTATATACGGTCTTAAAATTTCATTATGTCTTTACAAAAGAATATGTCCAAAAATAAGCCAATTTTTTCCTCTCCGCCTTCACCACAATATGTTAAAAAACTTCCCATAGTTTTTTCAATACAAACATAAATTAGTTATATTAATAATGAAGATACTAACTAATACATGACTAGGACAACACTTAAGTATTAAAAAACACTCAAAGACGACACATGTCTTCGTATAATTATGTCATATAAATTAATAATTTGCCTTGTTTTATTTCAGTACTTCACGAGAATTCGTTATAATGATTGTTATACCATTCAACATTTAAGGTTTGTTTTGTGCTATGTAAATCACGTATGATTGGAGTTTAATTCAGTTGGTATATTAATTAGGTTTCGTTCACATTTGTGCGAGTAAATATTTAATGTATGCTTATTGATTGACGAATGGAAGAATTTCATGATTTAGATTGATTTTATTTCTACTATTTTCGATGATTGGCTTAAAGTCAAAGTGAAAGTATTTATTTTTTACTTTATGATATTTACATCACCTAGTTAAGTCAGTTCTGGCGAATTCAAAAATTTGGCTGTCTTCTGTGGAGAAGAACTCGCAGAAACTCCACAGTCGTTGCATCTTTTCAAAATATTTCTACAAATTTATAAATTATTATTCTATGTTCATGGACGTAATTTGTGAAGTAAGACTAAAACCAGCAGGCAAATAAATAAGAACGCTGAGGCATTCTTTTCATTGTAAAAATATTGCCTTTGTTTAAATATTTATCTAAAATAATCTAAATGGACTGATTCTCTCGGTATGTAGCCCGGTTTATTAAGTTGATTTCGGTTTCACCATAAATTCAGGTTGGTCGAGCCGTTTTTGAGTTAAATTTATAGACGCACTAAAATTGGTTTTTTTTTATGTAATTCTGCTTCTGCCTAGTATAATATGAATGCAAATTAATCTTGCAGAAGAATAACTACAAGAATTGTCTTCAAAATAAATGACGATGTAATTTGCGCTGTGGGCAGAAAAATAACCCGTCCGTCCTAGAGCTACATGTATTTTGAACGATATTATTCCAAATTAAAGTGAAAATCGTACAAAAATACTCAATAGAAAATATGACGTCATATCTTTATATTCCCTTTATTTTTGCACACAAAACAATGGTTTAAAATTTCATAAAAATAATGTCATATGACTATCCAGCCAGTCAATATCTAGGGATAGTTTATTTTTTAATTCTCTATCATTTGAGCCGAGATAAAAGCAGCAGCAGCAGCAGTGATAAAATATCCATTTGCCATTAATAACATAAAACTCAAAATGGTGTGCTAAAGAATAAATATTTTGTTTGTTGGGCTGGGATAAATCCAAGCGATTCAAACTTAGGAGTTAAACTTGGGTTCGCGATCAAACTTCTGTTTTGAAGCATTGAATTATTGATGGGATTCTTGTTGACTTAGGCAGAAAGCTTCCAAATACTCTGTGTGTTTGAAGCCGATACCGAATATTTTCGGTAAAGTTAAAAGGGTATGTTGAAATGTCCAAAAGTTTACATACAAAAGTTTTACTAAGTTTTGTCTATATCATATTTTGTTTTATTTTTTTATTTTACATGCGATGATAGGCAAAGTGCTCGGTGTTTTTATGAGTTTTCACTGCACAAGGGAAGAAAGGGGCAAATTTAATGTAGTGTATCAACAGTACCAAAATTCTCAACCATTAGTAAACAATTTTTTTGCTCTCAACATTCAAAATAATTTACTGTAGTCTATCGCTTTAACAATTAGCTAGTTTCAGGATTAGACTGGCGCACTAGACATCATGTCATCAACACATTTTTACGTCTTTTGAAGCTTCGAATGAAGGACCGAAAACCATGAAGCATGAAAATTGGGGTAACAAAATCTCGGTTGTTATAAACACTTGGCGTACACTTGACTAGAATGATTTATGAACCTGTCATGCAAGACTTGTTGAGGGTACACGATGAACATTTCTGGAGCAGTTTATTACAGCATGTAAAACAATTTTGGTGTAAGTTAACATGAAAAATGATATTTCGAAACTTCATCAAGGCTCAAGGTCACTGAAAGGGCAATGAAGGGGACTAAATTTAAAATTTTCAACGTAATCGAATAAAAAATATAAGATTGGGATTCAAATCAAAACGATTGGCATAGCTCGAAGAATAGCTAACCATAAATGGCAATAGGCCGGTCACCGTCCTCGCAAAACTAATAGTCGCTGAGGCACAGAATAAATAATAGTGGCTGAGGCAGAGAAGAAGAAGTTCTAAAATGGCGATCTTGGGTACTAGGAAGGAGCCGATTGGATAAGTCTTAAACAGGCTGTCGATGTGGTGAGAGTCACGGTGTAATGCTCAATATGGACAAAGCGAGACCACCTAATGACGAGAACATTTTCAGAGGAGACCTTTGTCTAGTAGTGGAAGTCTTTTGGTTGATGATAAGATATAATAATGGTAATATGACAAAGCAGGGTACTTGGTTGGTACTTGGTAGCATTGGTCATAAGAGGCTGTCTGAAGTAGCACAAGCTTTTATGAAGACTTGACTTGTAAAAGACAGACCCACACACGCGGAAGGAAAAAGCTGGTTGCTTGACAATATAGGAGTTTATAAGCATAGATATCTGATCGCGATCACGCGTTTCCCGCCTCTTTGGGTTCGAGACTACAGTTTAGTAACCTGGATATGTCTATGTCACCATTTCTTAACATTTAATTCTAATTCTAAATATTGAATTTATAATTAAATAAAGAAATCTATATCATGCTAACTCCTTTACTCCTATGTATTTTTGCCGTGGCAAAGTTGTAGGCACTCAACCCTTTGACCACAACTCGCGTTGATGAGAGCCGCAGTAATTTGCATATAAAAGGCGTATTCTTTGTTCTGGTATGTGATAAATTACATGCCCTTGTTAAGCTCGCCTACAAATCTGGAAAATCCGGGTTACACTCTTTTTTCTTTATTTTAGCTTATCGGCAAGCAAATTAGAAGTTTAACAAAATCTACCTAATCAAAAGACATTGTGTTTTTAACACGACTAATAGACAGATTAAAAAAAAAAAAAACCTAAACAATCTACATAAAATATTAAACGTGACACGCAATATATCTTTCAATCTCTGTTAAAGATAATGTAAATATAAATTTTAATCATCATTTAATTTGAATGAAGATTACCGACTTTTCAATCGGTTACTTACACCGATCACGGTCACAGGCGGCGGCAGAAATAAATAACCGAAAAAATCTAAGAATATTCCAATACCTATTCACAATATATTTATTAGGTACACTATCGTAAAATAAATACACATTAGTAAGACAAAGACATAAAACAACGCTGGATTTCCAACCTTCGTCTAGGAACGTCCTTCAAACACCCTTAAATAAAAATGGTCATCGACCTTACGCTCTAGCGCGCGACTATGTTCTAAGGTCAAAGTGTCCGGCCGGTATGTGCTGGCTCCAGTATGTACTGTTCATATTCCAAGACACGATGGGACAAGATGAAAAGAATTCTCATTTTCTTTCTACAACCAATGTTCCTTTGGGAAATGTTCTGCGTTAGATGGAAAAGAAAAGTCTCATTTTGCGACGGGTTGGTACAATCTACGTACAAATTACCGATCTATCTAGGTATTGGTAATTTGGTAGTATTATGTATTTTGTTTTAAAGAAAAATATTTTCATGAGTTTGTTACTCCTTGAAAAACTGAATTATTTCCGTGCATAATAATAACAACCGTAATAACCGTAGGTAGGTACTTGACTTACATCACGGCAGAGTAATTGAATAATTCAAAATAATGTCCAGCATCATATAAAAGGTTTGAACACATGAAGTGTAATAAAAAAAACTTGCATTGCAGCTTTAACCTTACAAGATACACAACAAGAAAAAAAATACCTAGGGGTCATGCAGCTATGATTTCAAACTATAAGCACAGAATACCAAATAGTAGTCCCTCTATAAGAGATTAAATAAATTGTACTTGTTTACTAATTTCAAGTTATAAGTGTTGTACGGTAGTACTTATAACATCCTTGACTAATTGACGTTATGGTTTTGCCTCGTGACAGCTAAATTATCTGTTGAAACTGTCCTTGTGAATATAATTATCTGTTGAAACTGTCCTTGTGAATATTAATAGCCTGTATCGCAGGGGCCAAAAAAACAGATCAACTACAATAATGTTATGACAGTCATTAAAGTTCTTCTTTTAAATTAATACAATTATATGAAATTTTGATCAAAGTTTTAAAAAGAATTAAAACGTAATGAATGACCAGACTTTCAGAAATAGCTCTTTCAAAACTTTAAAATTAGTAGATAGTACTTTCTGGCGACGACGACCTTTCACATATTAGAATTGTATTCCAAATTTATGTTTGACCTTTCTATTTATACTGAGCTCGCGATGTAAGCTCTGTCTGAACCAGTATGGAATATAGATCGTTGAGAATTAATAATAACTTACGTGTTCCATATAGCGGCGTTCGGATTATCTGCTTCCAAACTTGGCTGATGAAGTTGCTGAAATTGTGGTTCTGTTTGCCAAAATTGTTTACCTACCTACTTACCTCAGATGAAAATGTTTAAGGCGGTTACATATTTAGAAGCGTAGCTTAGTAGCGTAGCTTAGGTACTGTTTCCTGCCCGAAAAACCTCGTATTGTATGTACAATTTGTATCCCAAATTCTCTAATGTGCTAGGACACTAAGATGATTGAAACTGTATAAACATCAATGTGTTAGTTAATTACATACATACTTACAAGGATGTAATACATAATACTATCGTCTAGCCAAGAAGCTGCTACATTCCATCTACATACATATAATATTTCTATAATAAATAATGAATAATATTGATAGCGTTGGTGGCCCAGTGGCTAGGACCGCTGTTATCTATTCGGAAAGCACGGGTTCCAAACCTCTGCACGTACCAACGTCTTTTAGATTTTTCGAATTCACATATTCATAGATTCGATACTCTTACGGTAAAGAAAATCTGCACACACCTGCGAAGTGATTCAAAGGTAAAATCTGCTATTCAACCTGATATAGCGTAGGCTCGAGCCCCTTGGTGGGGACATACTATGAGCTGTCGACGAATGATGCCTAATTATTGAGTGTCTATCAAAATTGGGATCAACAGTAAAGTGATAATAATTTTGTAAGGTGACCCTTACAAATTTAAATACAGCGGCACAATAATTAAGCTAAGTTTAACTGAACAGAAATTATAATTAAAACTGTACTTTGGTTAGCTTAATCAATTTGATAGCGACAAAACCCTTCAAAATCCTTTGTTTTCATCAAACTTCTGAAAGGGCTGTTTGAATTTATAATGTAACTACGTGCAAAAACCTTTGGCGCTTTAGACGATGAAAATAAATGAGTTTGTGAAAGATGGGAGGCTATTTTGACGGTAGGGATAGTGAAATCGGTCGACTAGGCGATGCTTTGAGGGATTTGGGGGCTTTGCGATGCGGACCGTGAAATTGAGTCCCCATCATTACTGGACGGGGCAGGTTTTAGGAGACCTGAATTATTAGGTACCAAGTTTAAAATATCCAACCACTCAAACGTACGACAAATTAGCTTTTCTAAATAGCCCTTAGCCAGCGTGGTCATTCTTATTTAGATTATAATTAAATCTTTATTTGACAGAAGACTCAAATTCTGGGAACCGATCGCGCTAACCCGAACGACTTAAACTTCAACCAAAATTAAAACGTTGATGAACGATTGAGCGAACCGTTCAGTGATCCGATTTGTCTTAGCACGATGGCGTTATGGATTTGCACATTAACCGACTTTTTTTTTAATTGACGAATTAAGCTTCACCGGACTTGCGGAGGAGAGGAAAAAACCGAACCAAAACTCAAACGTTTTTATTTTAAAAGTAGAAACGTTCTTGAGTAGCGCGATGGGGGCCCTGATCTACGTTTTCTGACATCGAATTACTCTAAGTAAATTCCCCTTCCTACCCACCGTCCACCTCTCGAGACCACCTGGGTGAACGGTCGAAAGTTTTTTTTACTACCGTACACCTTTGTCCACCTAGATGTTCCACGGGAAATTTTTAATTTCGACTGTCCACTTTGCTATCAAAACTCTTTAGTTTTGAAGTGTAGAGATTCTTATAAAAACCTTTATTTTTCATGTAAACAATGTTAAAATTCCAAATGCTCGGAATAGTAAATTATGCATATCCCACGTTCCTCATGTCATGTCATGTAAGTCAAGACAAGGATTTTCCGTGCGAATATAAATTACTCGCTAACTCTGTCCTATTTTATATGGGAGCGAGTGGCTCATTTTGTATTCCTGTCTTCTATTTAGTTAAAATTAGACTACAATCTCGGACCAATAAATATTCTGTTATATTTATTGTATGACATATTTTTTCGTATTTTTATCTTTATTTTTCTGGATCTTTACTACTAACACTAAGTTATGTTTTATTATTTGCTTATTGTAACTTAAAATTTTCCATAATTCGTAAATTCTCAGACGAGATGTGTGAGAAATATTAGATATCTTTTCCGCTGTAATGAAAATGAATAAACATGAAAAATATTAATATAAGCTTCAGTATAAAAATAGGATTTAAACACATAAGGCGATTTACGCACCACATCCAAGCCGTTCACGATCCGAAAAAAAGAAGTAAATTTCGTATTTAATTTTACTGGTATTACGGATTAGGATGCAGTGTGTAAGCTCGTTTGCATATAGTAAAGCCAGGAGCGCGCAAAGCTTTTGTAGTAGAACTTTTGTAAAGTTGTTTTGTTAACTGAATAAGGAACAGAATTGCGGTACCCGGTGAAGCTTGATTGGTCGTACCTTTTCGACACAAGCATAGGTCAATTAAAAAAAAACGTGTGTTAACTTTACCTTTCCGCTACTATAATATACAATACAATACAATACAACCTGGATCATAGACAACTTTATATCTGGAGATGGATCAGAAATAAATAAGATGTAGTGTAGTAGGTAATAACCACTCCTAGCCTACGACATGATAAAGAAGAAAAGTACTTGAATTTGGCTGAGCTATTTCTGTTCATCCAAGTCCGGTTCTGTCGTAGATAATACTTACTTTGAACAGGCATCTAAAGTAACTTTAACTAACTATCGTAAAAGGATTTTTAAACATGACAAATTGAGACGTTATGCGTTATTGGAATCTAATAAATAAGATATTTGTTTACATTATTCTTGTATATAAATACAGCATTTACTTTGGAATGCGACACAAAATAAATACTGCTTACATTTACTTACTATACACATCAGTTATTTTTGAAAATAAATGAGGCGTTTTGTACACACATATATAAGAATATGTACATTCTTTATATTTATATAAAAATAATTACCACACAAATTATTAGTATTCTTATTATTATCATAAATGTGACAAAGATAATGTTTTCGACCGTTTTCGGGCACATAGTATCTTTAGTTTAAGTAGGTATGCAATAACTTTGTATTACAATTTTAAAGTGCTTACTCTCATTAAAAGTAACAAAGTTAAAAGATTTTTATTCTTAATAAGATTTTAATTCTTTGCGGTTTGATTTGTTATAATGAAAAAAAATATATCCTCCAGAGATCTGATTAAAACGGAAATAGATTACAAAAACGGCAGAAGATAAAGGCGTAATTCACTTTGTAAAATAAGGAAGATTAATGATTCAAGAAAAATATGATATTCTCCTTTTCTCGTAGATTGTAAAACACTGAGCTGTTTTGTCCTTTTGAATTAAAACATTATTGGTATTAGGAACAAATATAAAGCAAATCAAAAGTAAAGTGCAAAGTCAAGTGGTAAAGTTGTAAAGTGTTTTTACTTACTTACTTCTGGTACTGTTCATAAGAGATAGAGAGATATGAAATCTCATGTTAACTATAATGTTTAGTCGAAGTACGTTTACAGTTGAACAAAGGCCTCAACGATAAATTTTCATAAATATAAAGTAGTATAAATGTTGGCAATAAATGGATGAAGACAACCGCTCCCCGCAAGTCCGGTTACCGCTCCCCCGCAAGTCCGGTGAAGCTTGATCCGTCGTACTTTTTCGACTCAAGATCAGGTCAAAAAAGAAAAGAAAAAAAGAATGAAGACAAACTAAGGTGAGTAGCCTGCCGTTCTTATATGAGGTGAACGTTTTCAATAATATATCAAAATGTGATACAATTTTACTCACTTGTGTAAAATTGTATCACATTTTACTAGCGCAAGAAATAATTGTACTCTAATACAATTGCATGCTTCAGACTTCAGGATATACTGGGAACTATTCTCGCGTGTACCTACTTGGCACGCCTGCGCGAGTCGCGAGGTTAATGAGAGTGGAACCCAATAGAGGCGTGCCTACTCTCAACTGGATTCTATACACCTGGATCAGCTCGTTAGATGCAGCCAGCTGTAACCTGCTTATTAGGAGCTTCCACGGTTGAGTATGACGAAATAAGACATTGTTATTAGGGAGAAAAATCAACACCCTAGTAGAATATTAATTGTGTCAAACTTCGATTTACTAACGGCTTTCTTTTATAAACTCATTTATCGTGTTTAGGAAAACATCCTAACAATAATGGACACAAAAAAGTATTATACTTACATTTAGATCAGCCATTTCGGTGATTTTAATAATAATAATAATATTTATTTATTTAGATTTAACGTTTAATAGCAATTTATTATTTGTCTACCATTATAAAAATATCATATTATTATGCATATCGATACTTTTTTTTTATTACATTATCTTTATTAATTTGTAGGTAATGGACTATCTGAGTATAGTCCGTAGTCTCCCCTCTAGAGCTTGCTTATTCGCATACTTACTGTAATTGCATTCCTCGCGTATCTCGCGGTCGTGACATGACCTGATGTGGTCGTCGTAATCGCATAGTAGTAAAATAAACTAACTATATATGCACACAGCAATTTGTGCTATGTACTTATTTTTTGGGTGTATGTAGTTCCATACATTTGCTGAAAATGTAAGGAACTGACAGCATCGGTTGCGTGCTCTGCAGCAGACGTCAATATTCTATTTTTATTTTATTTATCAACAGTTAACAATCAAATACAGTTTGACAAAAAGATCATTGGAAAAGTTCTGGATTGTAAACCACTTATGTGAACGTATAACTTAGTTAATCATATAGACTAACTGGGTTAAACAAATGATGAAAAGTAAAAATTTTGATTATTATCCTATTTTACTTAAAGTTACGAAAAAAAAAACAACTAATATTAACATTACTCTATGTGAGGTTGAGGTTAGGGAGGAGTTTTATGACAGACCTTTTGAATATGCATTGTTGTGGGTTAAATATAAAATATGAAAGGGACATAAGTAATGTATAATCCCGACTAGACCTTTACCTCACAATTTATTCGAATTTTCGAATATTATCGGCCAACCATTCTACAGTAAAATTTCCAAACAAAATCTTAAAGTACCTACATAAAATGTTTTTAATGTTTTACGATTTTTTGAGCTTTTAAAGTACGTTTGTGTTCTGTAGGTTACATAATATACCCTTGTACTATATAATAGGTCACCAGGTTTTACCAGATCCCTCCTTGCCAGTCTTTTTAAAGACATCGTTAATTTTGCCTAGACAT
This sequence comes from Teleiodes luculella, assembly GCA_948473455.1. Lineage (NCBI taxonomy): Eukaryota > Metazoa > Arthropoda > Insecta > Lepidoptera > Gelechiidae > Teleiodes > Teleiodes luculella. Next base: position 6,683,993 of record OX419599.1, on the reverse strand, counting down.
ATTTACTTGCGTCATCCAATTTATTTATCTTCTCTATTCAAGGCGACGACGCTATTAGCGCGCTACTTTTGTGTCGTAAAAATAGAACTCAGGTATAATTTTCCCCGCATTACTTATCTACATAATGTCATACCGAGTTAACAGCTTTTCTGACTAGCATGTTAGTTTTGAGAAATTAAAAAGTGTCCGTGGCCAAGTGGTAAAACTTTCGCCTCCATTAAGAAGGTTCCGGGTTCGAATCCCGGTAGGATACTCGCCGGACAAGTATAATTTTTCGAGATATTCCTCAGTTTGGTATATTTAAACTATAATGTGCGAGCTACATAGTGAAATGAAGAAAAATAAATAAGACTAGATAGTTGTCACCTCAACTTAGATCTTTTAATTCGTACTCCACAATACTGTTTCATAAATAGTCAATGTTTGGTCCAATAACATTATGTGACTATTTCCGCTCAAAATCTACGGTTTCCTTGCTAAACCGTTACCGTACTATATTACAAAGACCAATAATATGTGACCAGAAACTTAATGTTTCCGATTTTCCTTTATGACAGTTTTATAAGTGCACTTGGAACCGTGGAACGTTATTCCTAAATAATGAAACCATTTTAGAGAATAATACGGGAAGGAAACGACACTTAGTTCAACAACATAGGTACTCGTAGTAGTAGGTAATAATATCTCGCTGTTGATTTTAGAAGTGCACTATGATTGAAATTAATAGGGTATGGATTTGACATTTAACTTCATTAGTTCTGACGTCGAAAAGTGATTTGTAAAATCTTACTTCGAATAAAACTTTTTGACTTTGACTTTGACTTTGACACGTGTTTGTATACGTTATGGATTTCTAACAATCAAATATAGCGTTACAAAGTTACACACAGAGAGTTTGGAAGAGCCGCTTCGAAGCGGCTCTTCCAAACTCTCTGGTTACACAGTCCAATCTGTCTAGTGTAGGCTAGTGTTTTCTCCAAATAGTATTCCAATTAGATAGAATGGAATATTGAATATACAACTTCAACCTATGTTCCTTTGGGAAAGTTGTTCAGTTTCATGACTACTACCACTATGTTGCGGATAAACTACCAGTTTTTCACGGAAGTATACTACTTCAAAAATATTCTTGGTATTTTTTTGTTTGCTTGTTTTTTTGTCTGTTTATGGAAGTAGTTTGTTTATTTAAACATCAATACATGCACCTTTTTCTTTTTCTTTTTAGATAGAGTGCCGCTGAGTGCGGGCAGCGCAGGACCGATCGTTGTGAAGATCGTTGGGGGAGGCCTTTGTCCAGCAGTGGACATCTTTCGGCTGAGATGATGATGATGATGAGAGGTGCCTCACTACACCCACTGCTTAAATCGTCCGTCATAGTCTAGTCATAGAGTACCTATAAGTATAAGAGGCCAAAAAGAAGCTATTTATATCTATTTTAAAATATAACCTTATGTAAACACAATTAAATAGGGGTGAATACCTGAGTATAACCCATCTTTATGATAAAAACAGGCAATTAATATTACACCCACGTACCGGCACTCTGCCTAATGGCCACTACTACGTTATCGTTTACACAGTAAAGGCTCTATCACACCGAGATCAGACTAAAGATATTCTATTAAACTGGATTGCCTGGAATAAATTGCTTTTAAACAATAAGGCCGTCTGTTGCCTAACGCTATGGATTATATGATATAATTGTACATTTTATGTTTGCGTGCAATAAAGTATATGTATTGTATTGTATTGTTAAATAGATTGCGATAAAAATAACACAAGTGAAGTTGCGGGCCACAAAGTTAGTACAAAATACTTCTATTTTCGTTCATTTCAGGCTGAACACTTACCATTCAATAGAAAGAGATAGACAACCGCGATGAAAGATGTCTTCATACAAAAGCGTCACTCAGGAATGTCCATAATGTTTCAGGAAATGCAGGAGCTGTCATCCGGGAAAATACCAACCAAGTAATATAGATGGAAATATCAAGATCATATTTGTCACGGGTTTCCATGAGTAGCTAATTCCAGTATTTCATCTAGCTAGATCTACATAGTAGGTATAATTTAACAAAAACATTTTTATCGTTTTAGCCTAGTATTTTAGAAATTAGTAATTTTAAAAAACGTCTACAGCTGGACAAAGACTTGCCCCTAAAGGTCTATATAATGATCAGAACAAAATATTTGAAATGGGTAAAATATCAAAAATATTTTGTTGTTGTTGTTGTTGAAATCCTAAGGTACCCAGGGGATACATAGGGCCTTCAAGAGATTCTTCCAGTTCCCCCTGTCCTGCGCCGTGGCCTTGGCTTCGCTCCACGTAACTCCGGCCGCTTTCAGCTCGCTCTCCACAGATCGACGCCACGTCGTAGCAGGTAAAAATATTTTGTTACCTCTAACTTTTTTCATTATCTATCATTATTTCAACCAAAAGATGGCCATAAAAAAACATTAAATCATTTTAAAGATATTCTAAAAAAAAAAGTATATTAAATAGGTAATCCCACTGCTGTGTGACAGTTGTATATTGTTTGTTGCTCTTTCACGCAAAACCTTCTGAACGGATTTTAATTAAAATTTCCAATAATATAGCTTATTTATACATCAGAATAACACACAGGCTATAAATTATAACCACTCCACTTTACAATGTTTATTATTGTTTGAACGTGGTTATGTCATGTTGATTTCTCGATGGACTAGTAGAAAGAGTCCAGTTTAGAAAAGTTTTTTACCGTGAGCGGAACTGCGGGGCGGAAAGCTAGTCTAAATATATAAATAATAGCTCAAATTCACTCTTCTCCATTTAGCCCTTGCCCTGATTATAAACTAATCAATCAAGTCCATTAAATATAACTCTGTAGCTCATCTTTTTCATTTCTAACTTGGTTATTCTCCAACTTGGCCCAAGTTTGCGCTTCATCAGTCATTGGAAAGCCTTCCTTTTAAAAGTTTAATTTTGAGCTTAAATTTTTTTGCTTCAATTTATTATTAGTGGAACTTTATGATGTGCTACCTTGATACCTACTTATTATTTATTATAATCAATACTCTGTTTTTTCATATGTTTTGGTTTTTAATGTTTGGATCATCACTGTTCAAATTTAATTATTCAGTGTAAAATTTTATCAATGAAAGATTTTATTAGAATTTGTAATATAAGTAATAAGTATGGGTAGAATAACTGTACCTTAACAAAATATACTACTACTGGTGGGAGTAAAATCAAACAGCATTTTCGTCCATAAACATTTATTAGTATATTTATCATTTTCATATTCCAATATTAATAATACATTTACTACATTCCGTGATCAGGAACGTACAATAAAAGAAGCTACGTAGAGAGATCTACTAGGCTGCAAACCGTGCACAGAGTGACACGGAGTACATCAAAGATTCGTTTTATTAACCATATATATATATATTTAATACTCTAAGTTGCCAATCGCAAATACAATGGCGATGTTCTTATAAAGGCTTACTATAGCGTCTTTCACCAAGTTTTCGTCAATACCGTTAGTCTCTTACATGACTAGACTAAAACATTTATTTTTAAAGTTACATTTATTTTTTTTCTATTTTGTAATGTCTAATACCTATTGACATAAGTTTACCACCAATTTAGCAGCTACTGCTTTATCCATCTACGTTTAGCTTACTTAACTCTACATACATACATTGCAATAGAAGAACTGCCTTTAGAGCGACGGGTCCTGTGGGTTTAAAAAAAATGTAGAATGAAAGTAAGAGTCCCAAGGGCGCGTCGTCAGAGGCAGTTGCCGGAATCTGATTGGCCGGGCATGACGTCGAGGCGTACTGATTGGGCAATAAGGCTGGGTGATTGCCCAACCACGTAAGCGGACACTCGGCTCAATCAGAGAAGAAGAAGAAGTAAAAAAACGAACATGGAACGCAATGTGAACTGCTTCTAAATTTTGTATACAATGTCCAAAAATATGTGAAAACTAAAATCTAGGTCCCTGTTTCGATTCGAATCTCTAATCAAAGAGATAGAAGTAACAAAGCTGGTGAGAAAGGAAAACGCAACGGGTCCGTTTGGTAGCTATGGTTGTCGCGTCCGGTGGAGCGGCGGTCAAGTCGGCTGGTTGGAGCTGGTCGCCGCTTCAAGGGAGCCGAGGGTCGGGCGCTCACCCCCACTTCTGGAAGAGGCCCATGCGCTGGCAGCGGCAGTTGGAGCCCCAGAGGTTGCAGCGACAGGACGAGGAGTGGCAGCAGTCGCCGGGCCGGTGGTCGCAGTTGCCCCCGCGCCGGATACAGGCTCGCCTGAAAACGTAGATCAGCGACGAACGTCTGAAACCACATTGTTCAACACTAGCCTAAGTTTTGTGCTCGGGTTACATTAATGTGCAAGCATGCGAGGGACTCTCAAGGACTAGTATTAAATCTTTTGAAATAATAACTAAAAATTTTTAACTGATTTTAAATTATAAAAATTAAGTAGTATTAATAATAATCAATATAATGAGCTAAATAAAAAAACTGCACCGTTTTTATTTCTACGTTTTTGTTGCAAGATATTAAACTGCTTCGGAAATGTGGAATGAAGCCTCATGGCTATTGGCTACCCATTTATAGAACCCTACCCAGTTATAGAATTCACATATGCACGATTTGGTAGCATAGCATTAGCCAGTTTCAATACAGGCAGATCTGGTGTGCACGAATCATTGGCCACACACAGATGTGCTGCAGTTGGCTGGATGTCAACATCACTGTGGCGTGTGGCCAATATGCAGATTGTACACACATTGTTCCGCCATGCCACAGTAAAACATAATACCACAGAATAATTATAGTGCTGGCTTAATACAGATACAACTGTGGCTTTGTATTTTGTATTAGTTTGTCCCTTGTTGACTTGCTTAAGTTTTTCGCAAACGGCGAAAATATCTGCAAAACGGCAAAGAAACTTGCTACGAACTTGTATACAATCCGCGCGTTCCCTTCAAGTTTAGCGCGACGAGACAAACCGCGCCTTATGTTTTTCGTCTTAAACAGGTTTACAAAAATCAAAGTGTTGTTATCGAAAAAAATAGCAGTTCAACATGTGATAACAGTTCTCAGGAAATCTATAAAGCGGTGTTAAACTGGTGTGTAAAACTAGGTATGCATGCTGACACGTTATCTCAGATACATTATCAGGACCAGAAAAAAACTCTAGCAAGAGTTTCTTTCTCAAATATATATTTTTTCAATTTGTCTGTATGGATTTCGTTTGATTACTCATGTCATGATTAAGTATAGTAATGATTGATGAAACACTCACTTCCCGACATCCTGCAACATCTGCAAATCAGCTGGATCGTCTCCGTAGTCCTGCAGATTTATTTCGACATCTTCATCTCCTGTCAAAATTTAATTTCATTTTATTTACTGCACATAAACATAGTATGTACACTAAAGTACAGTACAGTAGTATATTAAATTACCACTAGGAAAGTCCTGTGTTACAAAATTTAAGGTATTTTCTTTTTAATGAACATTTATGATTTTTTTGGATCAAATACCGACTAGTTGATAGTAACTTTTTCTACTAGCACGCAAAGAAAATTCAAAGATTTTCACTATCATTTCCATACACAGAAAATGTTTAAACTAATGCGACGCAATTAATGTAAAACCAACTAATATACGCAGAACAAAATCTGGTTTTATGGTAATGCTACTCATTTAAAATACGTTTGCTGAAGCTAGAGAAACCTGCGAGTTAAGTTCAAGAAACAAAATTAAAATACAAATAGCCTACGTCGCAAAAAGCTATATGCTTAAACCAAAACTGTTTTATTCTTGCTACCACGGGTCCTATAAAACATTTAAACCAAAATTAAGTTCTAAAACCCTGCATCAGCATTAGATCGGATCGAACGATCCATGGACATCGGGGAGATTTACACACTAATCCTGAGGCTATACCTTCATCAGGTTCTACCCTGCGCGTAGCTGGCAACTTTCCTGCAGACGGATTAGGGATCTTATCAAAATGAAATCGGTCTACGAGCCCTGTGGCCGACACTCCCTTGATTGCATTAACATCTTTTGTGTTATCCCTTTTAATCGCATAATGTTTTTCCCCTATATATTTTTTAAAACTATTATCTTAGCAAGAAGGTTTTTATTAAATAATAACTTATCAAATTCAAATCAATAGATTACCAACTTTAATTAAGGAAACAGCTTGGCATTTTCAAATATGGAACAGTAGCTTACTAAATTTAAACACAGAATAATAGCTTACTAATTTAATTACTATATTCAAATATGGAACAGTAGCACAGAAGAAAATAATAGTACTAACCTGTACAAAAAGGAAACTCACCCTCCCGCGCTAAAATGAGCTCCCCGCCCGATATAGCGCCCCACGCCCCGCACCCCGCAGGCGCCGCGGGACTCTACCAGGGGTGTTTGGGGGTGTTTACATAGCGCCTAGCGCCATTGACTTGTAGTTGATATTCAGTTGTTATTCAAAAAGAAGAAGCTTGTCAAAACGCGTTTTCTATATGGAGTGACCGACCAGTGACAGTAGCATAGTAGAAAGACTGTTAAGTAAGTTATCTTCATACTAACGCACCGAGCGCGGCTTATATGTGTGCGTCATAGTATCTATGCGTCGCCGCACGCACACTCAAACCAAATCTCGACTGGCGCACTGAGAAACGGGTCGAGATTTTGTTTGAGTGTGCGTGCGGCGACGCATAGATACTATGACGCACACATATAAGCCGCGCTCGGTGCGTTAGTATGAAGATAACTTACTTAACAGTCTTTCTACTATGACAGTAGCTTACCGGGATCGATGTAAGAGGCGTGCGCCCACTCTGCGGCGACCAGGACAGCCGCTAGCGCCAGCAAGATGGCGCCGGCGCGCGGCATGCTGTCCTCGGACGAACCGCTACTTGCCTGCGAAAAAACGTCACATCTTAATACGAAATCGAAGACGCGGTAAAGAGTGGTAAAGAGCAGATCAAGCTTGCTCATGCTTGTGCATGCACCTCACGATTCTGTCCCTTATTCAATAGAAATACAGTTCACAATCACCTTTAACCCTGGCCAACGAATAATAAGAATACCGTTTTGAAGTTTGAGAATTCTATTTTTGAATAATCTCAAATATAGTGGATTTCGATATTTTGCCATCGTACTAAAATGATCACGAATTAACGAGTTTTTTAACCGACTTCAATATACGAGGACGGTTACCTGTTCACGGTAACTCGCGTGTTTTTTTTTAGTAGGTATAATCAGCGGCACAGGATCATTTGATTGGAGTGACACAACAGAGGAAAGAGTAGTTCCTAGTATGGTCATTACGGCGACCCGATTATATTTATCAATTTTTACCTACCACGGCGGCGCGGCGTCTACCCACAACGACGACTACCCAACACGAAGACTACCCACTACAACGACTACCCACCACGACGACCCTCAGTATAGCACCTTTCAACGTGTCACCAGCAACGTGTGACCCAGCAATGAGATAATATTAGGCGAAATAGAAGAAACGAGGGATGTATATGAAAGACATAGTGAGTGCCTGAGTGGTAACCTTATTCAGAACGAATGCCGTATAGATATAACCCATCTCGATAGTCATTCACATCTGAAATGAAATAAGCTGTAACTAAACTATTAATACACAAAACAACTGAAAAAGACTTTTCACTAAGTAAATAGTGAAGAAAAGATAGTATAGAAACAACGACGATAGTTACCCTCTACGTGCGAGCGTCGATACCTTGCGGAAAAACTTAAGTATCGATTGTTACAAAGCAAATAAAATGTAACGAACATTGTTATTGAACTAACAACGGGGAGTTTGTTGACATTTGTTGTTCTAGGTAAATTGGAGCGGGCTTCTTTTTGTGAACAATAGAAAGAACTTATTTATGTACGAATACATGTTTCCTATACGTTTTATAATTTCGTTGCTATGCCTTTCTTATTAACCGACGAAACACAAAGGAGGTTCTGAAGTCGACGCGTATTCTTTTTTTATGTATGACCACGTCTAACTTTTTACAGAGTATTCCGATTTTGATAATCCTTTTTTATTGGAAAGGGTCACCGAATTTGGTACAATAAAAAAATGTGTAAGAAAACAGGGAATGACTTAATGCAGATGTTCCAGTGGGAACTATGTATTTTTCCGCTGTAAAAGATAGCCTATGTCCTTCCTCAAGGTATAGGAATAGTCTATCTCTGTACCAAGTTTCATCAAAATCAGGTGAGTGGTTTATGGGTGAAAGCGTAACAAACAGACAGAGAAAAAGACTTTTCGCTTGTCATTCTTTTCGACGATTTAATTTGTTGTCAAAAAATATTTTTTTCTAAATAACTTATGGTACAAGTATAACAGGGTAGTATCTGTATTTATGGATACGCTTTTAACTTTCTATGGGTGTTAAGTAAATTATATCACGAATTTATAGCAACGTAAATACTACCTATAGAAATACAGAAATCGACATGGCTTCGAGCTTCGTCTATAGCTATAATATGATAATAAAATAGAGACTACCACAAATAATCGCATGAATAATCTGATTTAATTCAGCTGTTTGTGACCTACCTAAAGCACCTCTTTTATATAACGATTTAAGCATGACCTTATCTATTTAATTTCTTCACCTTAAAATAAATAATGGAACGTTCTTGCCTAGCAATTTCACAAAATGGGCCGAATTAAACGAATCACCGAAGTTTAAAAATGAAAAATTTAACCTTTCGTGGAATTTTCCAGAAATTCAAAGACTCATTTACGAAATAGCCATTATAATTTTCGACTGAGGCTCTTTGGTAAACAAACAGCCTATATAATACCGTTAAACCGAAATAGATGACTTTTGAACTTTGTTTAGTGGATTATACCATAAATAAAATTTTGTTTCTAATGGTGTTTTGTTCCGTAATTTAATTTAACACTCAAGATTAACTTTCATCATAAAACGGGATTAATTTTGTTGTTATGGAGCTACTGGCTAAGATATTGAAAGAAATGGTTTACAAAATGGATTCTTCAGTAAAATCGTAGTATAAGAAAATCTTCAGCCTTTTCTGTTTTTTTTTTAATTGACCTATGCTTGAGTCGAAAAAGTACGACGAATCAAGCTTCACCGGACTTATGGGGGAGCGGATTGCTCTAACTCTAAAATCTTCAGCCGTAGGTACTATAACTGTAAGCAGAAACAGCCTTGCCAAAAAAAAAAAAACGTGAATTAAAAAACTCCCTTAGCTCAACAGAACTTAGATATAATTTACCTATAGATAGAAGCTAGACCAAACGAATTCTTATTCTAAAAATAATTATACGCGTTGCTTGATTGATTCTCTTTTGATTCTCTTCCATATTCAATGGACGTAAGAAAGAAAGGACGGTTCAAAGTTCTAGTTGTTCAGCACACTGTACTGGTATTAGTGTTACTTCTAAAAGCACCAAATAGGATAAGTAATTATTTTTTGTTGTGCTCTTTACTCTCAAGATAAGGTTTCATCAATGATGTTATAAGTACGGTTTCAGTCACTCAACATCACACCACGGCTTACAAATGTAACAAACTAACCTATTTGAGCTTGTTTTGTGTTACTTATCTCGGCTGCTTCCTTCCTCTATCAAATTGCGGTATCAGTTGATCGCTTGCTTAGATATATTATTATCCGCACTCAACCGCAGACCCTACTATCAGCTTCGTTTTAGTTTAGCAATTGAACGATACAAATAATAATCATAATATTAATGAATAATAATAATATTTTGTGCCGAGAAAAGGATACTTTTAGGAATAATATTCTCTCTAATATTTTATTCTATCTTGAGAATTCTTATCAAGAATTTGACACTTTGAATCACCATAGAATAGAGCATAGCATCGGGTGTATCACCATTTATTTTTTGAATTATAACGTACGTACGTATTTAGTTTTTCACAGAAGCTGCAATACTTCCAAAATATATAGGGGTTGGGAGCTTACTGGGAGCAAAGGCAAAGTCAAAGTCAAAGCATTTATTTTTCACTTTAGAATATTTACATCACTCAGGTCAGTTATATGTTATTTAAATTTCACGGTGATACCCGACTCATCTCAAGAATGACAAATCACTAGTTTCGCCACGTCGTCGTCGTCGTCGTCGTCACCCGAGCTTGTCTCGCGCTAAATAAATTCTACACCCTTTTGTAAAAAGTTGCTTCTGAATTTGGGTCGCTCTGAGGACTAGGTGACTAAGCTTTAACAATTATTATATTAAATTGTTGGACCGAAAACCATGTTTGACTTGTCGCGTCGGTGTAAGATCGTAAAGGATTTTCAGCTGTAACAGAAATCAATGTTTCAGAATCTATCAATATAAATTTTATTATTTCTAGATATTCAAACGCAAAATGTTCCTTAAAGTAAACTTGAAGTTTTGAATTGATTTTATTTGACATCAGTATTTCATCCTGTAGACGTCCACTGCTGGACAAATCCCGCCAGATCGTCAGTCCACTTTGGGGAGGGCCTGACCACGCTACGCATTTTAGCACGCGGATGTCATTCAAGAACCTTTTTGCCCCAACGGCCGTCGTTTCTACGCGCAATGTGCGGCCATTACTACTACCACTGCCACTGCTGCTGTTGCTGTGCTGGTTATTATTCAAATCAAATTGCCACTGCCATCAGAGTGTTTTATTCAAATCAAATCAAATCAAATTGCCACTGCCATCAGCGTGCTGGTTATTATTATTAGTTAAATTTAAATTTGCTAGTAAACAAGTCATAGAATTTATATTGGATAAATCCCGTATAGTAGGGGATGTGAACTCACTATAAATTAGTATGAGCGTCACTTTACAGCGCTTGACGTAATTTACGAGCAGGGCTTGTTTGCACCCGACGGGGTCATTTCTGCCATAACCGACTAACGACAGTTATATCTAATACATAGTTTAACCAATTTATCACACAACTTCGGTAACTAGATTTTAACTTGTATTGTTCGGGGTTTTGTAAATATTTGTTCCTAATATGAATTTGAAATGTCAGTTAATCGAAAGTTGAATTTGCATTTTTATTGTTGCGATAGCTAACTAATTACAAGTTTAATGTAATATGAATATGGATGCACAAAATTACCCTTAAAAAACAAATAAGCACTACTACTAAGCACAGCAATAAAATTGTATAGCAGACAAATAAAATTGACCCAAAAATTAATGTATTTTTTAAATTAAAATAAAGGCCGTTTTAGTATCAAAAGGCAGCAATAATGCGTAATTGTTTAAATTTTGCGAAGTTAATTGAATGTGCTTAATTGAAGGATCGCTCTGCAGTTTCATTAAATTAATTGATGAGAAAATTGAGTTAGTGATGGTGTTGATTTTTAATGTTAACTTGAAAGGTAATGTTTAGTAAACGCTTCTTTTATTTAGAGTTTGATATTTTTATAGTATGTTCTGTTTTTTTTCTTATTTTCACTAAAGTTATAGATTCTCTTATTTTCGAGTCTGACCATATAATTTAGTCTAATTAGCTTAAGATTTCCTAACAAATTACAGTAAGTAGTTTTGAAATTACACATCATTCGATGACGTAAGTTAACAACTAACAAATTTATGTAATATCTCTATAAAACCAGATTTATGGTACAACCACGTACAGAACATTGTAATAAAGTTAGTCAGCTGTAGTATTTTCAAAACATTGTAAACCTTATGAATTATTTGTGTAGGTGCGCTATTCACATTAAAAACAAGAAGAACTACGAATGTAAATAAAACAAACAAGTGAAGAACATGTATTTTGTATTTATATATCGTCGTCGTTGCGAATTTGAAATATCCAATGTAGCAAAATTGTATTCTGTTAAAAACATATATTTGTCTGATATATGGTGGTTCGAGTATCGTGCACATAATATTTTAGTTTGCCAAGTATAGCTAATCTCTCTCTCGCAATCCCCGTCATCACTCTAAAAAATCTACTTGAACAATTTTTGCAAAACCTCAGTCACACGTCAGATTAATATCTTATTCTAATCCAAATTATTACATAGGAGTTTTCAAAGTCTCAAAGACGACGATATAACACGAGTAAGTGAGACGAAATGAGGTCTAAGACAGCGCTTCGATCTTTATCGAAAGTTATTTGTCGGCGGAGTCTCTGCGCTGAGTTAGTGGGTCCCATTCTTCTCTTTAAGTGTTATTATACCCATGGGATGGTGAGGTTTAACGAGGCTGTTTCGCCGATCCTGATAAGAGACTGTCTTATATCTCGGGGTAAACTGAACACGATATAATCAGTTCCTCCGATCGTGACATCGCGGTCGGTCGAGTAGTCGTGACGTATTTGAGAGTAAGTTTGTAGATATACTAGGTTTTACTATTATACAGCACCATTTTTTCAATAATATAGGGTGTAAGTAAGTAGCGGCTAAGCATAAACTGAAAGGACATAGGATTGATCAACTTTCTCACAGAAGCTTCACGAAGCCGAAAAAAGTTTGACTTGTCCATACAAATTCTCGAAATGTGTTTCGTTTCCGGGAAAAGTCTATTTAGGAAATTGGTTCAAAACCGTTGACTGTGCATGACCTTCCAGTATTTGCTAAGCCGTCACTTACAATAGGTGTCAGTAATCTATACTTCTACTAATAATATAAACTAAGAAATAAATATATAAAGAGGAAAGGTTTGATTGTTTGTTTGTTTGCATCGAATAGGCTCAATTCAAAATAAAATTGGGATCCTTACTAAAACTTCAATAATGTAACAAAAAAAAGGTGTAAAAAAAATACCTAAAATATTCCTAATAATTGAATAGGCTCCGAAACTACTGAACCGATTTGGTGAAACTTGGCACAAAGATAGAATAGACCTCGGGAAAGAACATAGGATAACTTTTTCCACGGAAGAATTCCTAATTCCCACGGGAAAAACTATTAACGCAGTCGGAGCCGCGGCGGGAAGCTACTTTAATATACGTTTGATCATCGAGGAGACGAGACACGTATAAGCTAGCTTATGTAAAATCAATGATAAAATATTAAATTTCCAAACTACTTAAATTATTCAACTTCACACTTCAATAGATTCTAACTAAATTTTCGTTTTGAATAATTAACACGTGTTTCAAAACAGATGTCCCTTTGGCAGCCCCTGACCCTTAATTGGGTCGCGGGAAGGAACTCCAAACATTATTTACGTAATGGAGTCATAGGCCGGGAGATGATGACAGAAATTTTTAGGTCATTTGTTACAGTATGGCGGTTTTACAGGGGTCTTAGTACGCAATGACAAAAAGAAAAATGATGGTCATAGCGCTGGTACTGGCGGCCCAATCGCGAAAAAAAAAATTGCAGATTTTCGGCAGTATGGCGACCATTTGGAGCCGTCCGAAAAGTATGGCATGGTGATTTTCGTAAATGGCTGCACGAAGATGATCAAACTGTGCAAAAATTACCCTGGTACAAATGGTTGAATTTTATTTTTCGCGTCGGTATGGCGGGCTGTAAGTCACACCGGAGAAGTATGGCATGACACTGTAGTCTAGTTATTTTTTACGGGCTATCGGAAAATACTAAAATTTTTGTGGTAGGTACATATCGTTTGACTTTCGTAATTTATCCGACTAGTTCACTAACGCCCACGCGATTGGGCCGCCAGTACCAGCGCTATGACTATCATTTTTCTTTTTGTCATTGCGTACTAAGACCCCTGTAAAACCGCCATACTGTAACAAATGACCTAAAAATTTCTGTCATCATCTCCCGGCCTATCAGTATTGCTTCTCGCCTGCCGAAAATATTCGAGAGCGAACTTCAATGACTGTCAAAGTTATCTATGGGCATCGAATGCCGAATAGTATTATGTTGAAACCCATTCAGTTAAAGTTATGTCAATCTTAATTTAGGGTGCTTTTCCACCAGCGCTGCGCTATGCTACGTTAGAATGGAATAGAATAAAAAAATATTTGCAATTTAGTTGCTATGGATGCATTTGATATACACTAATCGTATTAATTGGTGCACATAGCTTAGCACTGGTGAAAACGGATTCAGCTAAGATGTGTTTTTTATATGGAAGGATGCGTGTTATAGATATATTATGTCCTCGCCGCTTCCTTACTATCAATACATCGCATAGCTCGAACTACGCATCTTACTCACACCGCTACATAGCATACATCAGTGGAAACGGTGTAGTTTCACAGCTTAGCTACCACATCCTCGCAGCATAGCTCCGTAGCACAGCTCTGGTGGTAAAACACTCTTATACTACTATCCGAGGAATAATTTGTCACTCCATCCGATCATTCGTATTCCGTTAAGTGCCAGTACATACATGTCGGGCTGGAGCCCATTCTGAATCAGGGTTAATGTGCTATAGTCGAATACGCTGGCCCAGTGCGGGTTGATCAACTTCACATACAAGCTTTTAATTTCTTAGCAGGTGTGTGCAGGTTTCCTCACGATATTTTCTTACACAGTAAAAGCGTCGAATTAACGTACCTAACTAAACGTAGATATGGTTTCGAAAATTGAAAACTGTTCAAGTTTATAACACAATAAAATTCTAGCACGCAGGCTTTCATAGTCTAAAGGGATTATCTGATATTGTTGATATTAAACGTACTAAACACCGATAACATGGTTTTAGAACATTATGTGTAAAATCTACTATATATATAAAAATGAAACCCGTTTTCCGTTGTCACGACATAACATGAAAACGGCTTGACCGATTTGGCTGTTTTTTTTTTTTAAATGTTCGTTGAAGTCCAAGGATGGTTCTTACGGAGAGAAATTAAAAAAAAAAACCTCATTCCCACGGGAAAAATGTTTAACGCGGGCGGAGCCGCGGGGCGGAAAGCTAGTAAGAAATAAATATTTAAGAAGATTTTCCACGTCTCTTTTATCCTTTGTAAAGAGCTGCTTTGAAACAAAAATAAGTAAAACTAAAACCCTGTAGCATATCACAAAGCTTCTTCATATTTTCTATTTCTGCCACAAAAGAACAGAACAAGCATTACCAAGAAATAAACATCGTAAATCAAATATCAAACGATTCAATCCTTTAGTACACAAAGTTCTACAAACAAACACTTTGTCCTATAGAAGCTTGTGACGTGGGATCAAAACAGCTATTGTATTGTGAGGCTCTTTATATTTCTAGGACATTTATATTTATAAAAAGATAAGAAATCCTCTGAATCTGTCAATACTGGATTGTGTATAGACATGAAAAAAATAACAAAGGTACAAAGTAATTTAAGGGCGTGGATTTAAAATTTCAAGAAGAGGAAGAAGAGTTTTATGGCTACATATGTTAGTAAACTGAAATTAGTAAATTGTTAAGGCTGTAATATTATATGTTCTAAAAAATTTAAAAACAACAACTAAGTACAATACATATTTGAAAAGTCGATAAGTGCTGGAACATTCTAGAATTTTTGATGTTATCAGTAAACTCAATTCTAACCGTAAATATTTCAGTTAGTTTGTAAACTTACAAACTAAAAACACACACAATCAATATAACTACGTAGTATAAAACAAAGTCGCCTCCCGTCTGTCTGGCCCTATGTATAAAGGCAAAGGTAAAAAAACGTTTATTGTACTAACACAAAATGCTTACAATATTTAAGAAGCCTTATAGCCTGTGCTAGCTATATACTAACTGTGTTACAGGTTATAGTGTATTCCCCATTAAACTAGTCTCATGCTTAGATCTTTGAAACTACGCAACGGATTTTGATAGAGTTTTTTGAATAGATAGAGTGATTCAAGAGAAAGGGTTAGGTATTTAAGGATAACCCACACACAATAACCATTTTCCCGTGCAAAGTCAGGGCGGGTCGTTAGTTAACTTATAAACTTTAATACAAACACTACAGCTTATAATTACCCACGAGAGTCATTGCCTCAAAACTAACGCTGCTTAAACAATCTGATAAGATGTTGTTGATGTTGATATTATACCCAAAGCTACCTTAAAAGGAAGAGTTGCCACGAGTTGCCTTAATTCCCACCACGCTACGCAAGAGGATTGAGCATGGCTATGAAATTATTGGTGGAATCCCT
Organism: Teleiodes luculella; assembly: GCA_948473455.1. NCBI lineage: Eukaryota > Metazoa > Arthropoda > Insecta > Lepidoptera > Gelechiidae > Teleiodes > Teleiodes luculella. Next base: position 6,667,909 of record OX419599.1, on the reverse strand, counting down.
ACGTTATATCCTAAGTTGCCTAGTAGTCCTAGTATGACTCCCGCAGGAGGAGTTAGGTTGGCCTAATGATCCATTCTGAGCCGAAAATGATACCTGCGGCTAGCGTTTCGCTTATAAACCAAGTTCCGTTTAATTAGTTCGTAACTAAAATTTCTAAGGAATAATTTCTACTGTTAGTTTATAATGTTTTCGCGGTCGATGTGTTTTTTATCTCGTCACACACTTGGAATTTTTATGCGAATGATGTGATGGCGAACAATAGGTAAAACCACTGGGAAAGCAGTTGTAATCGCCGTATAAAAACTGAAATAGATAAATATTTATTTACAAAAATAATAAAAATAGTTTTTTATGGGAAAAATTATCTCGTTTCCGAGAAAGGGCTCTTAGGGAAAGTTTCTCAACAAATTATTTCATGTTATGTATATTATGTATTAGCGCAGCTGAGTAATATTTTTTCAAGTCTGTGCATTTTGTCCGTACATTTCTAGATTCAATAGTTCTATATCCGAAGCTATGACGTTAGAAAAGGTTTACAAATCTGGGAGTGGACAGAACAGCAATAACTTAACGAAGGTTGCGAAAAACAGTGTCCAGTAACAAAGTCAACTGTGCCTTCAATTTATAATTATAAAAAGGAAAGTGTTAGGAAAATTGGCAAACTTGTTTTGAACGATTCGACAATGGAATATTTGGATTCTTGCCCTTATTGTGTTTAAAAAGCATATTTTTATGTTATTTAGGTTAGGTGGGTACTACAATAAAAAGAAGAGATATTAGGTATCTGCGCCACAATTTTTTTTTCAGTGTGTTTAACGACGTACATTATGTTTGTTTGAAGTACACTTTGCAATTAATTGGTTGTAGCGCAGTTGTAGAGTATTACATAGAGTATTGCCGAGTGGATACCCAATTCTGAATCAGGCTGTACTACATTGAGTTAAATATGCTCCTAGGAGAGCAGTGACTGACTCCTGTCACAAGTATTGCTATAGATAAGATAAGATAAGATAAGTTGTTGTGCGGCTCAATAATTTTGACACCAGGTATGAGGTAGGTTAACCTCGAAACCCACACGAAAAGCAGCAGTTGCTTGTAAATAAGTAAGCAAGTACGTAATACTGTATTGCATACACAAAATAAATACATTATACAACGCCTAAAGGAAATAATTCACAGATACTATTCGCACAAAGGCGGTCTTATTGCTATTTAGCGATATATTCTAGACAACCTTATACCTATAGGACTAAATAAAGATTTGGTATTACTATTATATCGGCATTACTTCCTTAGTTATTAAGTATCAACTACTTTTATATTCTTCACCAAGATAAATAGAGAATCAAGATAATTCCAACACAGTTTCATTCTGCCTGTGTTGTGTCTTTCTCCAGCTTTACTCAATTAACAGAATAAACAAGTGTCTTTCGGATTGAGCCGCTCTCGGCCGGATAAGTTACAATCGAACTCTTGATGGGACTCGGTGAGGTTTCGATTAATTTGTTTGACACGCGCCGGTGTTCATATTGACAGACATCTTCGGACGGGAATCGATTTATCTTAGATACCTTCTATATACATTATGTACTTATACGATAATCATTTGTCTGTGTGGTATCTCCCACCACAAACAATGGTCCACCCAGCAGCATGAATTTATTTGAAACGGTTTATTCGTTTTGGTCAAATTTGTAGTTGTTGGCTACGTAAAATAACCTGATATATATGTTTATTTTTTAAGCTCTATACAGCTCCCAATGTCGATGCCAAGAAATCCTAGGTGTTTTATTTCCCATCATTATCATTATCATCCTCCAATAGGATAAGACGCATATTGAAAGACGTAAAACTTCATGCTAGGCTTACAGAACGTCAGTCCACCTTGTGGGACCTGGCAGCCCACTCTACGCCTTTGCCTTATTTTCCCACTCACCCCAAAAACCCTTCCTTGCTGCACAAAGATTTGCATAATTTAAATACTTAACAAGCACTTCTGTAATACAAAAGTACCTATCTCGCTATTAAAGAAATGTGTAAAGCTGTTAAATAATTCAGTAGGTAATTTTGCTCAATTTGTTAAGATTTGCGAGACGTTTCATGTTGGATTCGCCGCAGGCATTGCCATTAGGCATATCAACGTGATAAAATACACTTACTTCCTGACTGTGTTACTTGCTCATTGAATATTTATTTACTTAGCTAGCAGGCTTTGGTTTATTATTTGTATGTGTTTATTATGTGAATATGGCTTTAAAAATAAAAGTTTGGCGAGTATGGTTTTCTTGTTTTTGGTTTATGTGCTGCTGTAGAAGCGATAATCGAGATTCGACATCCGATATATAAACAAAATAAACAAATTAAAAAATCCTTAATAATAAACGGCGCCTGCTAGTGACAAAAAAAACAGAAACAATTAAGGTGTAAAGAAAAATTGTCAAACAAATAACGAATGTCAATTATTTGTTTTATTGGAATTATTAAGGTATTTTGCTTCGTTATAACAGAAACCACTTCAAAAGGAATCGTTTTTAAATAAAAGATAGAAAGAAAAATGGCGTCTTTTGAACAATTAAACGGTAACAATTTTTTTTATACAAAAATCGTTTGATCTGCTTCGTCGAAAAGATAATTTAAAAAATACCTATATAAAACCGCCTTTCTATCCTACACTAAAAGGTTAAAAATAAAATAAAATCCTAGCTGAAAGCATAGAAACTTAATATGGCTATTAATATTCCTTTTTAAATGCCTTACGCGAACACGTATAAACCAGCGATGTATGTCGGTCATTGCAGATTTAAGGAATGTACAGAAGCCAGCACATGCGGCTGTACATTTGCACTACGAAATTCACGCCTAACGCTGCGGAATACGGGCGTTCTCAAGATCAACATGTCCAGCCGAATGTGCTGGTTACTGTACATATTTAGATATCTTCACTACACGCAAGCCTGCCTGCCATAAGTTTAAAAAAAATTGCCATGTTATATAAATAACTTACTGTAATGAAAACGACAAGATGCTCTTAATTAGTTTGAGCCATTTCTGAGAAAATCAACTTAAAAACCAATATTCGTTATCCCTTTTTCTGTATAATTTGCCTTTCCTAGTTCAATGAAGGTAAATAAGATTACGTCAGTCTAACTTAAGGGTAGCCCCGAAAATAAATTGGATTTCATTCTACAAAAACCTACTGCTTTCAAAAACTCGGAAAAAAGAGAAAAACAGCTTTGAGAGCTTACTTTTTCCTTCCTGTGAAGACAAAAACTAGGGTAAGTGAATAAGGTATAAGAAGAACATCATTGAATGATTTTCCTTATCGTGTTGATAATTTTCATGTTCAGTGACTAAAAATATATCCTTAAATGTGACTTTCTATGCAAGCATGTACAGTCAGCTACGCCACAGTAATTTATTTTTCTCAATTTTTGACGACGATATTATTTTTCGATACACATACATTGGCCAGCACATGCGGTTACTAACCGTAGCGGTAGGGGATAATTTCGTAGTGCAAATGTCCAACCGCATGTGCTGGCTTCTGTACATTATGTACATACGTTTGAAGTACACTTTGTAATTATTTCATTGCGAAGTTAGGTGGTGGCGTAGTTGCAAAGTATTAAATGATTTTTGAAGGGGTGGATGGATACCTAATTCTGATGGTCAGGCTGTACAGACAAGAAAACAAGTTAACGACTTCTATCCAACACAATAAATATTTCTTTTTTTTATACACACACGGGGATAGGTTGAAAAGTTTGACTATGCACGTTAGGTTAGATACAGTTATCGAATTCCGTCTCAGGTTTAGTTCAAATTTAAGTTACTTAGAAAACTGGCATAAAATTGATTAATTGAAGTAACTCTTTCATCGATAGATAGATAGGTATATTAAGGTGAGGTCAAACTAGCGTCATTTTGTGAGTCGCGTATTTTCGGTCGCGAATTATATTGTGTTCTGTTTCAAACTAAAGTGTAGTCTGTTTCACACGACAGCGCAAATAAATGAGTTTCGAATTCCAATAGTGCATGAAACAGAAATCACGCGAAGAAAATACGCTCACGTATGTTGTTCTAGCGGCTTCGCCTGGTTAACAGTTTTCGTATGGGAATGAGGTATTTTCCCGCGGTAAAAGATAGCCTAGGTGTTATTCTGACGTATAAGCTATATTATAGAAAAATTTCATTAAAATCCATTCAGTAGTTTTTGCGTGAAAGAGTAACAAACATCCATCCATACATCCATCATTACAAACTTTCGTATTTATGATACTAGTAGGAAATAGTAGGATTCTACGCTCATTTGACTTAAAAAGTTACCAAGTTGCTTAAAAAGTTACTAAAAACGTCGCAGTACTTTCGAAGATTTTATCTTTTGTTGCATAATGCGAAGACGCGAAGTTAGATCTTATCACTCAATCTGACTTGGAGTTTGCTCCATGAAACAGTGCCAAGTTACGGACAAGCAGCTACTGACGTCATTATGTAGACGAAACTTGGGGAAAATATTACCGCGAAACATTATTTTGTTCCACGTATTAGTAGCAAAAGTTATTTAATATGATTTACTTTCATTAGCAGATCAGATAAGTTCTTATCCGCCATATTTCATAACTTAATAAAAAGTTTATAATATTATTTCGTAATAGAAAATTTATAGATTAATATTATTTTATATTACAATGTTTAATAAATATAGTGTGAGATTTTTATGTTAAATACATATTTCTATGTATTAGAGGAGCGAAATTCCGAGGTCAGACCTTTTAATGGCACGCCTTGATGTTACGCCATGTAACTTAACTTCGGATAAGGGAAATTATGTAGATGATGTTTTGCTTCTATTTCAGATTTTATCTGATATAAAAATAACGCCTTTCGTATTTTGTGTCGAGTCGACATTAAAATTGCGTTTTCTCTGAGTAATATAATACAGGTACGATAAAGAATAGGTTAAGCTGGACACGCGCTTCTTGATTCTAAGTCCAAAAGGTCCCCAGAGTTTAGCTTGGGCCATTGTCGACTAAACTAACATCTAGATAATAACTCTGTCTGTTAGTTTAAACACGTATTAACTAGCAAAAAAGAAGATAAGTCATCCCATTTCAGTAAACTTTTAATGAAACTGCTTCCGACTGAAAAAACGGCACACTTATGTAAATAACGTAATCTTAAATTGAGTTTATTGTAATAATATTACGAAGGTAATTGAAACAACAAGCTTCAACGCGATAACTTAAATCGGCTCACTTATCCAAACAACTTTTTATTACTTTGAAAACAAAAACAAGATGGTGTCTATTAATTCCGGCAGCTGTTGTACCGAGATAACGCCTTTATTGTGGATCCAAGGGCAAGCCGGATAATTACAACAAACCGCACTTTTTGTTTGTTTAATGAGATGAATCCTCAGAGGACTTTTGGGCCCTCTTTAATTTGCGAAAAGGGCCCAGGAATCTTGACGTGTATTCGGTTAGTTAAAAAAATGAAGAGGTTTGGTTTGGATTTAGTCACTTTTCTGGCACTCAAGCAACAAGGAAGGAAGTTGAAAATGCTTCGCTATTAAGGGGTGAATAAATTATAAATCTGGACGATAAGAGAATTTCTGCGTTTTCTAATTATTTCCGATTAATAAAGAATCTATCAACGAACTTTGCTCATCAAATACAATATCTTTACCAATGGGCCATTACATGAAACTAGAATGTAGTTATGTATGGTAAACCAGTATCGCAGTGTTAAGTAAGTTTGAAACCTTCCCCTCCCCTCTGAAACCCTGCATCTCGCTAGTTTCTCAATAGTTTCACGAGACAATAAGAACGCTGAATATAACTCCAACTTTGGTTCAGTTCTGTCATGACGTAGTTAAATAATTGTCACAATGGTGCTTTGAACTCTGCCCTTCCGCCTACAAAGCAAACCAGTCTAGTATAAAGTTCAAAGTTTACTAGTTAAATGTTGATTATATTCATCTTGTCCTTTATAAACAAATTTATTTGGTCGTAGACGACAGAAAGAGCTTTTAATGAGTTAAAATTCTAGAATATGCTAAGCTCCTTCAAACACAAAGCGTAAGAGCACTTGATGCCTAATGCCTAAAAGCTTGTCTAATCCAAATACAGTAAAAGAAGAAGCAATTTTTTCTTTTATTATTTTTGTCTCAACTGTACATATTAATGTATATAATTATCTACTATAGATATATTAATTATGTATGTATATGTAACATCAACAAAGTTGTCTAGAAGAGATCGCATACAGCGATAAGAGAGCCTTTGCACAAATTATAGTTTTAAGATGATTTATGTGTTTCTTTGTGTGTTTGCAATAAAGTGTTATTTACTTAATTTTGGACCTATTGTTTATATGTATATGTATTTTACGTAGATATTATTTCACTTTCTTGTATTTAAAGCACATTCCCTTCCTCCATTACCGTGTAGGTTGGCTGGAAGAGATCTCTTATAAGCTAGCCGTTGTAAATTAGTTTTAAGAATCTTTTGTTATATTGTGCAATAAAAAATATATTTATCGAAATAAGTGTAAGCCAAATAAAACCTGTTTGGTTTATTTGTTCGATTGAGTTTGTTAGAAAAGTTATAAGTTGTTGAAGGATACTTTAGCAAAGGAAACCCTTTTGATTCAAATCTGTGAACTCTCTCTCCCTTTACGTAATGCGTATAAAACCCATTTAAAGTTTAAACGGAATTTAAAGTAACATACCTAGTGGATAAGGTCGATCGAAGTGTCCAGAGAAAACGCGATTAAATATACAGGGTGTCAGATTATACAGGATGTTAGATTATACAGGGTGTCAGTGACGGCTCAGCAAATACTGAAAGGACATACTTAGTCAATAGACTTGAGCAACTTTCGCAAAGAAACTTTTCTCAAAAACAAAAAAAGAAATTTTACTCTCTCATACAAAATATTCTTTTTAATCAGACAGTTTATGTAAAGAAGTATTTTTTTATTTTTCGAGAGAGAAGATTTTTTTTTGTAAAGTTGCTGAAAACTATTGATTAGTACCAAAGAAACTTATCTAATTTCGCACCACCCATCATGGATACAAAATACTTATTTTAACAGGACAGTTTGAATCGAAAAGTCAATTTCTGTTTTGTTACTGAGAAAAGTTTGTTTAGGAACGTTGGTCCAGTAGGCCTACTATGTAAGTAGCGACAGGCTCGAGAAGCTGTCAAACGCGACATATTGACAAAACTACTATGGCTCTAATGTTACTATGTCGCGTTTGACAGCTTCAGTTTCGAGTCTGTCGCTACTTACATAGTAGGTCTACTGGTGCGTAATGGTTTCGTTCGAGTGAGCGACAAAGGTTCCGCCGCCATTTAATCTGCTTAATATGAGTTCGACGTGCTTACGCACATTCTCTCTTAACAAGCTTATAGATTAGGTTAACCCACTTACGGATTTAATCAATGCCTCCCTTGAGCCACAGAAGTTTCGCAAGTATCATTTGCTGTGTTTTTTTGCTTTGAATGCTAAGGTGAAAGTTCCACGAATTTGAGGACGTTTTGAGAAAAAGTTAAGTCAAGCACCTGAGGCGTATAGATTGGTCAACTTTACTGACTACCTTAGCACCTTCGCAGCAGGTGTGTGCGGCTTTCCTCACGTTTTCCTTCTTCGTAAGACCATAGAATATGAATTCGAAAATAGAAAACACATTGGTACGTGCCGAGACTTGAACCAGCGAACTTCTGAATGGAAGTCAACGGCCCCAGCCACTTGGCTGCCGACTCTCTACGTCCGACATTCATCTGTGTAAAGAGTATTCATCTTTAGTTGTCTTATTTTGTAAACAAACCACTCACCTCGACAAAATCTCAAGTTTACGTGCTAATCACACTATAGAACTAGCTGAAAATACACATACACCTCACGCAAACACTTATCAAGCATTCACTCACGATTCTGTTGGAATTAATCATCAAAAACCTAAGTATTTCGCAAAATTATTAACAAATCACTCTAACCTCAAACTATATTTCAATCGGTAATTTATAGACTGTCTGTGGATTTTAGGGATGAGGTATAATCATGCACTCGTACACAATTCAATTATTTTATCGGAGCTGCGTTCCGATATGCGCTTAATTACTTTCGAACCAAACTGTCAGCGCCGTCAGCTCAAATCTAGTGGAAATAAAGTATCGCGGAAATATTTGGCAGTACATCATTTGCAAATATAATAAACACTAAGTATTATTACGTAATATTACATTTCATTTGTAAATAATGATGACAATAATAAATCTCAATTGCTGTATTCCTCATTTTGTGACCACCCTAGCATATTTCTGTCATGCCGCGCTCGACGGCAGTATCGGACGACATCAAAGGCGTTTGACCACTGTATGAATTGATAACACTGTTGTAATTCGGTTCGCGCTTTGAGTGCGCTCAAATCGATTTCAGCGCGTTTCGGAACGCAAGGTAATTGAATTTTTCAGATTTGAAATTAAAATATCATAATGAATGAATGACATCGATTCCTTTATTTGCGCGACTTTTTATATCAGATCAGAGCTGCCAGATGAAAAGACGTTATATAATATAATCGTACACTTTTTATTACCAATTTATAGGATATTCCGAAATGCTTGTAATTACCAATTACAATCAATCACAAATTCAATTACATTCAATTAATTCAATGAAATTTATTATTTGGCAGCACTATTTTGTATCCATGGCCTCAAGATGGCCGCCTATCGCCATGTTTGTTTACAAAATAAGACAGCTAAAGATGAATACACATTAACCAACAACGACTTCGATCCCAAAATCATCTGCCAAGCTGTAATGTTAAAATATATTAAAATATCTAGAACTAGCGACCCGCCCCGGCTTCGCACAGGAAAATGGTTATTGTGGGTTATCCCTAAGTATATTACGCATGTATTATACATATAAACGTTCCTCTTGAATCACTCTATCTATTAAAAGAAACCACAACAAAATCCGTTGCGTAGTTTTAAAGATTTAAGCATACATAGGGATATAGGGACAGCGAAAGCGGTTTTGTTTTATACTATGTAGTGAAGATTGTTCCTCGTTATTTTACGCTTAGTATGCAATGAGGGCTTGAGTATATTTGCAGAAGGTAGAGATCACGTTAGGAGTGTATAAAAGGCATTGAACGTGTCGGTAATGTGAGTCGAACGACGCGCTAGCTGGTAACAGCTGTTATCGTTATGTGGAATCACCTATACACGGCGCAAGCGACGCTATTAAAACGCTGTTTGGTTTACATATGCACATTATTTAGTTCATATGACATATTAAATGGTGTGTAGATGGATACTACGTGTAAATAGTTTTAAGTTATTTCAAGTTTGGCTGTTGAAAGATCAAGTAATCGCGTAGATCCGAGATCAGTGATTTTTATGTTACTTTAATAATCTAGATAATAAAACTTTAGAGGTACTAAAAACCAAGTCAGGGGGATGTAAGAAGTGATATAGAACATATTCAGATTTTTTTTGTTTTTGTTTTTCTGTTTGTCTGGATAATTTTCAAAACTACTGGACTGATTTAAATGAAATTTTAAACCGGTGTACCATATATCCCCGGTCAACAACTTAGATACTTTTTATCCCGGGAAATTATAGTTCCCGTGGGATAGTTATTAAAAACTATAGTAACTTATATATGGCTCAGTTCATTGTACGGGCTAATCTCCGAAACTACTGGACCGATTTAAATGAAATTTTACATAGTACCTTTTTCCCCAGTCAACATCTTAGATACTTTTTACCACGGGAAAATATTTCATTCCTACGGGAAACTATGCACGGAAAAGTCAAAAATCAACGCGGGCGGAAAAATCCGTTAAACGCTATAGATATTATTATGTACCTGAATTCAGAAAAGAAGAGTGAAATTAAAAGTTTCGTGAAGTTAAAATAAAGTATGAATGTTAATGCGACAGATAGTTTGCGAAAATAATTTTAAATTATCACAAAAAGATTGTATTTAGAAGTTCCAGCATTCAACCAACACCCAGTTTTCCTGAAGCAATACAATCTTTTGCTTTGTTGGTATTCGGTATTGAAACTAAAGAACCTATACCTATATATGTACATATATACAGGGCGTCTCACGGCTATGTCACATGGAGGGAAAGTACCTTAAATAATGTAGATAGAACATTTTACTGAGAGAAGACTTTATTTCATTTTTAAAATCTTTGAAATAAAACTGATTAAAACTGCATTCATAGTCTTCCTTTTATTTCTGACACTATGTTATTTATATAAAAAAATCCCTATGATGAAGCCTTTCGATCGGTATGATAAAACTACAGGATATTTATTTTTCTCGTATAGCGGGTTCGATTCCCGGTTCAACCATGTAATTATTAAAAAATGTATTAATGCAGTTTTAATAGTTTTTAGAAATAAAATAAAGTCTTCTATCAGTAAAATGTTCTATCTACAATATTTAAGGTACTTTCCCTCCATGTGGCATAGCTGTGGGACGCCCTGTATATTATTCTACACTCGCAGTCGTATCAAAACACCCAACAACCACGAACTTACAAAGTTTCCGTATTCCTTCAAGCATAACCACTTTGTTTTTTCGCGTATCGTATTCCTCAGAGATATAGTTTTTGTAGTCACAAAGCTTTTAAATCTTTCGCTGCTTTCCTTTTTTTATGAATGTTATTTGATTCTATTTTAAGAGACTTTTCGTTTTGTGTGCATGATTTTAAAAGCATTGATATTGATAACTAGCTCCATCTGCTTTAACAGTTTTTCCCGTGGGAATGAGGCATTTCCCGCGGTAAAAGGTTGCCTATGCTACTTAGGGTGAATGTAGCTTTGTAATGGTGAAAGAATTTGAAAAATCGGTTCAGTAGTTTTTGAGTTTATTCATTACAAACATACACACACACAAATACAAATCTTTCCTCTTTATAATAAAATAAATAAATTGAATTGGACACAAACAGAAAAGTATACAGAAAAAATATAAACAATTGTAAGGTCACTTATTGCTTGGATAGCAATTACTTCCCGGCTACCAGAACCTTTTTTTTTCGTTTGATGCCATACTTATCATTAGTTACCTAATAACCTTATTATATACTGTATAGTAAACCAAACATAAGTATAAAGTTATTCATTCTTACAAAAATATCGAATTGATGCTATAGATTTTACAAAATTAAATCTATCACGGATCAGAGGGATTTAATTAAAAACCAATTAACACTTTGCCTGCCAATCACCAAGTACCAATTAATTGACAATTCAATATTGACTTGCTTTGTTCGCGATGCTCGGTACTGTACTTACTGCTTTTATTTTATAGGTAAGTATGTCTCTATAATTCGTTTCCAAAAAAAGATTGTGAAAGTTGCTCAAAATCATTGACTATACCCGTAACGATAATAATAATATCTTTATTTCTAAGAACTTATACTATTTGATTGTAACTACAAAGTTTAGCTATGTAAGTCATCCACGTCAGTCCATATCTCGCAAACTAGGTCAAAAACCTGTATCTTGGGAGGTAGAGGGTTCAGCTCCACAATATGATTACATCGATTAGTGAATTATGATAATTGTAACTAATGCAGATATTCTACTTTTCTCGTTATTTAGCGAATTTCAGATTACGTATACCCAGTTTGTGACTTAAAAGTCTAATGGTCTTAAGTAAATCTATTAACATGTGTTTGTAAGCAATAATGTTATGATCTTTTAAGCTCCTTTTAATGGGCTATGCGAGGTGACGAAGTGCGAATTTTAATTGGATTATATACATTATACTTGGGATTAATGTGCGAAATTTTAGCATTAGCTCGGGAAAAAGACAAGTAAAAAATACGGTTAAAATATAAACGCATTACAAGTACATACGTATGTACGTACTGGTATATTTCGCCGCAGAATAGTGTGTATGTTTGTATGTTTGCAAAAATTCTTTCACCATTAAAAAACTACATCCACCCTGAGTAACATAGGCTATCTTTTTACCGCAGGAAAATGCCTCATTCCCACGGGAAAAACTGTTAACGCGGGCGGAGCCGCGGCAGAAAGCTATAGTTATATTTATATTTTTATAAGTATATATATTTTTTCTTATGCAAATTAATTTATTAATTGTTAAGGTACACAGCCCCTGTTTGATTCTTGGCTCAGTGAATCTCCAGTAATTCAATTAGTCCCGTGTAACCAAACAAAGCGCCAAAAAGGGTAGGCGCTGACTCGCGTCAATTTTGTCGTCAAACAGATTAGCCCAACAAGCCCGAGGCGAGGAGAGGAAAAGTAAGGCGCGGTTATACAGAAGTAACGTGGCGCGGACATGGCGAAAGTAGATAGAGTCAAATAAACATAAATCTTAATATTAAGGTGCATAACATATATAGTTAGAGTGTGTCGGTGAAACCGCAGGTTCAAGGCTCAGTACGTACTGGAAAGTTTGCAATTTAATAATAATAATAATCTTTATTAAAAATACCAGCAGTTACATAATATTGTGCCTGGACTCCAAACTAGGTCACCCTGTGCTATGGGAAGCCAGTAAAGTTACACAGTTACAGTTAAGGAAGACATCGTGAGGAAACCTGCACAACCCATATAATTTATAAAGTGGAGTGAATAATTATGTATAATCTGCGCCTATCTGAGAGTTTATATACAACCTGTAACACGAATTGCGCCCGCTTTCTACGTGACAGGTTGCATATAATATTAAATAAGAAATAAAGAAACTCCCTCGTCTGTATCTACAGCCTTAAATGTGAATAGCCACAGACAGAACCGCTTTTTGTAATTTTGCTAAACGTCAAGGGAATTGAGAAAACAATAGGGCGTGGAGATTTGACTGGAGCAATAAATGTGGCCAAAAAGTTTTGTTACAATTTAATTAATAATGTTTGACTTTGATAGTCATAACCAAGCGAAGTTAAAGTTTTATTCTTTTAGACCTTATTTTTATATTATTCAGAGATTTCGTTATTGATTGGTACAATTACAATAAGTATAGGGGAAAGAAATATACGACGTAATTTTAGATTAAGATATCTCAGAACTTTTGTGGTTCTGATCTAGTATGGAATAGAATTGAATATACTGTCTCTATAATATCTTGTCGAGGTAGAAACAAAAATGAGAGAGAGGTAGAAAAAAATATTATCGCTATATCTACCTACTACTAGTCATAACTGGTCTCTGTAAAGTAATGTATCACTACATAGTATAAAACAAAGTCGCTTTCTCTGTCCCTATGTCCCTCCCTATGTCCCTTTGTACGCTTAAATCTTTAAAACTACGCAACGGATTTTGATGCGGTTTTTTTAATAGATTGAGTGATTCAAGAGGAAGGTTTATATCTATAATACATGCATAATATACTCAAGAATAACCCACAGTAACTATTTTCCCGTGCGGAGCCGGGGCGGGTCGCTAGTTTCAGAATAAAAAACGACGGTTAAATGAAATTAATTTCTCTTCATTTTAATTTAAAATCCTGCATCCGTGACGTCGTGGCAGCCACTTTTCCAGATCTGAACTGGAATTATTAAAATTGGGTTTATTTTGTATGAAATGAATAATTTATAGCGAGATCTCCTGCCGGTGTATCGGGATCGCCCAATGCATAAAGATTGGGAGATAAACGTTTCTCTTTGTATTTTTGTAAAAATAAAATTGTTTATACTTTATTTCGCAGTTTCATACTAGTTTTTATCAAAACCTGTGACGTAATATTTTCTCGTCTGAGTTTATGTGTTTAAAAAAGAAAACAATGACTGTATAGGATTTAGTTAAAGATTACTTAACCAGTTTAAATATATGTACGATAGTAATAATAATTTGTATATGCTTATTTTAAACGCTTTACTGTTTGCATACTTTTAAAACATTATAAAACACAACACACAGTATATTTATGTTTCACGCTTTCGTGCCGGGCAAAAATAAGGTATCGTAAAACATACCTATTTAAAATGATCGCGTAAACACCCGTAAAATAATGGACACAGTATATTATGTACTTTAATGACATCATAAAATAATAGATTTTATTTTACATACTAAAACAATATTACGAGAGCGTGACTGAACAGGAACGTGCGGTGCGGATTTGGTTAATGCCGATTAATCTAATTACTGTTCTTGCTGACGACGTGAGATGTTGATAAGTCACACACACATTTATCGGCACACAACCGAACCAGATTGGCGAGTACATGACTGAACACAAGGTGACCTTAATTAATGTAAAGTTCTGAAAAATTAACCATGACTACTAGAGGAATAAGTGCGGTGAAACTTGTTACGTATTTTGCGAAACAAGCATCGCATTATGTCAATTAAAAAAAAACTAGTGACCTCATCTGGTGTTTTTATTTTTAAATGTTTTTTTTTGTTTTGAAGTTTCTAATGATTGAGTTTTTATCAAGTGTGTTTATTATAAAACTAAATATTGTTTAAGGAAAAGGGAACTAAATTTGAACTTTTATTTCTGCTGTACACCTGTTTGTTTACGTAAAAAAAAAGCATCTCAGGATTTTTTTCTGAAATATTGCAAAGTACGAAATTTCCGATCATAATTTAATTTTCAACGCAAATAATATTGAATTGAGAAATTGCTTCTAAATTGAATAAACGGGGCCTGACGGAGAGGCCTCGGAATAATTTGGATTTGATAACGACTAAATTGGAAAAATAATCTATTATGTTCAACACAAAAAAAAAAAGAACAATATTAAGGAAGGCTGTTAAACTAATATTCATTTCACAGCCACGGGCTCCAAAATTTCAAAACGTATATAAACGTTTGCATTCGTAGTGGATATTGTTTCTTAGAAAGCAAAATTTCTCAATCATGTGTCTGCCCGTCCGTCTGTTACAGTACTAACATTATTATTAATACTTAAAATTTGATATACGTATGTAAAGTGAACGTATATTTTTGGAATAAATCCACCGAAGATTATTTTTTTGTAAATTAAATTTGATTAAAAAAAAGTAACGATAAATTTAAATCTGTTATGCAAAAAAAATATTCTTAATTTTAAAAGAAGCGAAGTATTTCAGTAACTTAGCACCTTGACTTTTAGGAAGAAAACAAATATGCCTAGATCAACTTAAGTGAAATAAATCGGTAGGTGTTTTCTTTATTTTAGGTGCGAAGGTTAATAGATGGTGATTTGACTCAAACAAATAAATGGATGCGATTTATCTAACAAGATGTACGCTTAGGCCTTAAATAAAACTATCTAATGCTCTTTTTAACGAGTGGTATTTGTCAGACATTTCTACTAATTATAAGCCACTAATGAAATTTTCAAATCTATCAATTTTGAAAGTAGTAAGACTACATTAATATATTAAGAAAAAATATATCTTAAAATGGTTTAGTTAAATTTTTCAGCTCAGTAGTATACAGGACAGTAGGGTTTCAGGTCTGGAGAGCGTGGCGGGAAGCCGCTGGATGCGGGCAGCGCAGGACCGATCATTGTGGAGATCCTTGGGGGAGGTCTTTGTCGTTGGACGTCTTTCGGCTGAGATGATGAGTTTACAACTGAGTGTGTAAAATTGGATCTCATCTCAGGTCGAAATAATAATGAAGATGATCATTTACTAGAAAAGTGCTGGAAATGCACACAGATAAGAGTTCTCAGTTCAGTTAAACTGCGTGGAAAGTGTATTTACTTCGAATAAAATACTTAAAATCCTTTTAAGAGTTTATTGGTTGCTATAGCGAATATTCCTCAAAGAACCAGTTTATGGAACCTCCAAAATTCGTATATGCTCAACAAATAAATTGCATCTTTCAGTAAGTAAAAAAGGATATTATGAAATTAACTAAACTATTACAATCTTACTATTACCATTATCTGAGAGAAGGTGGTCACATGATTTGAAGAGATATTTCTAAATCGATGAGCTTTGTGCTTTTTCGCATCCCACCTTACTCAATGTCAAAGGATTACTGTCTCAAAGGGCTTCAGTCTAATAAATAAGCTAAAGCGAGATTGGACTTGTTGTCTTGTGCTAAAAAGCTCATTAAGCACCTATCGGCTTCAAGACAACATTTACAAAGCCAGCTGCTCTGGAACAATCTTTTTTAAAGCAGTCATTTTTTTGCGCTGCCGCATGCCGTTTCATCTCGGTCTGTGTAATGACGCTGTTGGAGTTAATTATGAATAATGATACTGCAAATGGCTGCAAAGCGGTGGTGCTGTTACAGAGGTTAAAGTGTTTAGGTGAATTAAATAAAAGGTTTTTGTTCAGTAAGAATAATTAAACTAAAATATTAACGGGCAAAATGGCAAGACTGTAGGTATATCTGATTATTATTGAGTGTAAGCGTAAATATAAAAAATAAACAATTAATAAATCTCTCAATAAATTATTGTTTTCTTTGTTAGTTTCCTAAATCCATCATTTATTTGTAATTGTTACAAGTATAAATTATTTTTAGGTTGTTTAGTTCAGTATTAATTGACCATTTGAAGTTTTAGATATGGAACATAGGCCAGAAAGATTTGTTTGGTTAACAATTATACTTATAAGCATAATTCTTTCACAACATTAGCTTTGCCGCTATAATGAAATCAGTAGGCCTACTATGTAAGTAGCGACAGGTTCAAGAAGCTGTCAAACGCGACATAGTGACATTAGAGTCATAGTAGTTCTGTCAATATGTCGCGTTTGACAGCTTTTCGAGCCTGTCGCTACTTACATAGTAGGCCTGCAGTACGACAGTATACCTGTTAGTTAAAATCTAAAGTCTATGCGTACGGTCCGTGGTCCTAATACAATTGTAAATTTACTATTGTAAATTTAGTGGAATTTATTTGAGCTGTTTAATTGTTAATCCTGCTTTAAATATTACTTTTCGAGTGCTGTTGGCGGGTATTTGCATAAAGTAACTTATTTTTAGTCTTATACCTATATTAGTATTTTATATATTATTTTATTTATTTTGTATGTATGTTTATTAATATATTATTATGGATATAACTATATCATGTAACTCAGATATATTTGAATCCTGTTCATCTGCCTCCGACTCGAGCGACGACAGTTTCCGTAGTGTTCCCCCCCCCTTGCGTGATAGTCTTGATACAATATTTTCAGATGTGTCAAAGAACTTTAATGTTGTGCACATCAATGCTCAGAGCATACCCGCACATCATGCTGATATGCTTGCAACATTCGAGACCAAGAATATTCACGCAATCCTTATTTCCGAATCCTGGTTAAATCCTTCTCTTCCTTCTACTCTGTACTCTCTTCCCGGATTCCAGCTTGTGCGCAATGATCGTGGCAGTTCCACGCACGGTGGTGGTGTAGCTATTTATATTCGTTCTCACATAACCTTCTCGATAATTGATAAATCTCCTCAACCCCCACCTTCTGGCACGGCAGAACATCTCTTTCTAGATATTTCTCTTTCTCATTGCAAAGTTCTTCTAGGTGTTTATTATAACCCTTCGCTCCAAAACAACTATTATGATGCCTTTGAAAAACTGATTGAAGATTTTTCTCCATCCTATTCTCATTCAATAATCTTAGGTGACTTCAATACTTGTCTTTTGAAAAATGACTACCGTGCCAAAAAGCTTCTCACTTTGGCTGACTCTTGTAATATGCACATTTTACCCTTAAACGCAACCCATCATTTTCCAAATTCAACTCCCACTCTTCTTGACCTTATATTGGTTTCCTCCCATGACCATGTAGTAAAGCATGGTCAACTTTCTGCTACCGAATTTTCATACCATGACCTTGTTTATGTGTCTTACCATCTTCGTCCGCCAAAAATTAAACCTAGGACCCTATTGTTGCGTAATTTTGCAGGAATAGACCTCGAACGTCTTTGTGAGGATGCCCAGAGAATGGATTGGTCGGCGGTGGAGGAGCTCGAGTCTGTTGATGAACAGGTCAAGCTTTTAAACTGTTTTCTAACCACGCTTTATGATCGTCATGCTCCTATGCGTGCAGTGCGCGTCAAGCACCTTCCTGCTCCCTGGCTTAACGACGAGGTGCGTGATCTCATGGACAAGAAAGCAAGAGCCAAAACTCGTTATAAACGTGACCCTAGTGACCGGAATCGTGAGAAATATCGTGAGGTGAGGAATCGCTGCAACACAAAGATAAGGGACATTCAGCGACGCCATATTCATCAATCCGTTGAGAATGGAGACCCAGCTAAAGTCTGGTCTTTTCTTAATAAACTAGGTGTGGGCAAATCTCGTAATCAATCTTCTCCTAATAACATAAATATTGAATCGCTTAACAATCACTTCTCTTCTTCTGTTGCAATTGATAGTAACATTAAGGCCAGTACTATAAAAAATCTTTCTTCACTGCCCACTCCTAAATTATCATCACCGTTTGTCATACGTCAATTCACTGCTAGTGATGTGAAGAAGAACGTACTCGCCATCTCATCGAATGCCATTGGAAGTGACTGCATTAGTCGGAAAATGATCGTTCCTCTTATCGATATCCTTGCACCCGTCATCGCCAAGATCCTTAATAAGTCTGTATCCTCCGGAGTGTTTCCCTCCTCGTGGAAGGAAGCACACGTCGTTCCGTTACCTAAAAAACCTAATCCCACTTCTCCGTCTGACTATCGTCCTATATCTATCCTACCTTTTCTCTCTAAAGTTCTTGAGAAACTTGTTCAGCAACAGCTGTCAATCTTTCTTAACACGAACAATCTCCTGACTCCTTTCCAATCCGGTTTCCGTCCCGGTCATAGCACGTCTACTGCACTAGTCAAAATTTCTGATGACATTCGTTTGGGTATGGAGAGTCAGAAGTTGACTGTGTTGACGCTACTAGACTTCAGTAACGCTTTTAATACGGTTGACTTTGATATCCTCCTTGCGATGTTGCGTTCTATTAACATATCTCCTATCGTGATTGACTGGTTTCGTAGTTACCTGTATGGGCGCCGACAACGCATACGTATTGAAGATACCTTCTCTACGTGGTGCGATACAGTTGCTGGCGTTCCGCAGGGAGGCGTCCTGTCCCCTCTCCTATTTGCTCTTTTCATTAATTCTATCACGCTCTCTCTCAGTTCTTCTTATCATTTGTACGCAGACGATCTCCAAATCTACTCGCAAGCACATATCTCGGCCCTTTCTGATGCGATTGCAAAAACTAACTCGGATCTCAACAGCATCTCTCTCTGGAGTCGTTCATATGGCCTCAGAGTGAATCCTGCGAAGTCACAATCGATAATCATCGGCAGTCGTTGGTATATCACACGCATTGATTACAAGGCACTACCACCTGTCATTTTTGATGGAGTTGTAATTCCCTTTAGTGAGAAGGTGAGAAATCTGGGGATCATATTTGATAGCTGTTTCTCTTGGAAACCGCAAGTTTGCGAGGTCAGTAGGAGGGTGTTTGCAGCGTACGGTTCGCTCAAGCGGCTTAAAAATCTATTGCCGACTAAGACCAAAATTTCTCTGGCACAATCTCTCCTCATGCCTATTCTAGATTATGTGGATGTCTGTTACCCAGACCTAAATGTGGAACTACTCAACAAACTCGAGCGTCTGCAGAATCTCTGCATCCGATATATTTTTGGCCTGCGGAAATACGACCATGTTTCCTCTTACCGTGCAAAACTTCAATGGCTACCCATCCGTTGCCGTAGGGACTGTCACATCCTCTCTCTCCTCTATTCTACTCTCTTTGATCCTAGAACCCCTCCTTACCTTAAAGACCTCTTTGCTTTTCGTTCTTTTGCTCTAAATCAAACCCTGCGCTCAAGCAAAAATCTGTCTCTTGATATACCTTCTCATTCTACCGTATCCTACTCTAAATC
Source organism: Teleiodes luculella (assembly GCA_948473455.1). Classification (NCBI taxonomy): domain Eukaryota; kingdom Metazoa; phylum Arthropoda; class Insecta; order Lepidoptera; family Gelechiidae; genus Teleiodes; species Teleiodes luculella. The sequence goes on along the minus strand of OX419599.1, from coordinate 6,648,073 downwards.
CTTCCAAATTCACGCCATCCGTCTTTGGAATAAGCTCCCTGAAGACATCCGACGATCCCCGTCAATCCAGTCATTTAAAATGCGTATTAAAGCGCATTACCTATCTACTGTCTCCTCATCTTGAATATACTTCCTGTGTTATAGTTATGTATATGTGTAGGAATATGTATAATGTTTATGTATTTTGTATATGTATATAGATATATGTATGTGTATTTCTATATTTATATATGTATGTATGTAGATATGTAAATATTTTTATTATCCGTGTAAGTATTTTAAGTAAAATATTCGTATGTAGTTTATTTTACTAGATTTATGCCACCAACCCGCACTACTCTATTCTTTACCATTCTCCTGGTAATGGGTTGCCTGGAAGAGATTGCTACATTAGCAATAAGGCCGCCTGTTGAAACCTAATGTTTTCTTTGTATTTGTTATTTGTCTGTGTTTCTTGGTGCCAATAAAGAATATTTGTATTTGTATTTGTATTTGTAATACAATTTAAACTCACTACAACGACAAACTTCACCGGGACATAGTTTCTGCCATTACTATGTTGCCCGGACATGTTTAAACTATTAAACTTTAGGTGTTTGCACGGACTACTTGACAACAAGGTTCACATATGCATTTATATTTCCTTTAGTTAGTTTGAAACTAGCTGTCCGCCCGCGGTTACACCCGTAGGAATAAGATATTTTATTGCATACTAGCTTTTCCCGCGGTAAAAGGTAGCTTATGTTACGCAGGGTGAATGTAGCTATCTAATAGTGAAAGAGTTTTTTAAATAGGCACAGTAGTTTTTGATTTTATTCATTACAAACATACATACACACACACACACACACACAAAAATACAAATAATTCCTCTTTATAATATTAGTATGAAAATAAAAATACGATGTAGGTACTATACAATATTTATATTCTGTGGTATCAAAAATGTATGGTTTATGTAAACTGAGCGAATCGTAAAAACGATCGATTTAAGAAAATATATGTATGTATGTATGTATTTACTTTTATGTGTATTTGTTTAAACTTGGTCGCTACAGGTAAGAAAGAGTAAATTATATAAATAATATCAAGGCTATTGATTTATAAGAATGGCCATTTTACTTAACCTATTAAAAACGTTGTAGTTATCGAAATAAAAACGAAATATTTTGTCATTCTTTTACAACACACATTTCATGGAACACGAGGCGATTGATATCGGGCAGAAAGATCGACTTTAATCCTTTGAGAGCAATTAAAAGTTATTAATTGGAAAGCAGATACGCTAAAATTATGTTCAGAAAATTTTAATCAGAAATTCAGGAAACGCACTTCGACATGATCCAAGCAATAAAATATATAGCTACATAATTCATTATAAATAAATGCATCACAGGCTGATGTTTTAAGTAAAGTAGTTATATAATTATTAGTAGGTTACCTAGTAAGGGACTTTAAATATTTTCTTCACAAAAGAATAACTTATGTACTTTTAGATTTTAATGCAGGCGTTTTGTAGATTTTCTCGCTGTCTGTACCAAATGTAGGCATTTTTTGTAGATTTGGAGTGTGGTCACACTCTTGTTTAGCAATTTACATAATTTATGAAGTGACTGTCGGTGAAACGTTTGTTGGCGAAAGATAATGCCGACAACCATTCACATTGTAAAGTTTTTTGGAGAAACATTCATTGGCAAAACGTTTTGTCGGCTAACTATTCAAAGGAGAAACGATTATTTATCGAAGAACAGTTTTAGACTCAATCTTCTTGCTTCATTTATATGTAAAAAGTCGTATAGCATCGTATAGGTATGTATCATCACAAGTACGGTAGTTCACTATTGGACGGTGGTCTCACCCTCTCTGCGTCACTTGGCCTGATTATACTTGGCAGGACATGTATTGAATTGAAAACAATAGGATCCCTTGTCAAACATCCTACTATTCTGCCTCGTGATTATCAGTAATGGTAGTACTTTATTTTCTTCTGTGGTAAATGGTGTACACAGACTATCTGACATCACTTTCACCGATCACCCATCTTTAGAATAAATACATCCACTTAACAAAGACATCCTTTAACTGTACCATAACATAAAAACTCTAACAAAATTTCCACCAACTCTTAACACATTAGAGCTAAAAAAGAAAAGAACGAGGTACGACAGAGGCAAATCCCACAAGCGTCTTCAACTTTCTCTTTAGCTAACCACCGGGACCCGCCCTAAGTACTGCTTAACACTTTTACTACCGAGCTCACAGTGCTCCAAAGTTGTACCTAAGCCCCAGCTCCCAATTCTACGAAGCTTCCCAATACTGTAACAACTAATGGTTATTAGACTTCATAGGATTAGTATAGTTTGCAATCGATTTCATATAAAATGTGTCTAGTTCAAGATAACGGAATTAATGTTATTGGACTGTTTTAAATTAAAGAACTAGTTTTCTCCCTTCTGATAAATTGTTTTATTTTTTTCTCTTCTAAGTGAGGCGCTTGAATTGTCATGTATAATAAATAAATAAATAATCAAAACCTATTTTTTAAAATTTATTTATAAAGATTTACTGTTGATATATACTACTCCACTTGTCCAGCAGTGGACGTCTTTCGGCTGAAATGATGATGATGATGATATACTACTATACCTCTTTATATTTATTTTTTACCACTAAAAATAGAACGTACGTACGGCTACGACGACGCTACAACGGTCTACGGTCCATGCCTACGGCGGCGGCGTAGCTGTCATAGTATGGCTTTGAAATCGTAGACACAAGAGGAATCTTTAGCAGACTTAGTATTAAAGCTACGTCACTTGCTTCCATCTAAAGTCCCCAGACCTCACTTAAGTAGGACGAAGCACTTTGTATAAATTTATTTCTCTCGACTTTAGGACCCTGACGACGACGACGTACGGTAATTTTTTAATCCGACGTTTAGGAGAGTGGTCACTTTTCACGACTTTTTTTAAGTACTACCATTTTATTTTATTTAAAGGTAACTTTTGAAGTCATTGAAGAAAAATTTTTGTATTAAATTATTCACTTAAGTGTTTATTGGCCACTTAATAGCTCTTTGGAATTTGCTTAATTCGGGTATTATTTCATTGTAATAGACGTCCCAAATATCTTTCAACAATTAATTTTAATTCGCTAAATACGACTAATAAAGTAAACATTGAAAAACGAATTTATAAAGAACATTTTACAAGCTCAAAATTACTACAGCATGAAGTGAAATATAATGCAACAAATCCAGCATTTAACCCGCTGGAAACAAATAACCACACATCATGCCCCGCAGCTATCTGCGTGAGCGCTAGTTTTTGCTGTTGTCAGCTCCACACAAGCTGGTATATGACTAGCACAAGCTTTAATGGAGTGAACATATGTAGAATAAACTAGCTTTCCGCCTCGTTGCTCCGCCCTCGCTAACAGTTTTTCCCGTAGGCAGAGAGCTTTTCCCGTGGTAAAAGTAGCCTATATGTTATTCTGATGTATAAGGTATAAGCTATATTATTGTAAGGTTTTATTACAATCCATTGAGTAGTTTTTGCGTGAAAGAGTAACAAACGTCCATCCATGCAAACTTTCGCGTTTATATAATACTAGCGACCCGCCCCGGCTCCGCACGGGAAAATGGTTATTGTGGGTTATCCTTCAGTATATTATGCATGTATTATACATATAAACCTTCCTCTTGAATCACTCTATCTATTAAAAAAAACCGCATCAAAATCCGTTGCGTAGTTTTAAAGATTTAAGCGTACAAAGGGACATAGGGACATAGGGACATAGGGACATAGGGACGGAGAAAGCGACTTTATTTTATACTATGTAGTGATTCTTATTACTGTATTGGCTTATCGGTAATCATATTTCGTTAAGAATTTGAGGTACCAGTTGAGTCAAAAGGCTGCAAAAAGGGATGAGTTTACTTAAGTATAGTGTTCATGTATCTATATTCAGGTTAATTATTATTATAAATTACTTATTTATTCTGATTACGGCCGAATTCACGTGTACTAAACATAATAGATACATCGAGTAACTTTTCTAATTAACTTCGAATTTGGAGCGCAATTTCGAACAATAATTTGGTACCCAGCTATTAATTTGGAGATATTGGATATCTCACTCTAATTAAAGTTAATAAGTAAACAAGTAGAACAAACTAAGTAAATAAAGTATACTCAGGTTAGTTTTTAACTAACTAAATAATCAGGAGAAAACCATGTAGCGTGGAAAGATAATCAATCATATTTCTAAACACAAGAAATAATACAAGCAAAAATTCATTTCCATACCGTAGGGTTTATTTTATCAGAGATTCTACGCCCGTATTTGCCGACCAATCTTTCAAATACTTCCATTTATTCGCTTCATTAGAAATCTGTACTTAGCCTTCTTCTTTACGAATACATTGGTATACTTTACGCATACAGATAGATAGATAGATAGGGACCTAAAATAAATTATAGTACCTTCATATTAAAAGACGGGGTGTGATGAAGTTTAATCAGCTCACAGTGGAGACCCTGGCAAATAAAACGCACCTGAACAAACTACTATTATGTATTCTGTGCCAAGTTTTTGTTCACTTTTGTTTCATAATACCTTTTTTCGCTATCTCCAACAACAATTATGTGCTCCCTGCGGAAGCGGACACGAATACCGCTATAATATTCACAAAAAAGTACTTCGACCGGAAAAACCATGATATAAATCCGAGAAGTGTAGATTGGTCGTAATCTCTGACCTGACTTAGTGCGCACCACCATCCCGGATACCAAGCTCCGCTATTTCTCGTCAAACGGCGGCGCGGCGGCGGAAGCTTTCTTTGTACATTATTTTGTGGAACATTTTTCTTACCAAAATATACCTTTTTTTACTATTCCTTTGAAACCATTTCCGTTACGAGCTCGAAAAGTATTTTCTGAATTCTTTTAGAAGTAAATATGAACTTTGTAAAATACGTTGGTTTTGTTTTGGAAACTTTTACAAGAATCTCTTTCTTAATAGAAATACCTTAGCAAAATTAATTTAGTAAAAATTGTAAATTCATTTGTAAGGCATAAGATTTTAAACAATTTCAGTCCTTAATCATATTTTACAGCTTAGCTTTATAAATAAAGACCTTGTTTCCTAATACAAAATAACATTTCTGAGAAAAACAAAACATGGTTCAACTTTTAAGCAAGATTGATTGATTACAGGAAAAAAAATTGGGCGCAAAAAATATCGAAGTGATTATTGTTGCTATTACAAAAGATACCTAACACCATTATAATTTTAACGAGTTTTATGTTTCTTTTTGTTGTGCGTGTTTTTTTATTTTAATTTGATATTTATAAAAAGCAATTCGTTTCTTTTCACTAGCTTTTGTCGCCTTCTAACTGTTCCTTTGAGTAAATAAAATATAATAAAAATTATATGAGTAAAACTAAAATAACAAAAATTTACTATTACTAGTAACAACAAAGCTTTCTCACAGTAATATTTCACAAAAGAAACTCAGATTATACCCAAATTAAAAAAAGTTTCTATCATAACAAAAATACAATTTAATTACATCTATCCTTTTGTTTAGGGTTCCGTAGCCAAATAACAAAAAACGGAACCCTTATAGATTCGTCATTTATGGTCTGTCTGTCTGTCTGTCTGTAGGTCCGTAGGTCACAGCCACTTTTTTCCGAAACTATAAGAACTATGCTTAACCGCATTATGATTTTCACTAAAAATTAGAAAACATACAATAAATTTTGGGGGTCCCCATTCTTGGAACTGAAACTAATTTTTTTTTCATCAAACCATTCGTGAGTGTGGGATATCTATGGATAGGTCTTCAAAAATTATAGGTTTTTAATATATATTTTTTCTAAACTGAATAGTTTGCGCGAGAGTCACTTCCAAAGTAGTAAAATGTGAGCCACCCCCTTGTAACTTTTAAAATAAGAGAATGATGCAAACTTCCACCGAAAATTGGTTTGAACAAGATCTAATAAGTAGTTTTTTTAATACGTCATAAATTGTAAAGCGCAATTTACCTTTCATTCAATCAACTCAAATATAAAAATACAATTAAAAACATTTAATTTCATACGGAACTCTTCATGGTCGAGTCCGACTCGCACTAGGCCGCTTTTATTTTAACTTTCCCAAAATAATACATATATTAATAATTGTAGCAAGTAGTACTTGAAAACGCCTATTTAAGTTAACAACAGAACTTTCGAAATCAAATGTTAAAAATTTGTTGTTTTATCAGAAACAATGTGTGACAAATAAGAAATGAATTTTGCACCATTTCTAACTCCTTGGGTAACATTTGGGTTTTATTTGAGAAATGTTACGTTTATTGTAGGGTGAAAGTGCCGTATAAACCGTCTGTCGTAAATACTACTTTAGCACGATTTTCACAGTAATGTGTATGCCTTTGGGGAAATAAATTTCGTATTTTGTGCCTCTTTGAAGAATATGGTCAAATTAAAGGATTTGAATAAATTGCTAAATGAAAGGTGTAAGTGACGGTTAGCAAATAGTGAAAAAAATACTAAATTAATTATTTTGATTACCTTTTCCAAATATTTTTTTTTTCGGAGACGGAAAAAAAAGGAAACTTCAGCTTACAAACTGTTCGATTAAAATTAGGTAAACCGAGGTATTACTAGCCACTATCATTAACTGGTCACTTTTCTTGATAACATTGTAACTAGATGCCTTGCATGCCACCTCATTCTCATTTCGTTTACGATTTCTTTTTCGTCTAAATTCCTATGTTCAATTTTGGAATGAATTCGTTATTCATATATCATTTCGTCCATTTTATTCTTCACTTTTTCCTTTGACTCCGAGCCCAAAAGACCGTAATTCGTAACTATTCTGATTTTTATAAAGTTTTTATGTGCAGCTAACCATGTAAATAATATAAAATTATCAATGCTGTTCTGTGTTATTCCTACTACCCGCCTGTTCCCTGTTTACCTGTTCGCACTCGCTGGGTGTGATAACATTATAATCTTATTTATATTCTTCTATAACGAGATTATAACTTTATAACAGCAACAATTTATTTTGGAGCATTAAACTACAAAGTGGCCAGTTACTGAAAGTGGCCGGTATTACCTTGGTTTACCTCATAATTTTATTGTGATGTCGATTCCGAGAATTGTTTCTTTGGCAATGTTGATCAGAACTGTTGGCTAAGCCAATTTTTTCAGTATTTGCTAAGCCACCGCCCACATCCTATGAGTCCCTACCAAGGGGCTTTAGCCTTCTCTAGTGACAATCCATTATCTTACCAGACATATCTGGTTTGAGGCCTTTCGGCCATACCACCACAAACACACTTCATATCACACCAATATTATAAAGGCGAAAGTTTTTGAGTGTGTGAGTGTGTATGTTTGTTACTTTTTCAATTCTAAACGACTAGAGCGATTTTAATAACACCCTGGATTAACACATAGGCTACTTCTTACCATGGAAAATTGCGTCGTTCCCACGGGAAAAACTGTTAACTGGGCGGAAAGCTAGTGTTTGATAAATTTATTCATCATTCGTTTGTACCACATACCACAGCAGTTTCAGTAAGTAATTACGTTTAGGAAGTTGACTCTATATCTAGCCTAACAAATTAAGTTTAAATTATGTATATAAATATAATTTACGGTGACATTGTACAAGCTTTGAATTAAACAGGGTACTTTAGCTTATAATTTGAATAATTCATGTCGTCCTCTCGACAAAAAAGTGTGAAGTAAAAATGATTGCTTTATCTCTCCGAGGCTTAAGTCTATTAACGCTGAAATTGTCGAAGCCTCTATTACGTGAGAAGCTGTACTTAATTAACGTTTTTACTGTCCTGAAAGTGCTCTACAGGTTTACGATTTTCTTTGTAACAATTTCGTTGTGACATGTTTATAAAAAACACGCACAAGTAACCTTAGTTAAATCGTGCCAGTCTTTTCACAACTTCGCCCATATTTTTAAATTGGTTTTATTAATTTTTATTCTTGTTTTTCACTTCGATTTTCGATTAAATATGTGTAACATTAAAATGTTATTTAAAAAAAATCTCAGATGAATCCGTAATAAATACCGTTTATTTCACTGACTTGACACTATTATTTAATTGATTTTATACTCGTATCAAAAATAACTTATTTTATCACAATCAGGAGGATCGGAGGTCTTTAGGAGGTATTGAGTCCCAGGCTCTCTCAAAAATAGCTTCTAATCGCGACTCTGTCAAAACCTAGAACTAAGGTAAACAAATAGATTTCGAAAACAAATTAAATTTAGAACGCGAGCCAGGAACTAAAGAATAGACGGCATCACCAATGCCACAATAAAATGTATATTTTTTTAACTTTGGCAGTATCAAAAGGCTAGATCTGAGTTTATTGAATTAGTACAAGTGAAGGGGATGGATGCAGTATAAAGTCCTAGAATAAGTAATTTTTCAGGGTAAACAAATTCTGATTGAAACGCTTAAAATTGTAAAGTTAATTAAAGTCATTATGACGTAATTTAAATGGAAACCAAATTAAAGACAAAAGACTATAGAGAACGCAAACGACTCAAACAAACATATTGTCTGAAGCATATTGAGTACTTTTTTACACGCTTTATATTAGCTTCACTTGTAAGTAACTATGTATGTAAGAAAATCTTGGAATCTTAATTTGACCCACTTCCCGGTCTTCGATTAGGATGAAATTTTGCACACGCTCTAAGTTCTGATGACAATACATGACTAGCTAAGAAACGACATTAAAAATCCAATATGGCGGCCTCCCCATTATATGTACGTAAAAAATCTTGGAATCTTAATTTGACCCACTTCCCGGTCTTCCATTAGGATGAAATTTTGCACACGCTCTGAATTTTGATGACAATACATGACTGACTAGCTAAGAAACGTCATTACAAATCCAATATGGCGGCCTCCCCATTATATGTACGTAAAAAATCTTGGAATCTTAATTTGACCCACTTCCCGGTCTTCCATTAGGATGAAATTTTGCACACGCTCAAAATTTTGATGACAATACATGACTAGCTAAGAAACGTCATTACAAATCCAATATGGCGGCCTCCCCGAGATGGCGGACTGGCTGTTTGAAATCCACCCCCATGATATTGGTATCAAATGAAATGGTTTGCTGTCAGGAATACGAAAAAAACAGTCACGTGACTTAAATTCAATATGGCGGACGTCCAAGATGGCGGACAGGAAGCGTGTTTTTTAGTTCTTTAAACTATGTATTATTGTCTATATGAGAGTAACAAATAGACATCATTACATAACAAAGTTTGTCATTTATACGACCATGTACCTGGTTCTTGGTATTTATTTGCATTGACGTCTAAAAATTATTTTGTTAAACTTGTTAATATCACTTTCGATCTCAACAATAGAGATTCGCATATCAGAGCTGGCAACTTTTTGGCATGTTGCCATATGGATAAATTATGAGTAACAGTTGATACATAACTTTTCATCCCCGAGCACCTTCAAATAACTTGTGTACTCTCGGCAGTGTCAAATGTATCAGACGCGAAGGGCGCGACGTGTACTCCATTAAACTTAGACGTACCAATTCCAAGTTTTCCAGTTTTGCGCATTCCTGTGACAGGTACGGCCTCCTTAACGGGTTTGGTGTACACTTTAATTCTTTAAACTTTTTTACCAAAAAAAAATCTAGTGTGAAGGCGATGGAACAGAAAAATGTGTTAATGTGTTCAAGAGTTCCGACAAATAAGTGTGAAATCATATATTACAATTCATTGTTAGTTAATATTACATTAATAGTACACGCTAACAGGCGTCATTTGTTGAAAAAGCAATAAATCATTGTTATTTGTTGATAAATTGGTCTATCGTGTGAAATGATAGAAAAACTATTAAAGTTGACAGTTTTTTTGTAAGTATTGACAGCATTTTCTTTCTCTCCCATAAACTTAAGCTGCTAGTCATTTTATATTTATTCTATAGTTAGTAAGTACTTAGCTGGAAATAAATTTTATGCCAAAAAGTTTTATACACATTTTTCATTTAAATTTACGTCAGGATTACTTTGAGAGGGTTGGATAAGATTAAATAAATAAGAAAGAATGTGATACTTATTAAATATTCTTTCAACGTAAATTTTAATTAAAAATGTCTATAAAACTTTTGCTACCGTATATTATATACCATGAAAGTGCTTCAACAGTATAAATGTACGATAAAATGGGCGCGTCTTGTAACGCGACATTTGGTACAAGTACCTACGATCTTTGAATACGTCAGAGCTCAGATGAGACTTCGCCAAGTATTGGCTTGTTACTCAGACTACTTGGAAGCGAAATTCCTGAAAGGGCGAAAGTCGAGACAAACATTTGTTCATTACATTCTGGATGTTCAGTCTTATTTCCATTTTGAATTCACTGTTGTTTTTAACCCCCAACGAAAAAGAGGGGTGTTATAAGTTTGACGTGTGTGTCTGTCTGTCTGTCTGTACGTGGCATAGTAGCTCCTAAACGGAAGCGCCGATTTTGAACTAGTTTTTTTTGTTGGGTGTCATAATCGAGTGTTTTTAGCTATGATCCAAGAAAATATCTTCAGCCATTTGAAGATTATAGCTCCTTTCTAGTTGCTGAAAGGATCTAAGTAACGGTTTTGTGGCGGGAGTTATTTAAATTTTTAATTTAATGTTATGTTATTGGACGTGACAAGAAATTACAATGCGTATCTACTTCAATTAATAAGTTTTTGCTTTTGACATGTTTTTAATGTATAATAAATTTTTTTAGAGACTATCCAGAGATTATGTTTGATAATGATAATTCACATGAGAAGAGCTAGTTTTCAAACATATTTGCAGAGTAAGTTAATTCAATAGTCTTGCTTGACTAATAGGACTTTGCTACGCGCGTAGCGTTTTGCTACGAAATTTAAACATTTGTACAACGTTTAAGTACCTTTTGTTTTATTTTTCTTAATGTTTATAGCGATCATCACTTAATAAATTCTACATATATCTAATATATATCAAATTTTAATAAAGTATGATACTTATATTATTACTGGGTATCTGAACATTACGTTCTAACTCAAAACCGGGTTTTGAAAACCCCATTTGTATGATAATAGATTTTACTTGTAGATTTAATCATAAACTGTCCGAGCGTTTAATTGACTACGCTCCGCCTCATGATAATCTTGGTTATTAGAATTATTTATTTAAATTAACTACTTATAAATACTCTGTAAATGTATAGAAAATAACAGAATGTCCACTATTACAAAATAAAAACAGAAATAATCCTTAAGTAAGTTGCGTACAGTAAATTACATTTTGTACCTTTGATATACCGAGCAAAAAATATATTTACTAAGTATAGGAAAATTAAAATCGAACAAGTGTTTCGCGAAACGATTAAAACTGAAATCCACAACAACGTTCTCGCGTTTCATGCTTTGTGTCTGCAGAACGGCTTGCTTTTGAAATTGGAATTTCACATTCCATTCGACTGCGGGTTTTTTACTTGCCAGCATTTTATTCAGAGAAATTCGATATTTTTACTGGTATTCATTCCCTCACGCTCCTTTGAATGGGAAATAAAATTTTAGAGTGCTCCTACATTCGTACAAGTGATAAAGCCGAGTAGGGGTGGTATTGGCAATGCCTGAGTTGTGTAGACTACTATTACCTCTTATCTGATTTAGACTTACGAGTATATACGAGTACGAGTCACTACGAGTGTCCTATTTTAATCTGAGTGCGGAACACAGACGTTTTGGTGTGAGAGTTGAGGCTTATAGCAAATTGTGTCTGGAAATATCTATCGTGTAGTGTGCTTTACATTATTTTATTGCATTTATAAGGAAGTATCTATAAAATAAAACGGTAGTGGTCAGAAATCTGTACATAGAAAAAAAAGCCTAAAATCCAAATCAGGGGAATGTAAGAAATGATGTAGAACATTTATCCAGATTTTTTCTTTTTTTTTCTTTTTTGTCTGTTTGTATGGGCCTATCTTCGAAACTGTTGAACCGATTTGAATGAATTTTTGCATGGTGGTACCTTATATCCGCAGGAAAATATCTCATTCCTACGGGAAACTGCACGGAAAATTAAAAAAGCAACGCGGGTGTAGCCGCGGGCGGACAGTTAGTTTATAATGTAATTTGCCGATCCATGAACCATATGTATCTTTACTGGTATAAAATCTATAACGTCTATTTATTCGATTTAAGAAAGAATTTAAGAAAGAAAAGAATTTAGACAAATATTCATAGCTATGTTCCTTTGACATTAGACGCGTAGTTCAAGAATCTAGAATAATAGCGTCATTACTTCTCGATCCTGAAAAATGGCGGCGACAAATCGCGCGATTCCCCTGACGTATGTTTGCATGTATTCTGATATATCGCAGATATTTGTTCGTATTTACCCTAGCGATGGTCCAGACTTACGCTATTTATATTACTTTACGACCGCGTTGTTTTTTACATTTTCCCGTGGCACTAAGGTATTTTCCCGCGGTAAAAAGTATGTCACTCTGTTACTTTTTATTTATCTCTATGCAAAAATGAAAAAAAGACAAACAATCTAACACATTTTCGCATTTATAATATTGGTATGGATTCCCAGTAAAAACATTGCTTTTCAGATTACGAAGCAAGGACAAGTTACACTAATCACTTTTTTTGTTAGTTTATATGTGCACTTATTGTTGCTATGTAAGTAAATAATCGTGTGAAGTTAGTTTTATTGGAGATCCTTAGTGGAAGCTTTTATAGAGTGTCTATTAGCTGAAATGATGATAATGAAAATGAAAATGAAAATGAATGAAATATTACGATTCTATTAAGACTAAAAGATTCCACTGCTGGCCCTTCCAACCGTCTTCCATTCTTAAGAGTCTAGAGCAGGGGTCAGCAATTAGTTTCGCTCGGGATCCGTTTTAAGAAATGAAATGACCATCGCGGTCCGTACAACATTTTATAGAAAAAAATAATATAAAGAAATGTAATTACGAAGATTATGAAGGTATTTTTTTGCATATTATAATGAAAAAAATTTAATTTTTTGTTGCGTAATGACGTCAACAAAGAATTATATTTATTTAATTGAATTGCAGGGAATACATTTTTATTGAATTACGTAATCTGTAGGTGGGTTGCTGTGATCTCGCGGTCCGCACAAAATTGGTCGGCGGTCCGGATGCGGACCACGGTCCGCCATTTGGTGACTCCTGGTCTAGAGTGATCTCCCGTCTTGTAGATAGGCATTTAAGTCTTCCCGCCATCTTTTCCGGCCCCTATGTCGATTATTGTTTCCGTCAAAGTTGTCCACTGCGTGACGGCACTAGCCTATCGATCTGTGTGCATGCAGCTAACATGCCCAGCCCTGTCCTGCTTCAGTCATCAGTCTCGTAATATTATGGCCAATATCAACTTTTTTTGTTTTAGTTTGTGAACGTAATACAGTGCTTCTAAGTCGCTCTATGCGTTGCAATAGTATCCGTGATGATAGTAATAGTAGATTGTATCATAAGGGAGCAAAATAATATTTTTACGTCGAGGGCGCTTTTTTGAATCCAGAGCGAAGTGAGGGATTCTAGAGTAGAATCCCGAGCGTAGCGAGGGATTCTTTAGTAGAATCCTGAACGTAGCGAGGGATTCAAAGTACGTCGCCAGAGCCAAAAAAATATTTTGCGCCCGAGTGATACACTCTACTTTTCATCACCTACTATGAGAAAATAAAAGCGCCTCATATTTTATTGTCTTTATTCAAACAATATTTGCGTTCGATTTCTTTGGTGCTGAACACTAAGATGTTCCAAATTCAAAAAGTGCGCGGCAAAGATAATTGCGGCGCACTTATAAAGAGGATTAAAAACTCATTACTGCCCGCTAAAAGTTTCTTATAGAAAACACCACCTTTGGGTGCACATAAAGGCGAACCAAGTCGTCCTTTTCGAATAGATGGGATGAAAAGAATATTTGTATTGTATTGTAGGATATAAGTAAAGTGAGTAATAAAGCCGCGATTAGACTACACAATTTTCCTTAGTAAGGACAAGTGTAATTGCAGTTAGTGTCCTAATTATCGGAGCCTTACTGCAATTACACTTCTCCTTACTAAGGAACCTAACTGAAAAAGTGTCCTACAAATTGTGTAGTCTAATCGCGGCTTAATTTATCACTTTTTCAATAGATGTCGTCTGTGTAAAAGTAAGTACCTACCCCTCTAACATGCTCGATCCACGCGTGACAGACATAATTTTGTCGTGCGTATTCTCTTATCCTATTGGAGCATATTTCAATATGGCGGGATTCTCGCGCGACAAACTTTTGACATAGCACTGCATGTTACGGGTGCTGGTCGTGTTTCGCTTATTTCTGTACAATATTTCTCCTTTATAAATAAGGCTGCTACGAGTACATCCTACAAAGCATACATCCTGCTTTCTCTTTATTTCTCTGTGACACCCTTTGCAATAAACTATATTCTGTTCTTATTGTTGCCAAAAAGCATCCTGTCGTAAAATCTACATAGGTATGGGTGTGGAGCCGTGAACTGTCGTTGTAGTTTCTCCTCGTAATCTTGGCGAAGTGTTTTTTTATTGGTTGTGGCTTTCCTTCACCTCTCCTGGAACCCTTACTTCACTTACGGGCGTCAACAACGGCCCGACTGCTCCGACGAATTTCGCTTGAATGTTTACGTAATTTCAAAGACTGTCGCCTCTTTTATGACTCTCTGTCGTTTGTATCTACAGTTAAAGAGTCAAAGTTTGTTAAGTTTTATTCAAATAAGTATTTTTAATACGACCCGATTTTTTATGCGAAACATAAAATGAAGACCTGACCTGACCTGTGTTTATTAAACGAGTTTACTCCGTATATTTCCCGGCTTAAAATACATTCAAACCAACCTAGCTCTTCCTATGAAATGACGTCAAAAGTGACTAAAGTATTCACGTAATATTTATAAAGTCAGAAAATATGTAGCGGTGTCCAGCTGTGTTACTAACAACTGCGATCCCCGGCCAATATTATGTGAAGCTTAAGTATCATTTGTTTTAGGTCGTTAAGTCTGTGGTGTTACAGAGTTAATACTAATAATTAATTAATTATTATTTATAGTGTCTTGTTAATTTAAAATGTTCACCCTTTAAATTCATCAGATCCTAAATTTAACATTGCTATTGCACATTCCTATCCGTTTTTAACTATTTAAATAATTTTGAGTGAAGAATTTAAATTCCTGTTTCAAAATACCTTTTCAGGGCAATAGAACATTTTAATCGATTTTTGAAATACCTCCGCTCTTTCATCCCATTGCCAACATTCCGGTTACAAAGTGGTTTATCCGCCTTTATTTAATAGAAGGCGAAACCAAAAGGATTTTGCGCTCAATAGATTCTAGAACAAACCGATGAGTACCACAACGTTTTATGACGGTCTAACGTTTCGTTTCATTGCCGCTGAAAATGTGTCTGTTCTTTAAGGTTTACGAGGAAGTGTTATCAAAGGCGTTTTAGAGATATAAAGTACTGAAGATCTTTGCTCGACTTTGCCTCATTCCAAGTTTACAGTAGGCCTACTCCGAGGCGTTCATCGACACGGCCGTGTCGTTGTCAAGAGGTTTGTCGGAGGGAGAGGTCCAGTTGTGAGGTAACTGAGGGCCATTGAGGATTTCAAGAGGCTCATTGAGGATTTCAAGAGGTCTACTGAGGTTTCTTTTTTGTAAACATGCCAATGTCATTTTCTGAAATAAACTTTGACACGCACCCTCTGACCAAAGCGAACATTGCTAAGGAGTATGCACTAAAAGACATGACGATATAAAATGACACAATAACACTATTACACTGAAACATTGCTTCTAGTCATATGTTGATGGGTGGTTGTGTAAAAGTTATAGCAGTTGATTCGATAATCTGTGGAGATTTAATGTTTTAAAAACTATACCTTTCAGAGATATATTGACGTCATACATTTTTCTGTCCTTATTTAACGACATTTCAGGAGGTTTCCGGTGGTCTTCTTTCTGTTTCGCGCCCAAATTTTGCCCCTCTGAAGTCTTATGTCACGATCGACAAATTGATTTTGAAGTTAAATTAAAAAAAAATGGACGACAAACCCACGGCACCAAAATTGGTGCCGTGGCTTTGTCGTCGGGACCGATTTCTCTTCAAATATATAATATTACCTTAAACTGATGACTGATACTAAAACTACAGGATATATGACACATGTTTACAAAAAAAGAGATCTTTTTATAAAGCCGTCTTCTCATAATATCCGTTAGAAAAAAGGTCTCGCAAATTTCAACCTCTGTCTCTGCAGACTTCACAAGCTGTGTCGATAGATTCATCTCCTTCATTGAAAAACTTGAATAATACTAAAACTAATGACTGATATTAAAAATACGGGATATATTTTACGTGGTAAACAAAAATTGTATCTAAAAGTTTTGTAGTTTTGGCACCGTGATCGAAGGAAAACGAGTCTACCAAACTACTATAATCCGTGTCACCATCGACATATAATGTTAATATCTTTAAAATTATTCAAGTCTGAAGTAATATTGTACTTGATACTAAAACTTAAAAATATACGTGACATCTCTTTAAAATTTTGATCTAATTCATGAAGTAGTTTTGAAGATATATCTGTAAGAAAAAGGCCTAGCAAATTTTAGCTGATTTCGAAACTGTCACTATAAGCCGTGTCGAGAGATAAGTCTACTTAATTTAAAAATGAATAATACTTAAAAGTGATGACTGTTTTTGAAAATAGAGGATATATTTAACGTATAAAATGAATATTGTATAAAAAAATCCAGTATTATGTGCAGCGTGACCGCAGGAAAATGAGTCTTAAAAACTGCCATAATCCGTGCCACTAACGACATTATAAATGTTAATATCTCATAAAATATTTAGGTTTCGTGCAATATTTTACTCGAAACTATTTAAACTGAATATACGTGACTTCTCTTAAAGATCTTAATCATTATTAATGAACTAGCTTTCCGCCGCGGCTCCGCCCGCATTTACATCTTTTCCGTGGAAATGAGGCATTTTCCCGGGGTAAAAGGTAGCCTATGTTACTAAGGGTGAATGTAGCTTTCCAATGGTGAAAGAATTTTCGAAATCGGTTCAGTAGTTTTTGAGTTTATACATTACAAGCATACACGCACACACACACACGCAAGCACACACACACACGCAAGCACACACACACACACAAATACGAATCTTTCCACTTTATAATAATATATATATATATATTATTTAGTATGATTTTTCTGAAAGATATATCCGTAAGAAAAAGGCCTGGCCTATTTTTACCTACTTTATAAACTGTCTCGAGAATTCTATTAAAAAAAATTTTTTTTTTCATTACAGTTCGAAAATACCCTTCGTAGACTTTATGAAATAAAACTAACGAGAGTGATTTATTAATACTCGTACTTTAATTACAATAACAAAGCTATACGAAACAAATATACATTGTCATTTTAAATTAGTGATATAAATATATTTAAACTAAGGTTTTACACAGTCTTTCTTTCACAGGCAAACAAACAATACGTATCAAATCAATTACAATTTTAACGTCGTCCTTGTATAAAACTATCAAACAGTTATTTTAAGCCGTATACGAGGGGTTTAGTACATAACACCGAAATTTAAATTGTCGAATATGAATAGGTCGACAACGATTTACTGAATGCTCGAAATGGCGGTATTCCAATTTATCGGAATGCCATTTTGTCAAATAGTTAAATGGTAAATGGTCATTAGGTCGAAACATCAGTATATCGATATTCCAATTAGTCGATGTGCTGTTTCGTCAAACAGTCAAATGGCAAAAATATCGTTAGGTCGAAAAGTCAATATGTCGATATTTCAATTTGTAAAAGTGCTCCGAAATTTAAATTGTCGAATATGAATAGGTCGACAATGATTTACTGAATGCTCGAAATGGCGGTATTCCAATTTATCGGAATGCCATTTTGTCAATTAGTTAAATGGTAAATGGTCATTAGGTCGAAAAGTCAATATGTCGATATTTCAATTTGTAAAAGTACTGTTATGGTGTACAGTTTTATCATGTTGTCACTTTAAAGAGTCAATTCTCGAAATCAGTTAAGCCGTTTAGATATTTATTTATTTAAGGCAGCAAAGAAACACATAGACTGAGTTAATTTCCTAGACGGCTCCATAGCCCGGTGGTATTGTTTCTAACTGATATGTAGAAGTTAGGTCCTCGTAGCGCGTAAGGGTCGCACTACGTGTATACGGACTCATCACAACAACCTTCTCATCACTTTTTCCCAAATGTGGGTAGTAGTTTTTAACAGAACAAATTTTATGGATGCGTTCCGTTTTATTTATTGTACGGAGATAATTTGAAAAAAATGATAAAATTAAGCACTCGGAAATTTTAGAGATGCGTTCTGTTTTATTTATTGTACGGAGCATAATAAGAATTTGTAAAGCCTATAGATATCGCCCTACGGATAAACCCGAAAGGGATTAGCATCGGTTAATGATATACATAAATACTTATGTGATTTTTGTTTATGGTAAATAAATGAAAAAAAAAAAGTTTAAGTTAGCACAAAGCCGCGATTAGACTACACAATTTGTTGGATACTTTCTCAGTTAGGATCCTTACTAAGGACAAGTGTAATTGCAGTAAGGCAGTTAGCATTCTACTTATCGGAGATTGACGGGCCCCGACCGTTCTTACTTCCTTAGTTAGGAAGTTAGCATCCTTACTAAGGATGTTAGCATTCTTAGCATCCTTACTAAGGATGGGTGTAATCACAGTAACTTAGCACCCTTAATGCGCATGCGCGCACTCAGTCGCCGCGCTGAGCTCAATGCGAGCGGGTGTATTTAATGCCGTAATTTTTAGAGATGGATGTCC
Organism: Teleiodes luculella; assembly: GCA_948473455.1. Taxonomy (NCBI): domain Eukaryota; kingdom Metazoa; phylum Arthropoda; class Insecta; order Lepidoptera; family Gelechiidae; genus Teleiodes; species Teleiodes luculella. The sequence continues at coordinate 6,629,130 of OX419599.1, read as the reverse complement.
TCACAGAAAGAAAAAGACGTTTTACAATATAATCGATATACCTATGATACGATAGGTACCGCGTTCTTTTGGAAATGTATGAAAATATCGATCCAAATGTAACTTTAAAAACAATAAGAAAGAAAATTGATGACATGAAGACGACATTTTATAGAGGCACTAGCTTTCCGCCGCGGCTCCGCCCGCGTTAACAGTTTTTCCCGCGGGAATGAGGTATTTTCCCGCGGTGAAAGGTAGCCTATGTTACTCAGGGTGAATGTAGCTTTCTAATGGTGAAAGAATTTTTGAAATCGGTTCTGTAGTTTTTGAGTTTCTTCATTACAAACATACACACAAAAATACAAATCTTTCCTCTATATAAAATCGGCAGCCTACTTAGGACAGTGTAAACAGAATAGCCTTACTCCAATTTGTAGAACGCCAATTTGTCAGAGGCTAACAATTGTGTAGTCTAATCGCGGCTTTATACACATTGACGTATTGACATGTAGCATACCGACAAATTGTTATATCTATATGATGAACTTTCGACCTAATGACCTATCGACCATTTAACGTTTTACAAAAAGGCACTTAGGCTGTTTGGAATATCGCCATATTACTGCATATAACAATTGTCCTATCACCTTTTGAGCACATGATAAATCGTTGTCGACCTATTCGCGTTCGACAATTTAAATTTCGGTGTTATGTACTAAACCGTATACGAGTATATTGTGCACATCTGTTTCGCTTTTCTGTGTTTACTTCTCTCTTGCTTCCTTGGTCTGCTGTAACACATTTCCTTGGATATAAACTGCGGTACCTGTTGTGTCCTATTCTTTTTTATGTACAATAATGGTTAAATGAATAAATTATTTCATATAGTTCCAAACGCTTTAGGCTTTGAGCAAAGACATTAGAAATGCTTCATTATTTTCAGTTGTTGTTGTTATTTTTAGTATGAACTTCTCATATTGTGATTATTTTTGATTATATTATTATTAAACTTTTGTGTAACAATTATTGCAATTTAATTATAATTATGGCTTAAAAGTATCAATTAAATATTTATGCTTTTGTATCAGAAAGTAAATAAATATTGTATGACGTTGTCTGCCAGTTGATGCTATATCGTAATCTATGACACAGAAATTATATATAAGATCTTCAATATGGAGGTTGGATTTCTGTATCATCTTGTTATGGACTTAAATGTTGCGACAAATATTTTATTAATGACATAAAAGTCAATGTACCGTTCAAAGTTTTATATAAGTTTAAAAAAGTAAAGGTATTATTGTAAAATTTGCCTGAATTATTGAATAAATTCCATCAAACTTCTGTCAGTCGATTTCCGGTTCAAAAATATAAAAATATAAAAACTAGTCCATGGCCTTGTCCTCCCCCTCTCAAATCTCCTGTCAGCCACTGACAGGAGATTTCAGAGGACTGCAGAGACACACTCAGAGTTTGAGTCAATTGCGTATCTATGTTTTAGACACATGGTTCTGTTTAATTTGGGAATATATCGTAAGAAAGTATCTCCCGACGACAACAAGAAGATTGTATCAATGGTCTCAATTCCACGCGTCCACCGTCTAAATAACTTAAAATTAAAATGTCTAAAATTTAACGAGTTTAAGTTGGTTATATCCACAAGTGCTATTCTACGGAGCCAGGCCAACTAAATTTAACGGGGTTTAAGCGACTTGCTAAATTGTCTAAGTTGAGTTCAAGTTGTTGTTTTTTGATGTTATTTTTATGAGAAAGGCAAATTGTCCTTGCCATACAACCTAATCATGTTTATTAATAAAAATTATCAGAATTTGTAAAAAAATCCTTAAGGAAGTTTTTATTTGTGTCAATTCATAATAAGTAGAAGTACAGTAACACGTGTAGGTGAACACTTTGAACTTAGGAACTCCGTTATTACGTAGGTAACAGTAAAGGCGAATATTACTGAGCAAATGTCCAGCCGCGTGTGCTGGTTCCTGTACATCTTGAAATATAGTAAATAAGCAGGAATAGTACAGTCAAGAGCAGGTCAAGTCATACTGAACCCACGCATCGCGATTCTCTCCCTTTTTGAACGCTGCAAAATCCAAAGTGTTCAACATAACATGAACTTGAATATTTCGCTTAAAAATGGCATGCATATTGCGTTTGGCCAACTAAAGCTAAGTTGAATTAATTGTCTATGGTTGCCTAAAATAAGGAACGTCAGATTAAAATTAGCAATGTCAGTTGAATTTGACAGTTTGCGTAGAATTGCAAAGTGGTTTAGCGACACCTAATTAAAATTAGACATTTTAACGGCCGCTCTGGAATTAATTGTTGTGGATGCGCATAGCAAATGGTTAGAATGTTTGTATATGAATTGTGGCACCTCAACGCATGCGTTAATTGTAAAATTAAAAATGTTATTTTCTAGATTTGGAATACCTGAATCTATAGTGTCTGATAATGACGTGAAAATTAACTCGTTAGAATTTAATAACTTTTGTATGCATAATGGGATTCAATACGTAACTTCGCCAATATACCACCCATGTAGTAACGGCCAGGCCGAAAATTCCGTTAAAACGTGTAAGAAGATGCTAAAATGTATTTTAAAAGAACAAACACCAGTTCGTGACATAGAGGAAAAGCTGTTAGGGTTTTTATTTAGTTATAGAAACGCTGTGCATTGTTCAACGGGTGAATCACCGGCCAAGTTAATGTTTGGCCGAGAATTTCGCTCCAGATTAGATTTAATTAAACCAAGTTGTAAAAATACAATACCAAGTGTTAATAATGAAAAACAGGAAAACGGTAGATTTTTTGTTGTGGGAGATTATGTTTGGCTTAAATGGTATGGGAGTAAAAAAGAGATCTGGACATTAGGAACGATAATAAAGAAAATAGGAAATAGAATGTATGAGATTCATGTAAATGACTTTGAAGTAAAATGTAAGCGACATGTAGACCAAATATTAAAGTATACTGGGGTCCCATTGCAACTAAATAATAATAACCAGCAAAATTTTACGACTGCTACTGACAATAATGTAGTAACGAGTGAAAATCAGTCACCTCCAAACAACCAAGCTGAATTAAATCAGTCACCTCCAAACAACCATGCTGAATTAAATCAGTCTAATGACGGAGATTCAGTTGAGACGTGGGAGGAGGCGGCTGATCGGTCATTTCAGGAGGATGTAGGAGAAGAAGTTGACAATTCTGAACCAACGGAGACCGAGGCTATTCAACAAGTGGACGATAATGAGCATGCTATAGATCAAGCAAATGAACTCGCTCCCCGTAGGCTCAGGACTAGAAATAAGAATATTGATTTTAGAAGATTTTTCTAAAGAATGTATTTCTTTTGTTGTAGATTTTAAATAAGGAGAGAGAATTGGTGTGTATATCAACTATTGTTGCGCTCTGCGTAGCGCTGTCTCACTTCACCAGTAATAAACTAGTTATCATCTGTAACGGTCGTTTACTTGTCCTCGCCCTATACATAACAGTCCATCATATTCAAAATTAAACTGAAACCATTTTTTTAATTATTCTTTTATTAATAATTATAAACTGTCATTCGCTGTTATTTGAACCAAAGTATGTGCCTAATCTGCATTAATTAAAAAAGCTAGTTGTTTAATAAACTAAACAAGATTTCAAGTGTAATCATGATCTGGCTTTCACTAATTGTTGAAAGGATCCCTGATTTTAATCATCTGTGGCGGAGGTTCTCCCATATTAAAAGAGGAATAGTGGAACTCTTTTCAGCCTCTTGTCTGTCAAATGATGTTTATGACATTTATTTATAACATTTAAATATTTATTTGTTAAATATTTCAACAATAAAAAAGCGCCAGGAAGAAATAGTATTGAATTGAGGTAAATCTGCGCTCTTTGCAGCTTTAGAGATGATTTTCAGGCAGGAGAGGACGTAGAAGATTAAGACGTTCATTTTTAGATGAAGTAAAGGAAAAAGTTGAGGTTATGTCGTACCAGGAAGTCAAGAAGCTGGCTATGGACAGAGAGAGGTGGTGATTACTCCACGGACAAGTGCCTCGCTCTTAAATTTTGTATGTACAGTGATTATGGTAAACAGACATGCTTAGTTTGTCTGCTCATCAATCTAATCTGATACTATCCTTTTTTTTTCAGATTTTATTTAAAAAAGTTAAACTTTTATCGAAGTACTTTCAAAAGACATGTACATCGCATAAAGCAACGTTTTATGTGGTGTCTGGTGGTGGTAATTATATTGAATAGATAATCTATTAGATAATATTCGTATCATGAGAAATAGAAAAAAATCCGTTACTTTACTATACATATAATCTCATTTAAAATACTAATCTTAACACTGAAACAGGGCGGTCTTTTTGTACAAGATTATTGTTGTTGTATCTATTTACTTGTTAAAATTATAACTGGTATAATATTATATACTATTCAACATTACACTTGTTCTTGTTTTGTTCTTAATCTGATTTAGTATGTATAGGTAGGCAAAGCCTGACCCAAGAAATAAGAAAGCTACTCGGGGGGCGCCACGTGTATATTTTTATGTTTATGGCAACAATTTCTATTATTATATTAGTTCCATTGAAATTCCGCAATATGGCGAGGTTTCTTATTTCTTTGGTCAGGCTATATACAGATATTTCCGTCTTTATGAGCATCTGTCCTTATGAGAATCTGTCTTTTTGAGAATCTGCCCTTTTGCGAACTTGCGAAATTGCGAAAGGCAATCATATACCTTGATTTTACGTGTATAAAAAATTTAATTTATTCCCTTGGTCGGTTAAGGTCAGATTCTGTTTAAAAAAACATAACTGGTACCTACCTAACCTACACACAAAATTTACCTACTTTAATATCTGATTTCTAAAAAGTTAGGAGTTATTTAAAAAGAAAGTACTTTTTTTTTTATTGACCTAAGGTCTTGTGTCGAAATGGTACGAACATTCAAGCTTCACCGGACTTGAAAAAGAAAGTTCATTATGTGTACTTAAATATTCTGAAAGGTGCCCCATGCTTATGAAATACTGATACTATGCCAGATATGGGCAGCAGGGTTCCTTTTTTATCACGTGTAGCATTAAACAACAGCGGAAAATCTTCCTCACTTCCTTAGGACACAATACATTATAAATATACTTTATAATACACTTTCAAGGGATAGAGCAGTATGGTTTGTCTAATAATTGAATCATTCCATCAATTATTGCTTCAATACGATATTTTTATATTTTTTGACGATTGACAATAAGTTTACGTCTATGGAGTAAGAAAAAACAGCGAGGTCAATGAGATTGTCTATGTTTTCACTCTCACTGCTATCTTCGGTGCTCTTCTATGACCCTCTTTGGACCCTCTTTCAGCTCCTCTTCGTCCCTCAGAGGGAATTCCTCCTGACAACGACACGGCCGTGTCGATGCCGCGTCGGAGTAGGCCTACAGGTCTTAACCGCTGAATATATTAAATCGAAAGTAATAACGGTTTGAATTTAAATAGAAAGCGGTAATTTTTATATTCTTTTACATAAAGGATGTGAATTTTTCATCTTATTATTCTTTAAATACCTAAAAATCTCTTATTACAAATCTTTATTATTGATTAATAAATTAGTGCATATATCTTGAAATTTACGTGAAGTAGGTTCAAGGACATTTCGTGTTCGTGTAGGACATTCTTTTTGAAGAGTTCCTAATTATTTCGTTTAATAAGAAAAGTAAGAGCTAACTCTGGCTTTTCAAGAAATATATATGTAAATTATAATCATAAATATTCTGTTTCATTATACTTTACATTTCCTCACTAATCCCGGCAGCTGGTGAAAATTCATGCAAATCAATCGTAATCAAATTCCGCAAATTTTCTGAGTAAAGTTTAATTAAGGCACAGCTGATGTGCGATTATTTACGTATCTAAATAAAATAAATACTGACAATAAGTAAGTCAATATCAAAATTGTGTACATAGTAAGATTACTAATAGATTATTGTCTGTTCTGTACTGAGTATTTAGATATTTAAGAACCAGATATATTTGAAATCACTTAATAGTAAATAGAAATAATAAAAACATAATTTCCGTCTTTACGACGAATTGATATTGTTCAGGAATCACGCGCCTACACCAAATGGGTTTGGTTATGTATGCTATTTTTAAAATTCCTGTATGCTACTTTTTCCTCAGGAATATACCTTATCTCATGTGGGAAATATATTAACTCGGGTGCATATGGATCTACAAGCGTAAAGCTATATAAAATAGAAGACTAAGACCAGTCAACGCTAAGCCCCGTTTCACACGGACCTACTACCATAGTAGAAAGACTGTTAAGTAAGTTATCTTCATACTAACGCACCGAGCGCGGCTTATATGTGTGCGTCATAGTATCTATGCGTCGCCGCACGCACACTCAAACCAAATCTCGACTGGCGCACTGAGAAACGGGTCGAGATTTTGTTTGAGTGTGCGTGCGGCGACGCATAGATACTATGACGCACACATATAAGCCGCGCTCGGTGCGTTAGTATGAAGATAACTTACTTAACAGTCTTTCTACTATGCTACTACCATTTATCTGGTTTCAAACTCGAATCACTAACGAGCTACATGAGTATCAACGTGAACAGCCTATAATATCCCAACGAGGGGCTCGAGCCTACCCCGAATTAGGGTGAACACACGAGAATTCGTCTACTATGTTCTACTAATAGAGCAAATTTAGCATAACCGCTCAAAAAAGTTAGCACAACGACGCCACATAGTGGTTCGCTTAGTTGCGACTTTTAGAAAGAACGAGAAGTTTGAAACTTGTTTTATTTGAGTAGCTCCATGTGAGACGAGGCTAAACTGTGAAAGTATTAGATTCTACGTGCCCGCTCCTATTCATAAAGTTTATTATTACTTGATGTTCCGTTGTTCTGTAGAATGTGGTACAATAGTATCTTCTTTACACATAATCAATAGAACTTTATTGAAACAGATGTGTTTCATACTTGGTGTAAGTCCGGTGAAGCTCGATTCGTTGTACTTTTTCTACTTAATCATTAGTATGTAATTCAAAAGTGCTTGCAAGGACTTCCTTAGATTATATACCTACTTCTTTTATTTCTACTTACCTAAATATCATGTTAATTGGAAAAACAAGATGTTATGAGATTTAAACTTGTTTTAAAAACGACTACTAACGGTAAAACTACTACTACTTACGGTAAGTTTACATTAAATAAAATAGAACGTTATATTTCACGGAGGAATAAGACAAAATTAATTTTGAATATGGTTAAAACTTTTGGTGAAGGATGTGTCTCAGTTGATTAAGATACCAGAGGGAAACAAATAAATCTAAAGTTAGTATTTTGTATTCGAATTATCCAAAAAGAAACATATTTTTTACGAAATAAATAAACAAAGTAAGAAGAGTAACTTAATACAAGCTTTTGAGTACAAGTTTCCATCCGTCCGTAAAGTCATCAAGAACTTGGTTTTTATTTAACGTCTCGAGTATCCCATTACTTCCTTTTAGAAATGGCGACGTCGTCGGTCTTAAGAGTTCATAAGAAAAAAGAAAGTTGCAATTTTAAACAACGATTAATTCGTCGCGCTCTATTTTTAAAAATTGTCTAGAATTATGTTCCTCGTGCGTGCTGTTTATAGCCCACTTTTGAAAAAGAAATTCCCATTCTTTGCACGACCCTCACTAATGGAAGTTCAATTCATCGATAATATTCCAATTATTTTATAATCTAACAGCTACATAAAAAAATATTTTTTTTTTTCGAATAGGCTCGATTTAAATAAGATAACATTATGGGTTTAGTAGATTTTCTCTCGCATGTAGATTGCCTTTATTTTAAGTATATTATTCTTTAGATTAGATTTTAAGTAAGTGTATATTTCAATATACTCGCACAAAACTATATGCCCTATTTTAATTCGAAAACCATATCTCAAGCAAATAACAAAGTCAAATAATATTCCGTTTTCTTTTCAATATAGGATACACAAATGACGCACCAGTAGACCAAATTTACATAAAATACCAATTAAAACACAGAATGTGGCTTCTTCGCGGCCGGTATTTTTCCAACATACCGAAACTCATCCAACCAACCAAATAGACTCTTGCGAACGAATACAATTTGAATTCCAAATTGGTTCCGCCCTCATGTGTTTACGCATCACGTTCCTGTCAATATCGAAAATTAAGGACACAAGTCATCTTCTTCCTAAATAAAAAGAAAGTACCAAAATTGCAGAAAAAGGGTTCAAATTACATTGAAGAAAACGTTACCACTCCGAAGACAGCATCAACATCGAATACGACACATGCTTAACTCACCAATCAAACCACCAAACACCAAAACACAGAACTCACCGAGAACGACGACGGATTTTCAAATCAAGAATACCAACATAAAAAGCTCTTCATTTTTTAAATTTTCAAACATAGAATGTATTTAAATATTGGAATACGTACGGGTCGCGCGCGATTTAGTCGGGTTAGGGACGCCGCCCCGACTGTTCGGGAGGCGAGTTGGGACGCGAATGGTTGCGCGCCGGCCGCGCCACCGTTTATACCCGCCGCCGGAGATACGTGGGCGAAGCTCTGTTCAGGCTTGATGATGCATTTGAGCCCACACGATCGGTTAATGTCAACCAAGAAAGCTGAAATAAAAGTTTCTGACAGTTTAGGGTCCCTATACTTTCATAAGTTTTAACGGCGCCGCCGACTGGATGCCATTTTAAAAAAATGTGGTTTGATTTGAATATCTTTTTCTTTTAGTTCGCGCAGTGTTAAAAAGTTGCTAAAATCTTTTTTTAACGGTTGGATGTGTAAGATTTTGTTTTTTGTAAGTTTGGAAGTGTTTTTAGGCCTCTTTTTATGCCAAAACGCAATGGCAATATAAATATTGCAAAGATAAGTTTTAAAGACGGCAAGGCGAGAGAGACGTAGGTATTACGAATCTAAAGAAATCTTATAATATAACGTACACAAAAACAACATAGGTACGTGTAGTTTTTATAAAGTTGGTAAAAAATAGCCTATGACTTCAAAAAGTATACAAAATTACCAAGTATATGGACTGAACGACATTTAGAGGTAAGTACCGAATGAAAATAATCTCTTATTTATCATGTATACATAGAAAACAATAGAGTTTTCTGATGTAGTTACGCGTATGTGACAACTACGTCCTTGCAAGTGCTACCTGCGACAAATATGTCTTCAAAGAGTGTTGACGGGGCTTATAATAAGCTCCTTACGAGCACTCACTCCCCGCGTGCTCGCTACTAAGTGCAGGCGACGGAAAATATTTACCGCCAGGTGGCCTGTTCCCTTGTTCTTTATTCAATTTGAAAAAAGAACAAGAACGTATCATAAACATTGATTTCACTAAACAAAAAAAAACGCAAATGTTATTTGCGGGTGGAATTTTCCGTTACTAATTTAAATAAACACAACCACTCTCTTTCAGATCCATCAAGCATGTATTCATGAACAAGTTGAATAGCCACGGTGACGCTTCACACCCCTGTCTAAAACCCTATTCGATGTAACGAATAATATTTATGTGATTTTACAACTTTTAATTCTGAATATATGTAGTTGAAGACTGAAATGCTGACCTAAACCTAAGCTAAATATTTTGAATTTCAACCCAAAATAATGATTATAGAAAGCTAAGCCAGTAATGTAATTGTGTACATATACGCGTATCGTAATTTACTTCCAAGGCTTAAACTTTGACACCATTTTCCACGTAAAATCCAATTTCACATAAACTGAAAGCTTTTTAATGGATGGTGTAAATCGTTTTGTCAGGGAGTGAAAAAATGTAGGCACTCTATAATAGTCTAAAACCATTCTAAAACAATTCCCAATGGAGTGATAAAAATTAAGACACATTGAAAAAGTGCAAAATAAATTTCTAATCTACTATTTCGCACTCTAATAAATAATGTACCCACATTATATCGTTACGAGCGTTTTCCAGCGTCGGTGGCCAAGTGGCTAGGACTGTTGACTTCCTTCGGAAGTTCGCAGGTTCCATCATCGGCACGTATCAATGTGTTTTCAATTTTCGAATTCATAGAGAAGCCAGCACATGCGCTTGGTCATTCGCACTACGAAATTCACCCCTACCACAACGGAATACGGGCACTCTTAAAGTCAACACTCTTACGGTGAAGGAAAAGCACACACACCTGCAAAGTAATTTCAAGGTTGTGTGTGAAATGGACCAACTCGCACTGGGCCAGCGTGGGCCCCTTGGTGGGGAGATATATGAACTGTTCACAACATATGATTCTTGCTTGATAATTAATTCTTTGATTATTCAAAAGCTATATAGACGTATCAAACTATACAACTTTAACAAATTATTTAGAAAGTTATATAAAAAATTCTAACTTATGATCTAAAAAAATCTTTAAGGTCATATTATCTGCTTACGAATTTCAGATTTAGAGATTCACTGAAGAAACCATCGGAATAAAAACTTTATAAGCCTATTGAAGTTAAGGGTTACAAATTGTCGACTGGCCGAATTATGTAACAGCGTAATGGTAGCCCTGAAACACTCTGAAAAATTACAATCATTTTATAAGAAATTCATATTGCGGAATTTCAATGGAACTAAATTTAATGGGAATTCTTTTATTTTTTATTCAAATCGTCGCTTTTCCGTAGCCACCAGCTACACACCGTAGCAATCAGCTACGCCGCGCCGTAGCACATTTCTACGAGTAAACTACAAACCTCAACATCTATTTTACGAGCACAACTTGGATAATACTCGCATCGTCGGATTAGTAATTCGCTCACGGTTATGCTTTATTGTTGCTTTTTCCTTCAAAGAGTTCAAAGAGTTCAAAGAATTTATTGTTTAACTTTTGGACATTATTACATCTCTTAGTTATGTCATTTAAATTTAAATTATCTTTTCTGGCGAGTTCAAAAATTTGGCTGTCTTCTGTGGAGAAGAGCTCGCCGAAGAAACTCCACAGGCGTTGCATCTTTTAAACACATTTTTACAGTTATTATGATAATAATTACTAATAACAATGTTTTGTAAAGCACGATTGAAAAAGCCTGTCACCCAAGCAACTATTCCCATGGATGTTTATCCTCTAAGTAATCTGTTATTTTATAATAGGCTTTCTTAATCAATTTCTCCTTAACAATAATTTTGAATTTCTCTAGTGTTAAATTTTGTATATCAGTTGGGACCCTATTGTAAAAGCGTATACAGTTGCCCTTGAAAGAATTTTTAATTTTCTGCAGTCTACTATCATAAGAAGCCAATTTGTCTTTATTTCTAGTATTTAAGTTATGTACGTCACTATTTTTTTTAAATTTACATACATTTTTCTTCACATGCAGAAGATTATTATATATATACTCAGATGCAAATGTCAAAATACCGATATGTTTAAATTTTTCTCTTAATTACATTTTAGGCTTTAATCTGTAAATTGCTCGAACAGCCCGTTTCTGCAGAGTAAATATATCATTTACATTTGCAGCATGACCCCATAAGAGAATACCATAGGTCATTAAACTGTGAAAATAACTAAAGTACACTAATCTTGCAGTGTCTATGTCTGTAAGAGCTCTAATTTTCTTTACTGCAAACGCTGCTGAACTCAGTCTGTTCGACAATTTAGTTATATGAGGATCCCATTGTAGTTTAGAATCCAAAGTAAATCCTAGAAACACAGTGGAAGCCGCAAGGTCCAATCTCTGTCCCTTCACTAATATATCAGTTGTTACTGGAGTAACATTTGGTAGTACAAATTTCACGCATTTAGTTTTATTTCCATTAAGAAGCAAATTATTGATTGTGAACCAGTTAACTACGTCATGGATAGCATGGTTTACGTCGTCATAGTCTAACTGTTGCCTTTTAACTTTAAAAATCAAAGATGTATCATCCGCAAACAATACTAACCCATGTTTTCCCTTTATAAGATACGGTAAATCATTTATATATACTAAAAATAGAAAAGGACCAAGAATGGAACCCTGCGGGACACCCATACCTATTTTAGACCCCGGAGACCTTTGTCCGTTAACATCGACCATCTGAACCCTATCCGTAAGATAAGACTTCAGAAGACCGAGTGCCTGATCCTTCACACCATAGTGACTTAGCTTCCTGACAAGGGTGCCATGATCGACACAATCGAAAGCCTTGGATAAGTCACAAAAGACACCTATAGCATCCATTGAGTCTTCCCAGGCATCAAAAATTTTATCAATAAGCTCTACACCAGCATCAGCTGTTGAGCGACCCCGTGTAAATCCAAACTGATTTACATGCATCAAATTATTACGATAAAAATGACCCTGCAACTGGTTTAACACAAGCTTTTCAAATATTTTACTAAGAGTCGGCAGTATCGAAATGGGTCTGAAATTAGTGGGGTCTGATGTGCTGCCGGCTTTAAACAAAGGTATGACTTTACTTAGCTTCATCATGTCAGGAAACACGCCACTATCTATACATTGATTGAATATAAAACTCAGGTGAGGTGCTATACAGTCTATTACAGAACTTACAATTTTTACTGAAAGGCCATGGACATCGGGAGTCTTTTTCATTTTTAAAGACTTGAATGCTTTTATAACATCCGCACTCGTGACGTGCCTAAATTTAAAATGATTTGTACATTTATCTACATTATTTTTTAGAGTAGATTCAGCTGCAGTAGGAGACGAGTTTAAACAATTAGTAGTTGAAACAGGAATATCCGCAAAGAAATTTTCAAAAGCTTTTGCTACGTCTAAGTCTGTACTCAAAACTTGATCATCTATTTTTAGCTTAAAATTATTATTTGTTTGCCTGGATTTTCCAGTTTCACTATTTATAATTTGCCAAGTAGTTTTCATTATGTTTTGACTCGATTGAATTTTATTGTTAATAAAATTTGATTTAGCTACGACACAAATACGTTTAAATAATTTTGAATAGTTTTTAACATAATCGAGAAAAGCAGTATTTTTGTTATATGATCTTTCCTCATAAAGATCATACAATTTTCGTCTGCTTCTGTGAATTCCCACTGTAGCCCAATCTTTAAATGACATTTTATTACCGACTTTTAATAATTTTGGTTTAAACACAGCATCATATTCGTCTTTTGCTAAACTAAATACCGAGTTATATAATTGATTTGGATCCTCAAAATAAAGTAGTTTCGGCAACTTTTCTATAATATTTTCCCTATAACGCATAAGCCTGTTTTCAGTAATAGGCACGCATGTGACATCTTTCCTTTGCTCCTTTTTAATCTCGATATTGAAGGATCCTACCACACCGGAGTGATCTGAACCCAATTTATTTAAAACTGACTTGTAAGTGTAAGGAACATTCGAGTAAATATTGTCAATACACGTTTTAGATGTAGCGGTAATTCGAGTAGGCTCCAAGAAAAGATTCACAAGATCGTGACACAAAAATAACGATTTAATTCTATTACTTAGGCTATTTACCTCCAACAGATCTACATTAAAATCCCCGCAAACAATGATTCCTTTATTTTTATCACTAATTTTAGACAAAGCTTCATCCATTTTCTTTTCAAATAAATCAAATGATGACGCAGGGGGTCTGTATACGCTCATTACAACAAGCCGCTCGAGTTCTATACAGGCAATTTCAATAGTTTGTTCAACAGATAGGCTCACTATATCTACTCGTTCTTTAAAAGTATAAGTATTGTCAATGAGTATTAAGGAGCCGCCACATTTTGCTTTTTCTCTGTTGAACGAACTTGCAACGTGGTGATTGCTAAAGTTGAACATTAACTGATGCTTTCTAAGCCAATGCTCTGTTATACACAAAACATGAATTTTATTACAGTTAACGAACAACTCAATTTCTAAATCTTTACCTAACATTCCCTGAATATTTTGATGCACCACGTTTAAAATACATTTACTTTTACTGCGTGATATATTTTTTGGAAAAATATTAAAGCTTGGGTAATTTGAATTAACATTATTTACACTACTGTTTCCCAAGTCAGTGCCAGAGATACTCTCTTTTGTCGTATGGTTTAGTTTAAAATACTAGGAATAGATTCCAAGTATTGGTTATTTATGCTACTACTCTGCTCAATAGAAGCAGATGTCCGGTTAGTCATATTATGTTGACTAAACTTTAAAATAAAATAAGATAGTAACTCTGCTATCTGTCTTGTAAAAAACTTAGATAGATAATACCTATCCTTAGTCAAATATAAATATTTTCCAATGCATACATTGGTATCAATAAAATTAAATTTTTCACAATGACGACATGTCAATGTATGAATAAAATTATTTAAACAATGTCTTTTATTATTCTCATTTTGAGATAATGTCTGGCTGAAGGGAAATGCGAATAAAATAACTTTAGTTACATTTTGTATGGAATTTAAACCAGAGAAATATTTTATAATATCTTTTTTTGAAGCGTTTTCCCTTCTTCCAATCATTATAATTAATATTGTTGGTTCTAGAAACCGTGCTGACAACACTTTATTTAATATTTGTGAATAAGTGGCGCCAGGCATACAGTTATTTAAAGCTGCCTGACCCAAACGGCCTCCTTCGGCCTCCGTCCTAAGGTTATAAGTTTTTCCCGTAGTAAATAATTTTCTTATCTAAACTTGTGGTAAGTTACAAATATCAAACTTTCACAATTATAAAATTTACGACTCTTTGAGAACTTTCCAACGATATAAACCATTTATTGTTTCCTTAGCCATAAGATTGTTGTTTCGAGTTGTTTTATGAGTTTATAAAACAATAAAGATTTACTTAGTTGTTGAAATCCATGGCAAAGTAGCATCTAATGACTTTGTATATTACCTGTATAGGTATTATAAGAACAATACAACTTAAGTGCACCTGTGTTGACTCGGATAGTCAAGGAGATGCAGGTTCGAAGCCCTCCTTGAGCACAATGTTTTGCAATTTCAACTTCGATTTAAGATAATAAAATATCATCTGTTTGTAATAAATATGTGAAATATCTAACTCACACATGGCCTTCTGTCCCCTCTGCCTGTACTGTGGGGGTCAGAGAGTACTTATCGGACGATCACTTGTATTTCCCTTGTGTCAGGTTACTATACATAGGTATTATATGTATATAAGGGAAATACAAGTAAGTAAGTACAAATAAGTATGTGGGGACATCTCACACACGGCCATCTGACCCCAAACTAGGCAGAGCCTGTACTATGGGTGTCAGACAGCTGATATACATACATATATAAATATACAACATCCAGACACAAGGCAAACACAAGTGCTCATCACGCGAATGTTTGCCCTGGGCGGGATTCGAACCCGCGACCTTGTGCCGTAGGCAGACGCACTACTAACTAGGCTACGAGGCTGTCAATAAACTGAATACACTTTAGTATTTATTTTGGTGGAGAGTAATTTATATCTCTTCTAAACCACTACGGTTTATAGGATTACGTACATTAATTAATTAACTTAGCTAAGGCAGATATCGGATTATCTGCGGGAAGCCACACTTTCTGTACTAATGATCGTTTTATAAATATACTAGCCGACCCGGCCAACGTTATCACTTTAAGAAATAAAAAACAGATAACAATCCTCAGACCTATTGAATACATATACATGTAAAATTTCATCAAAATCGGTCAAGTCTTTTTCGAGAAGTGTGCATGGTAACTAAAAGTGTGACACGAGAATTGGATACTATTATAAACGCGAAAAGTGATGATTGATGTATGAATGGAAGTTTGTTACCCTTTCAAGCAGAAACTCCTGAATTAATTAAGTTTAATGAAACTTTACTATACAATAGCCTATACATTAGAATAACACATACTAAGCTACCTTTTCCGCGAAACACAGTCAACAGTGGTGAAGCCGCGGGGCAAAATGTTAGTATTAGATAAAATACTGAATCTCTAGAGACATAATAGTCCATGGCTAGTTTAGTTAAGCCACTATTTTGATAAAACCCGTCCACTGTTTCAACCATTTTAGTCATTTTAGTCTTTAGTACTAACTGGTTCATAACCAGGTACGTACAAGCAATTTTTTTCACTGTCTTGTAACCAGTTACAATTAAACACGTATTTCACCTGTTTCCAATTTTAAAGTGGCTTGTTATGAGCCGGTTACTTACCAAAGTGGCTGAAGGAACATTCACTTAACTGTTTTATATGGATATTGCATCATGTATTAAGACGGAAAATAAAAAACCTTTTCAATTCACTGGAAATGGCATGAAATCCAGTTTTGTGTTTATTTCGTCCGATAAGTAGTACAAATCGCATAATAATAGGAATAGCACGCTTGTAATCGGATATTTATTACATGTAACATGTAATTTACCCACACATATAACCTCAATGTTAATTTGTTTAATTTTCACTTCTAAATGGGCTAAAAAAGCTTTAAAGTTTTCTACGTTTACTTACGTTTACTTTAAGTTTACTCGTAGAGCTACGATGCCACAGACAGACAGACAGAGAGATACACCCTTACTTACCTATATCACCCCTCTTTTTCGTCGGAAAAAACACAGTAGGGGGCGTCATTCAATTGCCGACAAAGATATTGTATAAATGGTGTAGGAATGATTACCTCTTTTTTGCCCTTGCCTTGCCCTGGCCACTCCCTAACTCATTTGATACGGCAGGATTACTCGGCAAATGTTGTGTCTATATTTCCAATAATGTCTTGTAATTGGTTATTTATTGAAACTGTATCGAATCATTAGTAGACGCCGCCGCCGCCGCCAGCAAAAATGTTTGCTGTCTCGATTAGGTATGGCATCGATATGATAATCATATTATTAAGAAAAATAAACTCAAGGGGTATTATTATTAAGCTTACTAGTTTAGCTTATCGACAGTGAATATCCTAATTGATACTTTCAATAAAATAAAAATCTTCTGATAATTTTTTGATAAATATTAGACTACACATGAGGCATAAGTTCTTAAGCATAATAAATTCATTATAAATAACAAAATAAAAGCACAAACACAATATGTCCTGCTTTTTTTATTATTTCAATACTTTATAATCTGTCAATATGTCTTCTTTTAAAATGCCAAATAAAAATATTGCCTTAATTATTTTTGTATCACATACCTCAAAAAAGTTGAATACACGCTTAAACAACTCTTAAAGCGTGTCGAAAAATAAGAAATAATTTAATTTTGAATAATAGGTATTATATTTCATTTAATAGAAGGTTTTTTTAAAACATTTATTTTGCATTGTATTGTTTTTCATCTACACGGTCAACTTTATTGTGGTGAGACGGAATAAATTTTACTAAAATTACTTATAACCTTTTTCTCACGAAATAAACTACCAATAAAGACTACCAGCCAAACTAAGTCTTAAAAATGTCGCCCTCATGAATAAAACTTCAGTGCGACAGGCATTATGATGGAAATAACTCAGTTGAACTAGCGCTGAGTAGTAAATAATGTATTTTAATGATACTACGAGTGAAAAATGTTGGTTCAAATATTACATAATCTCAGTGATAGTAGATTTAACACGAACTGAATTTCTGCCTCTACTAATATTATAGTAGTGTAATTTTATCATATTGTTTTGTATTAGAAGCCACTCCGGAGCTAATTAGTTGCAGATTGCAGGCAGACCACCTTAAAACCCACTCGAAAAAAAAGATCGGTAGGTATACATGAAAAAGAAAGATTGAAAACACTGTGAGACATGAGTGATACAGATATTTTGCTTACCTATATTAAACAAGAACGAAAGCACTATCTTATTATTCTTCTTCTTATTATTAAATATTAGAAATAGCTTCAGATAATAAAACTTTTTCAAAATCTTTTTTTATGCGTTAGTTCTACACAGAAAATTCTTCAATACAGGTAATTTACCTCGTTGTGCAAGTTACAAAAGGCGAAGTTTCCACATAACTTCATATCTAATTAATCTCTTTCACACAACTCGTGAAGTTGCCGCGGGCCAGCATACTATTAAGTTAAGTTGGAACCAGAACAAGATATTTAATTAGCAGCCATGTTTCATTCACTACTTTCAATCCTGTACTAAGTTTTATTCAATAATTTACATGGAAATTTTAAGTTGCTCCGTTTTCGGCTGAAGCGGTGTTAAACTTACAAAATACTTATTTCAAGAATTTCTTTATGGTATTGTGCTTGATGCTGTGAAGTAAGCTTCTTATGAAATGAGCCACGTGAATAGGAGACTTATTCTATTTTTATCTCCCTTATTAGATAGGTAGAGAAGCAAGTTCGTCTTTTATCTTACGGTTTCCTTAATTTTAGTACTTATCTAAAAAAAGTGGTTGCTGTTGGCTGTTGAGATGCTGAATATTTGAAAATCGAAATAAAATATAGTTTACGTATTTTTCTCTTCGTAATTCAAATTTTTTCAATGTCCTACTTATGAATCACCAAAGGAAGATTCCTTGGTACTATTTTTGTAAGTCTAATGTTTTATTTTGGTGTCACACGTGTCTGACTAAAATAACATATACAGGGTGGATTTTTTTAATGTCATCTGGAGAAAAGGTACTCAATACTGTAGATAGAAAATTTAGCTCAAAGAAAGCAATCCTTTATTTTTGAAAAAATATAAAACTGCATTAAAATATTTTCGCGAATTCGCTTGGGGATTGAACCTACTATAATCTGTAAGAAAGAATTAAACCCTGTACTTTTATTGCAATTATATATAAGGATAAAATCTCTCTATTATGGTCTGTTTCATATTAATCCGGACAAAAGGTCATTGACGCTTGCATACAATGCGTAATTTTCTTTCAAATGATACGATAGTAAAACTATAGGAAATTATCGCAAAATATGTAATTTGCCATACCGTAGTAGAAGGCGGGGTGAGCGTGTGATCTTGCCAGACTTTTTGGCGTTATATTATTTTAACTTTCAAGAAAAGAAAGAGGTCAATGAATTGGTCCGGGTTTATACAAAACAGAGGGAAGGAGGGAAAGTACTCTACTATGGAGTAGAGTACTTTCCCTCCACGTCACATTACAAAATACCACTCTGGGTATAGTACGAGTAAGATAGTTGCTACATATTCTTACATTTCACTATAGTAAACAACACTAAACAACAATTGCTTAATCATGAGCATTACTGCTTTAAACGTATGTTATCATCACGCTTTTGTCCAAAGTAACTACTCCAACTACTTAATTGCTTTTTACGCTCGCCTGCGTTCGTAACATCATTATTCTGGTGTAAACATAGTAGTAATGTTGGTTTCTTTTTATTATTGTATCGTATAATATACTGGCTCTTTGTTATCCAATTAGTGATATACGTTATAATTATCTGTCGTGTTATTATTAAATGCTCCAATTACAACCACACCGATGTGAAGGCAAATGAAGAAACCGACTTACTTCATACTATAATACTTTCGGGTAAAACTCATCGACTGGAAAATTCCGCTTATTTAACCGCTTATTTTATCTTGCAACATCGCGCACCGCCTGAATTAGCATTCGAGGGAGAAACCGTGTAAATAGCTACGTCTTGACGAGGGCGAGGAATCCAATAAAGGAATTTAAAAGGACGTTCCGTTCCCCCCACTCACTGCGTGTTTAGACGGTACATAGACCCGTATTATTTGTTGCAAATGGAATGCGTTTTAAAAGAGACGTGCTATAATGAAAAAGAAATAAAACGAAAGACGCGGACAAAGAACGTGCATAACTGGATAGCAGTGAATAGTGCCTTTGTTATTCATGTATCCAATAAATTTGAAAAAAAAAATATATCTATAAGTATAAATTCGAAGTTGCTTTTCAACTCCTTTGATGCGAGTTTTTTGTTTTTAGTAATAAGCATCATCATCAACTCAGTCATGGTTGGAAAAGGTAGAACAGCACGTCGGTACACTATGTACGAGTATAAATAACACTAGTAGAATTATAATCTATATACGAAGGAAACAAATAATTAATTAACTGAAAATTGTAGTTCAAATTCCAAGTTAGTGCAGTCTTTTTGCATTTAGCAAACTGACACACGCCTGGCTCATAA
The DNA here is from genome assembly GCA_948473455.1 of Teleiodes luculella. Classification (NCBI taxonomy): domain Eukaryota; kingdom Metazoa; phylum Arthropoda; class Insecta; order Lepidoptera; family Gelechiidae; genus Teleiodes; species Teleiodes luculella. The sequence continues at coordinate 6,609,075 of OX419599.1, read as the reverse complement.
GCGAAATTGCACTACATAATCATAGTGCGACTAACATTTTTCCCTACATATTCCACTTCTGACAAGGGCATATTATGCAAGGGAGGGCTAAAACGATCCTTCGTCAAAGTTGACAGCACTGAGTATGTGCTGATGTGACATGCAAAGATAGACCCCACAACTCGTTATCAACTGACAATAGGTTAAAGGTCTGAGGATATTTCTCTTTAATGCTGTGGACAGTCTAGTATATTTTGGGTTAAACATATCACAGTTAGCTTGTCTTTCTCGAAGTAACTTCTACGCCGTAGCATCTGCTACAACGCGTAGCACGTAGCAAGATAACCATACAAAGAATAGAAATTTACAATGTATTTATAATTTTACTTTTGAACGCTTTAAATCGTTTAGTCAGTAATATTTTTTGTAATTATTACATCTTAAATTATTGCAGCCTAGGTTCTCACCTATTTTTATAGATAATGCTGCAGATCCGTTAAGTTTGGACTGAGTAATGAAATGAAATGAAATATCTTTTTATTCGAAGTAAGATTTTTACAAATCATTTTTTTCGACGTCGAGTAAACAAAAACCTCTAAAATCTCTGCATTATAAGATTTTAGGTACAAATTTTCATGTGTTGTACGAATTAGATCACCTATACTACAATCTATAACAAAAACAAACATCCATACATTTGTACTTATGACGACTAGATTATGCCTCTAAATTATTTTTAAGTTAGTTTTTTCATATATATTTTATTCTAAGGAGACTATACAAATCTAATATGGGAATCAGATTTTAATAATTTAGAGATGCTCTTAACTGACACAGACGGATATCGATCGATTGATTATTTATTTTTTTCAATGAAAGTTTGTGAACCAATCCTTGTCACGTGCTGGGTTTGCCCTCATAAATCTTTATTCACTTCATTAATAAAACCCTTTACTGGAACAAGCCCATAGAGTGGGGGTTAGTCAAGGAACTAGGGTAGGGGTAATATTTATAATAACATTTTACTGCCATATCTAACATAACACTAATCAAAGAACTATTTTGTAATTCATAATGATTTTTTTATTACGTTTATGTGCATTGTAATTAGTTTTATTGTTTTATGTAAATACTACTGATACTGATACTTTCAAAACTAATAGACCTATTTAACGTTTAAATATAATTCTGAAGAAGGATGTTGTATATAGCTAGTTAGGTGTACTTTCTGGTCTATCTCAAAATTATTACTTATCTATTTTCTCTTTCTAGCGTATGGATTGGCTGGAAGAGATTTTTTTGTAGAGATAAGCTCGCCTTTACTATTATTAACTTTTTAGCAAATTTTATTTTTGTTTGTGAGCAATAAAGTATAATTTATAAATATTCCATCCATGTCTGTCGAGGTGTCTACCACCTACTTAGGTACTGGATGATGACCATTTTTATATGAGCCCCCCCCCTCCAACAGATCTTTTGTATGTGTCAATAGATTCTTATGGATCTATAGAAAGGCTAGTAACTAGTTTTAACTTCATGATCAATGGGATTTGAAAATTGAGTATCAATATTAATAGCAAAACGAACGCAATTTTTTTTCTCGGAATATCCCGCGTCTTTGAAAGATGTCGCCATAGTAAAAAGTGATCACATAGCTAAGACGCATACGTACTCAGATACATTTCAAATCTGTTGGTCGATGTTATTAGTTTTTTGTTTTTTGGGGAGACGTTTTGAGTTTGACACATCATTCTTTATTGAATCAGAAGTTGTCCAGCCTAACGTCACCTAACGTATATAACAATGGGTTTTTTTGAATTAATAATAATACATAATAACAATTTAACATCTATTTCAGAATAAAATTCCATAGACCTGTTTGTTACTTATTTTAATTTAAAACTCAATAGGTATTCCAATGCTTGCAGTGGCTCTAGCAACAGCTGTCTCTCGTAACAGCTGCTATTTATCGCCGTTCCTTTGACAGCGATGGCAATTTACGGGCCCAGTGACGTCAACACGGCAATATGGCCGCCGGCAACCGCGATATTAGACAACACGTCCAATATTTTAAAATTGAAAATTGTTTTCGAGGGAAATTGGGTCGACTTTACAGGCTCACCATAGCCGTGAATAGCACGTGATAGGTATTTGTTTGTATGAACCACATCCAAGACGCTCACAGCTTAAATGTAGTTAAGTATTATTGCTAAGTGTGATCCCACAAAATAACTATAATATAAGGTTTTTTTTTATTGATTCATTATCAGTTGGCTTCCCAAATTTTGATGTGATAGGTCAAGCACTGAATGGAAAAAAGAGAGATTTACTGGATTAGACATCTTAGTACGTATGTAAGCTTTTTTACTTACTTATTCTTAAGAGTAAATAATGTAAACAATATGGAAAAATATATTTTTGTTTGTTTATGTAACAGTGGAACGAAGCAGGGTCAATTTTTACTTAGGTATAGAAAGAAGTAGATTAGGTAGAGAAATCCGGCACTTAAATATAAAAATAATATTTCCAAGGAAGACATATCCTACGTGGGGATTACACGCTTTATGTCAGATACGCAAAATGTCAGACACGCAGTTTGTCAGAATTCGCAAAATGCCAGGAACTCAAAAAGTCAGATCCGCAAAAAGTCAGACACGCAGAAAGTCAGAAACGCCTAATGTCACATACGCAAAAAGTCAAATACGCAGAATGTCATACTCAGAATGTCGGATACGCAAAACGTCATCTATATGTTTACGAAAGATTTGATTGTTTTTATAGGCTCCGAAACTAGGTACCGAATTTAATTAAAATTGGTATAAAGATAGAATAGAGCTTGGATATAATAAAAATAATTATTAATAATTATTAATATTTACCGCGAGAAAATTCCTCATTTCCACGGGAAAAACTGTTAATGCTGGTGGAGCTGCGGCGGAAAGCTAGTGTTAAAATAAGAGGCCGGGGTCTACAAAATAGAACAATTGTATTGGTAAGCGTGAACACGGCGCGGCTGCCATTATGAGCTGCTAAAATTGTATGAATAATTGTTACATCGCCATGTATAATAATTTTATGGTAGAACTAGATCTAGTCTTTAGCACCCGTTAGATGCGCAAGAGTATTAACATACAAGGTGGTTATCAAAAAGTACAGTGCTACACTACATAACTGAATGGCGCTTTACATAAAAATACAAAATAATTAATTTAAATTAAAATAAAATACGATTTTTTTAATTTTATTTAATTATATTTTAATTATACTCGTACTAAATTTTTTTATGATTATTTATACCTATTTGATCGTGTTTTTAAATAAAAATTATAATTAATGTAAACAGAAATTGTTTTATTAATTTCTTCCTGCCCATCGTTAATTTCATGACATTTTGCGTATTTGACATTCTGAGTTTCTGACATTCTGCGTTTCTGGCTTTCTGCGTATTTGTCATTTTGCGTTTGTGACATTTTGCGTATATGACATTTTGCGTACAATTTCACTAACCTGACAATCTGCGTATATGACATTTTGCGTATCTGACATAAAGCGTGTAATCCGCACCATGGAAAATAAGTGGCCTTTTAATAAGATATCAGCGGTAGCTGTAAAAAGTATTTTTACCAACGGAAAATTCTTCATTCCTTCAGACAAAATGATAGTAAAGTAAAACACACTAGTATTATATTATCTGTCGTAAAACTATTATGGACTTTCAAGTTTTATCATATAAGAATGAGAACGCATGTTACTTTACTGGTAGTTTAGTTGTTTGTTCCGCTTGTTAAAATGGATTTCCTTCTGTTGTTTTCCCGCTTCTTCTTCTGTCAACAAGTTCAGTTCCCGATTTGCGGTGATCATTAAGTTAGCAGATATTTACTTGAATTTGTGTTACCTTGCTTTACATATTTTTAATTTGTAATTTTAGACGGTAAATTAGACTTATAAAACTATATTGCGTGCAACCCAAAAAAATATTATTTACTTGTTGAAATCACGGTATATCTGAGTGTTTAGTTAACTTTATTTTTCGTTCCACGTGATGAATTTAAGTAATGGGATTTTTTCACGAATAGTTCTAGTCAACAAAATGTAGACGTAATGTTTGCTTTGAATATTCGAGTAGGTACAGCCCATGCCAAACTTCTAGCTCGCTCTGAAGTTGCGACGCGCATGAGTACAGTCAGCGACATTATAATTAAAGCGTTGTTGTAACTACGTACCATTCGTTTTACGTGAAGTGCACAAAGTTCTTTGAAAACACAGAGATTTACTACAGAAACTTTCGGTATTCTAAATGCATTCGCCGCGTGATGGAGCATAATGCGACGATTGAAGAACAAATACTCTTTTCGTGCTCTTTCTTATTGCCGCTTTTATTCCGCCTAATCTTTCGAACAAATAAAACGATGTAAAAATAAGGGTACGGTAAGAAAGACGTTTGCCGGAATAATGAGTTGCTATATCATATCATACTCATACTAATATTATAAAGAGGAAAGATTTGTATCTTTATGTGTGTGTTTGTGTGTGTGTGTGTGTGTATGTTTGTTATGAATAAACTCAAAAACTACTGAACCGGTTTCAAAAATTCTTACACCATTAGAAAGCTACATTCATCCTGAGTATCATAGGCTACCTTATACCGCGGGAAAATGCATCATTCCTACGGGAAAAACTGTGATTGCGGGCGGAGCCGCGGCGGAAAGGTAGTATAGCGATAAAGACTGATTTATGGTGGAAGGCTGGTTTAAAATTCGTAGCACCTTAACTGTCAACTCGCTGAACATACATGGGGGTGATTTAGATACCCCTTTCAATAAGGCATAATTTACTCTACTAATGGACCACCCATACATTTTCGTTATAGTTCTTTTAAATTGCGAAGATATGAGGTAAAACAGCCACTTATATCTATTTGTCCCTATTTATTTACGAGTGAAGTTTGGAAAAGTAGAAACTGTATATCCGCACTAGGCTATAACTCTTATAATATTTTTGAGAATTGTAAGATACATATTTTGAGTCCTATCTGTTACAAAAGTAGCCTTACACTGGTGGACGTCATAAAAATGAAAAATACATGTCGTAGATGAGCGCAACAAGCCAGAAATATTGCACTGGATAGTCCCAATGATAAAGCACTCGAGCCCCTAGTTATTGCAGTGGGTAAGAATAATACATGGCGCAAGAGTGGGTTCAGTATTAAAAACAATTCAAACTGATTTTGTGTCATTTCCAAAACTTACCAGTAAAATATACCTACTAAGTTAATTTAGCCTTTGTGTCAGGCGAAGTGGGGGTCCAAGTCCGGTGAAGCTTGCTCCGGTGGAGCTTTGTCGTGCGTAGGTCAATTATAAAAATAAAAGGAAAGTGGGTTGGGGAGCTAGGGTTAATTTTGGGGGTTTTATAAATAAATTGGACTACCTACCCACTTTGAGAACTTTACGCTGACAGAATCATAATGTTGATTTTGAGATCTTGACGAGATTTCGATATTACCTACTGTCTATTGGCAACTAAACTATTGGATATGTTAAAATGTGTCTATTCTTAATCAATCAATCTCATCTCATCTAATAAGTAGAACATAATTATATTGTATTGGTAATTTTAAAAAGCCACTAAAAGGTATTTATATAATCAACTTACAAAAATTCTTAAGTACGAGTATATATTTTTTATTCTTCTTGTGGATTGCTGTTCGCAATCAGTCGTAGTCACAGGTACTATTGTAAAGTGCATGATTCGGCGTCTGATGTAATTAGAAAGGTATTTTGACACTCATAGTACAGGCTCTACCTGGTTTGAGATTTGGGGTCCGATGGCCGTGTGTGAGATGTTCCCAAGTAGGTACCTATTTATTTTATTTATTATTTATATGAGGTTTTTTCCTTTATGAACTAGAAATACTAGTCCGTTTTGAAACACTTTACTTCAAACCTGATTTAAAAATCAAAATCTGCTTTTACGTAAAATTTGGAGTAGGTCTGTGGACTATGTGAAGCACGAAAATTGTTCGCCATTTTCACAACCCGCATGCAATTACCCAAATGTCGGGGTGCTCAAAACGTTGATCACACTTTATGACAAAGACTAATCACTTTTGCCAGCTTAAAGGGTTATCCACCGGCGGGCAGGGACCCCCAATAAAACAATGGCAGGAATCTATTACCGAGGCTTGGTGGCGGCATCCTGGGGCCATTTCCACTAATATACAGTTTACAACTTTAAGCACTTTTACATTGCGTAGCCGATATGGTTTACATAATAAGACTAAAAATATGGGACAAATATGCATAGAGTATTTTCAATAATTTTGACTCAAAAGCGATAAATATAAATAATTGCGTTGCCTGGTAGTATTCGTTGCCTTAACAATAAAGCCGCCTTTTTACACTCTTTGCGTGATGTGTGTGGATTTTATTATTTTCGCTGTATTTTGAGTGTAATGAACATTATTACATTCTATTAATTTCAATAGTTTTGAATATACCACTGAAACTCGTCGTAAAATGAAATCTACAGCATGTCGCCAACTCTAACCTCAAAATTATCAGTTTACTCAAATGAAAAAAGGAAGTATTGACTACGCATTGAACATAAAATTATAGTAGGAGCACAGTAGTAGCTTGTAGTGGAACGGGTCTCTGGTATGATTGATGGATGACCTGGCGGAATTGGGCCGAGGGCGGATTATATGCTGTGACGGTCCAGCGGATAGTACCACTATTTTTAATAGGTAGTTTACATCTCAGAGAGCAAACTCACTAAATCCAAGATTTTTGTATCATATTGTTGTTGTTATTATTTCTACAAAGCCATTTTTCGACCCCAATAGCAAGGACCAGACTTTCCATGGTTGCATTTGAATGTCTGTCTGAACTTCGGAAGCGAAGCGCGGCTTTCAAGCCTCTCTGGTCTGAACAGATAAACATAATATAACGACTAAATAAACATCTAGATGCAATCTTAAATAAAGTCAATTTGATAATCTGTTATTGATTGTACCATGACATAGGTATTAGATAATAGGAATAAATGATAAATTTGACAAAAAAAAATTAAATGAATATATCGAAACGTTTTATATTTTCCTTTACCAGTGTGAAAATCGGTACGATTTTATTAATCAGTATACCCATGCCATGTTTGCAAGGTTTTGCGGTTGTTTACGTTGATTGAAAGCGGCATGTTTTCTGTGGTTTTTATTTACTTACTGAAAACATCGAGCTGATGGATATCCACAATAAGTGGAGCTTATAAATGAAAAATTTTTTCATCTGCTGAACTTCATAATTTATTTCCTTAACAAATGAATTGAAAATTGACTTCCAACAATCTTTTCATACGTTAATGTTTATTTCAATATTTTTTACCGTTTTACGTCTGAATTTATAACCTGATTTTTATAATTCTTGTCATGGCAAACTTTAAACATTGTTTTTTATTTTTTACCACGTGAAAATATCTAATTTACGGTGGAAACATTATATCATGTAATAATCCAACCGGTATTGAGTTTAGAAGGCGATATATTAACATGAGCAAATCCGCAGGATCAATACAAGTGTACTATAAATTTTAAAGCAACTAGACCTTTCTCTTAATGTTTGAAAATCGGAATAAAGATTACAAAGAACAATTTTTTCAGAGCTACTCGTATATCAAAGTTTGTTTAAAATTATAAGTATACAACATTATAACAAGTCCCAACTCAATTCCAATTTTCTTAACAAGACGGACTATTTGTAACTGTCTGTTAAGAAAATGCTCCGCAACACGATATTAGAAGGAACATTAATAAAATGCGATGCCTTAAGAGCAGGATTTCCTTTCGCGTAATTGAATATGTTCAACAGACATAGATTTTAACAGGACTTGTAGTTTGCAAAGTTTTATCAAGAACAAAATACCTATACTTATTCTAGAACTAGATTTTTTTCAATGTGAACTTTATGCTGCAGGTTCTATGTTACGGCTTCTTTAATTACGTTTTACGTTTTATTAGTTAACTAGCTGTCCGCCCGCGGCTACGCCCGTGTTGTTTTTTTATTTTTCCGTAGGAATGTGATATATTCCTGCAGTAAAAACTATCTAAAATATTAACCGGGGATATAAGGTACCACCATGCAAAAATCTGGTTACATTCTAGGTATAACACTTCCTACAAACCCCTGACACGGTTTTAGCAATTTTTTTTCTATGTACAAATTATCGACCTCTACAGTTTTATTATATAGATTTTGAAATAGTCTGAAAGATAGATAGATAGATAGATAGATAGATAAGAACTTTATTGACTAACACAAACAGATAACACAGAACATACGAAAACAACAATAATAATAAGAAAAATTAAAAGATACAATACACTTACAAACAGAAAATAGAACACTACATAACACTAAATGCGAAATCATTTAGTTGCTACTGCATGCACTGCACCACCCGCACTGTGTCAGTCAAATGGGCGCTGACTCAGCATAATGCTGCAGAACTAGTCTGCAGCGCTGGTATTCTGTCAGTACCCGGTTGAGCGAACACGCCACTAGAACCTTAAAACTTACAAAAAATATAATGATATGTAAAATAAAAATCAGAAAAACCAAGTCAATATAGTCTATAAGTAAAAGTAAATTAAATAAATATGTAAATATATTAAATACAATACAAATTTCAATACACTGATGGGCCAGAATTGATTTAAATAAAGTAAAGGTGGGTAGTTAAAGGAGAAAAAATATAAATAAAACATAAAATAAACATAACATTAAATCAAGCACTCGAGATTTGCAGGTTCATGAGGTACTTCCTAAATTCGTTTTTAAAATTGACTTTAGTAGTCAAAAGTCGTATAGGTGGTGGAATATCGTTCCAACATTTAGATGCTGCGTACCGAAAACTTCCACGAAATAGAACAGTTCTGTACATCGGGAGGACAAATATTTGTGAACGAGTTCGCATCGAACGGCTGTCGAACTGCCTCAAGGTGAGTTTATCCCTAAGATATTTTGGTTTGCCAGTTTTAAGAACATCAAACAATAAACTCGCCAGATGAAATTTAATACGTCCGTCTACTTTTAGGGAACCAGCTGCATTAAGATAAGGAGTAACATGTGTACGCGGAGGTATATTGTAGCAGTAACGCGCACAGGCATTTTGCACCCTCTGAACCAAAACAAGCGATCGTTTCAACAAACATGGGCCGTATACCGTAAGACAATGATTGAGTTTAGACATGACTAGAGTCTCACACAACTTAACTCGCAATTCCGTGGATATAAATGGACGAATCTCATATAAAACTCTAAGCCGATAAAAGCAACTGCGCACCAGCTCAAGAACATGCTCATGGAAGCGCAGCTTATTGTCCATCAACAAGCCAAGATTACGAGCCTTCTCAACCTCCACGATTGGGACACCGTTTATAACAACGTTAGGGTTATATTGTTTAATATTATCTATTTGACATCTAGTTCCCATAATCATAAACTTCGATTTAGATGCATTGAGTACCAGTGAATTACGGATTGCCCAATCGTGTATATGACCAAGATCACTATTGATAGACTCAAGGGCTGAATTTATATCTTGCGGCTTAAAAGAGAGATAAACTTGCACATCGTCTGCATATAGATGAAATCTACAAGACTCGATACATTTTGCGATGTCCGCACTATATATAATAAAAAGTAGGGGACCTAAAATTGAGCCCTGTGGAACTCCCCTCTCGACCGGTCTTATGGTAGATCTTAACTTCCCTCCGTCTTTCTTATCAATAATTAAAAGAAAGAAAATTACTCTGCACTTATCAATATGTTTTAACACCACTCCACTCAAAATTAATGAAGAAGGCATTCAACTGCACGATCTTAACTCACTTATACGTGTTTATCTTAACTTCCCTCCGTCTTTCTTATCAATAATTAAAAGAAAGAAAATTACTCTGCACTTATCAATATGTTTTAACACCACTCCACTCAAAATTAATGAAGAAGGCATTCAACTGCACGATCTTAACTCACTAACCAGAATGGTGCAAACCAATAAAATACATTTTAAAAAGTCTACGAATATCTATGATCTCGTACGGCGACCATAACTTCCAAAATAGATAGCTACTGCGGTTTTAAAACTATAAATTCGGAAGCAAGGAATAGCAGTACTGTACACTTTTCTATACTGTGACCAGTGGCGGTTGTACCTTAAGTGCGCTCGTGCGCTGCACCACCATTTTCAAAATTATTTAAAATACCTAGATTACTATAAACTTTCACAACAATTAGGTATCCATTCATACCGGAATTCTACAAAAAAATCATAAAACATCACATTGTTATCGTACGTAACATCTGTTTTACGATCATATGCGAGTCAAGTAGTTCTAGTTGCTACTGTAAAGAAATTAGATCTCATTATTGCTTAAACAAAAATGTCTCCGTGCGCTCGGTAAAGCGCACGGAGACAGCTCCTACAACTTGTATGAAACGCGATGCAAACTGCCCGGCGCGTGAGACGGAAGATGCTTGGTACAAAATGTATTGGAATTTTTGGATAGTTCGTGCGCCGCACGCGCGACCGCTTCCGAAAATTACCGAGAGAATACGGAAGTTCGCGCTCGTATGACCCAAGGCCTTGACCCCCCTTGCTTGACTTGACCGTACACTTGTCACTGTTTGCCAGTAATCTCGCGCGTGTGCATTAATTTGTTTTGGTAAAGCGTTATTCATTACTTGTTTACGAAAAATTGGTACGAATTATGTGCAAAAAAATGAGTGTTTAAAGTAATATATTGACTTTATTAAAAACAATAGGACTTAACAAAATAAACTGGATATTATATCAGCGGGACCGCCTTGGTTTTTCTCAATCTAAAACAAGAGTGTAAAACTAAAAATAGGTAAATCGTTCATTGGAACTTTCAAAAGTGAAATGTATGATAAAAAGAAGTGGTTATGTGAATGTGAATTGGTTTGTTTTTTTTTGCTTACCCTGTGTTATTTTTGGTGGAGAAGCTATTTGGACGGAAACAGGAGTCAACTTTTATTTCGTAATTATTCCCTAAAATACGCATAAATAAACATAATTTATGCAGTGCACCACCGAGTCTGTGAGGCACCAGCCGCCACTGACTGTGACTACATACACTCCAATTATATCCGCGTTGTGTGTCTTTTGACACAAACACATGAGTATTTCACAAACTGTGACACGTCCAGAGGGATCGGCAACACGTGACATCCAGGTAAACTGTGCCAATCCATGTTTTTGTTTTTTATCATAAAGCACTTCGCTTACTGTAGCGGCTTTCGCTAGCATGGTTTTTTCAATAATTACTGTATAACCGCTATGAAGGCTTTTTTTTTTTTTTTTTTTTAATTGACCTATGCTTGTGTCGAAAAGGTACGACAAATCAAGTTTCACCGGACTTCGCTATGAAGGCTAGTGCTAAAAGATAACGGTTTTACTAATACCACAATACGTGTTTATTTATTATATAAATGGTGTATCAAATATGAGTCTCTATTATAGCGTGATTATTTCAATATGACGTACTTTAATATTCTTATAATATTAATAAAACCTATTGTATTTGAATTAAAACTTAAAACTGTAATTTATATGACTTCTAATAAAAGTAAATAGGTGTATTTAGAATAAAGTTTATTATTCTTCAAACTTAAAACGATGCTGTTTTTGGTGGAGTCTACGCTATTCTGTTCTGATAAATAAATATATTTTCGATAAATTTAACAAAAATCTGCAAACGGTTCTTAACACTCCAGAGTATATAATTTTGTTGCTACAAAGCCGTGTTATATTTTTTTGCGTAGTATGTGTAGAAGTGTGCGACATCCTTTATTAGAAAATAAAAAGAATAACAGAGCAGAGCCTGAGTGTGAAGGCTTTGATGGCTCGCTTTATTTTGTTCTTGTTAAACGTTGAACGACGCGTGCCGACTGGCAAACGAATAATTTTGCCACAGGAATCAAATCTCGTGCAAATCTGCGCAATTTTTGAACTGATTTGTACAAACTGAAACAACGTTCCCTTATCAATTTATGAAAGAAAAAAAGAAAACGTCTTCTCTTCTTCTTTAGGTATATTTATATATTCTATACCTAAATTTATTTTACTATCGTGACACTATACACTCTAACTCAGCGTTGCTGCTATTGCAAAACCATTACTATAGAAATAAATTTAAAACTAATCGATAGTCTATCGAGGGTCTCGATAGTTTCTATAGTACAGTCGGAGATTGCTACCTACCTATCTGCGCCACAATAAATGCTTTTTTTTCACTGTTTTCAAAGACGAACATAATTTTTTGTCACACGTACCTACATTATGTACGTCTGATGTACAAAATTCAAAATTCAAAATTCAAATGTTTTATTGCTCCATATGGTAAAAAGATTACAGATGAATACTTAAGTATTTGAGTAACACATATGGACCCGGGAGGGCACAGCAAATTATAAAGACTAGAAAAATATATAATATTAATTCTAAATAATATATTATATAATACTAATTCTAAATACTATTCAAAAAAACTCTTGCAGTGTGTAACAAGACTTACTTATAAGGTACTCTTTTAATAGTTTTTTAAATTTATTAATGTTTTGCTCAGCTTGGATGTCTTTTGGAATATTATTATAAATTTTTGCTGCCATGGCCACTGGTCCAGAGCTAACCATTTTCATATTAGTTTCAGGGAGGGCTAATCTGGTATGGGGTCGTAGATTGGGAGGGCGGGAATACTTAGGGAAAAGATGGGGGTTCTTTTTAACGAAGAGACTAGTTTCTAGGATGTAGGTAGATATCAAAGTGAGAATTCTGTATTTTTTAAAATATGGTCTGCAGCTGGTCATTGAATTGATATTTGCTATTATTCTCATGCATCTTTTTTGAAGTAAGAATAATTTAGTAACATTAGTGCTATTCCCCCATAAAATGATTCCGTACTGGAGCCAAGCGTGTGCATATGCATAGTAAGCTGTTAGAGCTGTCTTAATGTCCGTATTTTTTTTTAATTCGTACAATGCATAAGAAAATCTAGACAGTTTTGAAAATATCTTTGCCACGTGATCTTTCCAATCAATACTGGAATCAATGTTAATACCCAGAAGGGGATATGATGAAACACAATCTATTTTTTGATTTTGGAAGGAGTAATTTATTTGCAAATGGCGTTTTTGGCGGGGTTTAAATTGTATGAGTCTAGTTTTAGATAGATTGATTTGAAGGTTATGGTCATTAAGCCAGTTTACTATTTCAGAGAAGGTTGTATCAAGGGTCGAGTTTAAGTTAATGGAATTTTTACAAGGTAGTACTACAGAAATGTCGTCAGCGAACAATGTACATGAGTGGCTTATTATTTTTGGTAAATCATTGATATATAGCAGGAACAAAATGCAGCCTAGAACGCTTCCTTGTGGAATAGATTGGGTAACTTTAGCAATTTTTGACCGAACTTTACCTATTTCACCAGTGGTATCATTATAGTGTTCAATTTCTACATACTGGTAGCGGTTATTTAGGTATGATGTGAACCAATCGTGAGCAATTCCCCTTACGCCTATTCCATATAATTTGTGCAGAAGGATATCATATCGTACTCTATCATAGGCTTTGCTCATATCTAGCAAGATTCCTACAGCATACTGTTTGTTATTTATAATGTTTAGAATATCAGATATGTATTTAAAGACAGCTAATGAGGTTGAGTATTTTTTTCTGAATCCATGTTGTTGGGTACTAAAAATGTTGTATTTTTCACAAAAGGAATATAGGCGGTTTGTCATAGCTATTTCGAAAATTTTGGCAAATGTAGGTAATAGAGCGATGGGGCGATAGTTGGTGCAGTTTGTTTGGTCGTTTTTTTTGTAGATTGGTTTAACTATGGATAGTTTTAGTAGGTCTGGGACAGAGCCTTCAGCAAATGACTGGTTGATTAGAAAGGTCAATATGGGGGCTAGATATTCAGCACATCTTTTTATTAGAATAGGTGGTAGCTCATCGTGGCCAAAGCTTTTTTTATTTTTTAAATCAGCTATTATTTTCATGACTTCTTTAGTGGTAACAGGCCATAGGTAAAAAGAGTTCTCAGATGGTTTGAGTACTGGGCGTCCTATTGGCGGTTTTGCAGAGGTGTCAGAGCCGGCGACAGTTAAGAAGTATGTATTGAATATATTTGTTATTAGATTAGGATCTTGTATTAATTCATTGTGCTCATTTTTTATATTAATGTTCTTTTTGTAATTTTTTTCTTGTTTATTTGTTTTTTCCCTGATGAGGCGCCATGTAGCTTTCATGATATTGTCCGAATTTTGAATTTTTTTAATATTTTGAATACGCTTCGAAGTTTTTACTGCTCTCTTTAGTACTTTTTCATAGTTTTTATAATTACTTTTTAATAACTGGCTATCTGTTTTATTTACAAATATCTTGAGCAACCTTTTAGTTTTACAACTTTTTTTTAAACCATTAGTTAACCATGTTTTTTTATATTTATTTTTTATTTTTACAGTTACTACCGGGATGCATTTATTTAATATTTTTAATAATATATTGTTGAATGAATTATAGTTATCATTTACTGTTCTATTTGCATGTATCAATATATCAAAATTAATTTTTTTAAGTTCTGATATAAAATATTGTATGTTTTGTTCGTTGTAAATTCTTTTGTTTATATACCAAGATTTCGAGATTCCTAACTTTACAGATGGTATATCAATGAGAATTCCTTTGTGATCTGAGAGTCCATATTCGTGTGTATAGATATTACAATTTTTAGTTCCGAAATTTGTAAATAATAAGTCTATACAGGTTCTACTAGTCTTTGTTATTCTAGTCGCTTCTTTGATATTTTGCAAGAAGTTAAAACTTTTCATTAGATCTAGCAAATTTGTTTCTAAAGACGATTTTACTAACATATCTATGTTAAAATCTCCACCTATTACTACGTTCTTTTTAGAATATTTTCTTTGTACATACTGCAAAAGCTTTGACAATAAATCATAAAAAGTATTAGGCATTCTCTTTTTATCAGGCCAATATAATACAATAACAATTAAATCTAGCTTTGGGATCTCTATGGCACATGTTTCAAATATAAATTCTAAGCTCATGTTTTTTATGTCATGTAGTTCTAGAAACTCAAGGTCTTCTTTAAGAAGGATGCAGGCACCTCCACCTTCATAGTTTGATCGACAAAATTGTGTTGCAAGCTTAAAGCCATCTACTTGTAGTATATCTAGCTGTTTGTGTGATATCCACGTTTCTGTAAGACATAGCGCGTGTATTCCTTTATCTTCTTCTATAGCGGCTTCTATTAAGTGTCTTTTGTTTTTAAAGCTTTGCATGTTTTGAAAAAGAATTTTTAAGTTATTATCGAAAAAGATTAATAGATTCAGAATTTTTGTTAGGTAATTCTTCAGGTATCCTTATTTCATCGTTTAGGGTTGTAAATGTGGATGTGGTACACGCTTTGTTGTTAATTTATTGCGAAGTAATGGGGGCGCAGTTGCAGAGTATCACATAGATTTTTGCAGGGGCGGATACCTAATTGTGAATCAGGCTGTACTATCGACTATTTTTCAAAGTCGCCAATACATCACTATAGTATCGATAGTTTAGTACACTGCTCCAAATTGCACTTAAGTACATTATATAGTGGCACAAATGTGTAATAGGTAGGACAGGACACGGCTCATCATATTTTTAAAATTTATTCATCACACAAATTTACACTACCTCTTCAATTAAACTAAAATATTTAGTAGGCCACAGTGTGGTTCATTTAACATAAAAACATTTCTTTACTGCATGTAAAGGTTCAAAAACTCGAAGGAGTTTTCTAGTGTGTGATGTTATGTAAAGTAAGTAGCCGGTTCTGGTTCGAATTACCATATAGAGTGAAAATCCCCAGAGCACATGTAATTCGGTATAAAGAAGAGCTTCTTTTATGGCGAGGTAAATATTGAAAATGACAGGTGGCACTTTTCGGAATGTTATTATCATATTATTATTAAGTCTTACTCGTAGGTATCCTAAACATAATATTTTTTGGCACATTTCCAGAATATTTAGAATTGAGAACAGCTTGCCATGAATTCCGTCTTGATAAGTATCTGAAATGAAATTGTTGTACAAAGGAAACTCATTGAATGAAACCTTCCAGAATAGACAAATTAAGATTGAGAAGGCTCAAAATTATAAGCAACTCTAAACATATTTTTGTACAATTAGCATCTCTGAAATTACAAAATTAATTATTATTTTTCAAAATAGTTTGTATTTTCACTTGACTGAGAACCTAAATTACATCAACGAAAAATTACCATTACGAAGGGGCTACAAAAATATTAATTGACAATAAATATGTAAAATATAATGTTGATTAAAAAATAATATGTACAGTCGCAAGAGCGTGCTAAACTGAAAACTGATGCTTTGCACCGTTCTTATGCCCTTAACAATAAGTAACAGAATTTTTTACCTTTCACTTGACTGTAGGTACTAATAGTAGTACTGTACATATTATCGCAATGCACCGAGCGATGCGGACGCATATGCAGACGTAATTAGTTTTCTAATTTGTCAGCGCGGCTAAGACTGCGCTTATTATTTGGATATGAGTGCTACACTTATACCAAATGAACTCCTGGCGTTCCTGCAGCAGAAGTTGGACGTCATGGACGAGGTGAGCGCCATCCAGATCTGCTCGACCAGCTACAGCGTGGCCGACATCTGCAAGGCGAAGGAGCTCCTGTGCAAGTCGCTCAACGTGGTTGCCAGGTATGTGCCCCACAGAAGAGGGGATGAAAATGGGAGGAAAAGCCTTCAGGATATCATCAAAATCCTGAAGGAAACAGATCCGGACGACGTGCCTACGTTTGTGGCGAAGGACCTACATAAGTTGCCCCCAGTCACTTTCGACCACGTCGATGTTACCAGTCTGCTGAAGGACATTGTGATTCTAAAGGCAGGTTTGGCTGAAGTTGAGCATAAATTTGAAGTTTCGCAAAATACCATTGCTGAACTGCGCGCTGAAGTTATTGAGTTGCGCAAATCAGTAACAAGGTCAGCGGACACTTCGAATAATGCTGACGGACGACGCACAGCGCATGCCGGTCAGTCACTTGCATCGGGCTGCAGCTACGCGTCAGCAGTTTCGCCCGCGCACCCGACACCTTGCGCCGAGCGGACGGACACGCGCGCACCCCCCGCCCGCGCCGCCATCTCCCGCCCCGCGACACCGCCTCCTCCCGCGGGCGGTGCACCAGCCGCGGCCGCAAGTCGGCCCACCTTGCGCCGGAATATCGCTAACCGGCCGACCCTGCCGCCCTCACAGCCAGCGGCTCTAACGACAAAGAAGGCTCCCTCTAAACAGAATGAGAAGTCCAGAAATAAGCGCCCTGACCTGGTGGACGCCGAAGGTTTCACCACGGTACAGAAAAAGCGCAGACAGCGAACACGCCAGAGCACGTGCGGCACCGCGCCGGTGGACCCCAACATCCCCCTGCGTGCCGCCACGACGAAGACATCGCTTTATGTCTCCCGCCTGCACGAAACTACCACTCGGGAAGACGTGCTGGAGTTCATCAAGGAGAGGCATAAAGATGGTGCCTTCAAGGACTCGCCAGGATTCGGTGTGGTGGTGGAGCCCCTGGAGTCGCGCCACCACGTCAACTTCAAGTCTTTCGTGGTGCGGGTCCCGACTGCCCACCTGGGCGTCTTCACCTCGCCGCAGTTCTGGCCGAAGGGGGTCGTGTTTCGTCGCTTCAGGGGGAACCTGCCGCGGAAGGATACGATACCCTGGGCTTGTGTATAAGTGCTGTGTATTTAGTTAAGTTTTTTATATAATTTATTGTAATCGTATGTATAGTATTTTTAAGTTTTACAAATGTATAGTATTATAGTATCTATGGGCCTAGTTGCCTGAATACAAATAAATAAAAATAAATATAGAGTAACTATAGAGTAAGTACAGTAGCGGCTGCGGCACATGCGGCTGAACATGTTGACCTTGACAGCGCCCGTATTCCGTAAGGGTGAGGCCACACGAGCGTAATTTTGTGAGTCGTGAGCGGCAGAAATTCGGTCGCGTAAATTCTGCCGCGTTCGGTTTCATACAAAACCCCTGTTTCATTCACACGGACTCAAATTTTCAGTCGTCTGCCGGCTCACACACGTTATGACCGGCAGAATTCTGCCGGTCGGGTGGAGCGGGCAGAGGGGGGCGAGGGAATAGACTAGTGTTGCCAATATCGATAGTTGGTTTAACGATGGCTTGGGTTTAGTTTTTTTTTTAGTTTATACGAATAAGGAATGTTACTAAGTATGTAAAATCACTTGAAACTTTGTTACAGTAGAGCTTTTATATATACAGATACACTAGTTTTTGTTTCATTAAAAAATATCAAGTAGTTTTGATTTTATATGCATTCAAAGTTCCCATAAATATCGAGTCCCGCTGACAGTCACGTGACCGCGTGTGACGTCACATAGCAACACTCCGCTCCGCAGTAGTTTACTCGCGCAGTGTTTTGCTTTATTTCATCGCTTCCAGTTATATGAATTGAATTAATAATAGATGAAGGGTTCGAAAATGGACAATCAAATAATCTACCTAAAATAGAAGTACTTGGTTGCTCATTATTTAGCGACAATAGTGATTTCTTTGCCGTCGAAAGGCGAGGAGTAAAAATGCAAAGGTAAGTTAAGTTAAACTTTTTATAATATAACTCTCGAAAATAGATATTAATATCTGTTCTATAAGTATTATTTTATTGAAGTACCTAAAATACCCAAGTATTTCATTTCGTAATGCCACTAGCTATAGCTAGAAGTAGGTATCAGAGACCTTAGGTTTTAGGTAATGTAATATAGGTCAATATAAAAATAATAAAACAAAATATACTTTATTGTACAGAACAAAAACAAATACATTAACAATACTCAAAAAGGGAGAAGGCAAGTGGCAGCCTTATCGCTCTAAGCGATTTCTTCCAGGCAACCATTAGGTCTTAAAACCGAAAACTACTAATCCCTACTTAATATTACAAATGCGAAAGTAACTCTGTCTGTCTGTCTGTTACGCAGATAGAATAGACCTTGGAGACGGACATAGGCTACTTTTTATCGCGGGAAAACAACTGATTCCCACGGGAAAGATTCGGGCGGAGTCGTGAGGCGGAAACTTGATATCTACGAGCTATCTGACCTTGGGGTTTGATAGAATAGACCTTGGAGATGGATATAGGCTACCTTTTACCGTGGGAAAATCCCTCACTCCCACGGGAAAAAGGTCACCGCGAGTAGAAAGTTTTGATAAAACCTGGTACATAGATATAATAGACCCTAGGGATATGTATAGGCTACATTTTACCGCGGGAAAATACTTTAATCCCAAGGGGAAAATAGTAGTACAGGTGAAAAGTTTTGATAAAGATTGGTACAGAGATAAAATAGACCTTGGAGTAGGATATAGATTATCTCTTACCGCGGGAAAATACCTTATTCCCACGGGAAAATGGGAGGTCTGGCAGAAAGTTTTAGTGAAACTTGGTACAGAGATACAAAATATACCGTGCTATTATACCGTGGGAAAATATCTCATTCCCACGGGAAATATACCTAGTAGCGCGGCGGGAATTTTTGATGATACTTGGTACAGATATAGAATAGATCTCGGGGGGATGGATTAAGTCTAACTAATACTAGTAGCGCGCGCGGCTACTTTTTCAGGCTAGAAATCATCTCATTCCTACGGGAAAAGTCGAAATCCAATGCGGTTGTAGCCACGGGCGGGCAGCTAGTAGGTACATAAAAAGGTAATCACTACTTATACTTAAGTCAAAATGATCTTCACAACAATAAACTGTGCTTCGATTTCTAACAGGATCTGATCTCTTCATAGCTTGTAATCATTTACTTCGTATTTTGACATCCATTGGAACGACAAAAAATAACTTTTCCGGCGCATTGATAGCCGTATTTGTATATTTTGGCACAACACATGATTTTATGGTATTTGGATTGTTATTTTTTTTTTATTCAGAAATCCAAGTACAAAATACCTAATAACGCAAGGCAGCCGTACGGAAGAGCGGGAACGGACTGAGCGAGCGTTGCATTATGACGTCACGCGCTTGAACGCGGAATTTCGTCGCGCGCTCACTTTAAACTTCTATATCTTGGAAACTAATTGACGTATCGAAATAATTCTTTCACTAGTATTTTTTATTTTGAACGGAGAATTTATAAAGCTAACATTCAAAATTAGTGAACATTCTCTATTCTCGTGGTAGATAGTTTTTTTTTTGTTTCTGGTCCGATTGCTTCCAAAATCGATATCTGGGGTCCCCAGTGGACTCCGATGACGAATCTGACATCTGATTTGCAAAAAGTTGCCGCCATTTTGAACTTTTTTGTTTCTGGTCCGATTGCTTCCAAAATCGATATCTGGGGTCCCCAGTAGACTCCGATGACGAATCTGACATGAGAATTGCAAAAAATGGCCGCCATTTTGAACTTTTTTGTTTCTAGTCCGATTGCTTCCAAAATCGATATCTGGGGTCCCCAGTGGACTCCGATGACGAATCTGACATCAAAATTGGAAAAAGTGGCCGCCATTTTGAACTTTTCTGTTTCTGGTCCGATTGCTTCCAAAATCGATATCTGGGGTCCCCAGTGGACTCCGATGACGAATCTGACATGAGAATTGCAAAAAATGGCCGCCATTTTGAACTTTTTTGTTTCTGGTCCGATTGCTTCCAAAATCGATATCTGGTGTCCCCAGTGGACTCCGATGACGAAACTGACATCAGAATTGCAAAAAATGGCCGCCATTTTGAACTTTTTTGTTTCTGGTCTGATTGCTTCCAAAATCGATATCTGGGGTCCCCAGTGGACTCCGATGACGAATCTGACATCAAAATTGGAAAAAAATGGCCGCCATTTTGAACTTTTCTGTTTCTGGTCCGATTGCTTCCAAAATCGATATCTGGGGTCCCCAGTGGACTCCGATGACGAATCTGACATGAGAATTGCAAAAAATGGCCGCCATTTTGAACTTTTTTGTTTCTGGTCCGATTGCTTCCAAAATCGATATCTGGTGTCCCCAGTGGACTCCGATGACGAATCTGACATCAGAATTGCAAAAAATGGCCGCCATTTTGAACTTTTTTGTTTCTGTTCCGATTGCTTCCAAAATCGATATCTGGGGTCCCCAGTGGACTCCGATGACGAATCTGACATGAGAATTGCAAAAAATGGCCGCCATTTTGAACTTTTTTGTTTCTGGTCCGATTGCTTTCAAAATCGATATCTGGGGTTCCCAGTGGACTCCGATGACGAATCTGACATCAAAATTGGAAAAAATGGCCGCCATTTTGAACTTTTTTGTTCCTGGTCCGATTGCTTCCAAAATCGATATCTGGGGTCCCCAGTGGACTCCAATAACGAAACTGACATCTAAATTGCAAAAAATGGCCGCCATTTTGAACTTTTTTGTTTCTGGTCCGATTGCTTCCAAAATCGATATCTGGGGTCCCCAGTGAACTCCAATGACGAATCTGACATGAGAATTTCAAAAAATGTCCGCTTTTTTGAACTTTTTTGTTTCTGGTCCGATTGCTTCCAAAATCGATATCTGGGGTCCCCAGTGGACTCCGATGACGAATCTGACATCAAAATTGAAAAAAATGGGGTTTCCAGGGGACCCAGATATCGATTTTGGAA